>JAPFFF010000069.1:0-437268 GCA_039105265.1 Tritrichomonas musculus | reverse complement strand
CCTTTATTCGTTTCAATGTACAGTTTCTTACCTTCTCGTTCAATATAACTTTCTTCTTTCCTTGGAAACAAGATCAAATTATTTATAAAGAATTCATAATTTTTTCTTTCTTTCGGACAACTTCTGACATGTTTATCATATATATAATCAGGTAACTTTAATGTCATATCAAATTTTTTATCTTCTTCAAAGTTAAATTTTTCAAGTTTATATTTCTCATGAACATAATCAGTAGTCTCCCAAACACATAGCATATATAGAAATGTTAGATGACCACCAATGTATTTAAATATTTTTTCCAAGTTGATAGTCGGATATCTTTTTTGGAAATATGATATAAACTCAATTTGTTTATTCTTACTAACATAAGCAAAGCATTTTCGAAGAAGGGTCATGAGATCATCATGATTATTTCCGAGAATTGGAGCTTCGTCAATTAACTTCATTTCACTCGCAAGTCTTATACCATAACAGCCATCGTGACACTTCATGTGATTGCATATGACAGGAATAAATGGCATTAATTGACTAAGATCGGCTTCTGTATTGAAGATATCATTAATCAAATATAAATCTGGACAATCTTCAGAACAATTTTGAATTAATCGTTTCTTCAATGCATTTGGAAATTCTCGGAATTCATAACCCATCTCGATTGCCAATTCTACATTTCCTCTTCTAAGAGATTTTTGTAACGCAGAATAAATTACATCAAAAGTAAATCTTCTACTATATCCTTGCCTCCTTAAAAACATTTAAGAACTAATACTTAAACTTCCTTAAATAAAAATGATCTCATCTGACTATCTCTTTAAGTGAAGTTCCTTTTTTTTCATAAAGGAATTCACTTTAAAATTTATACTCAATTTTTTCTGAGACTTAATTATTCTCTCAAAAAGTTTTAAAGAAAAGTATACAAAATTTTAGGCAAAGGACTATTTTGGATAAGAAATCGTTCATATTATCATCAGCAGGATTAAAAAACTTAGTCCAAAATCAAAGTTATGGAGATGACTTTAAATTTATTTTTGGAGAGCATGAGGTCGCAAATGAAAAATCTTTTTGCAGAATTTATTTCTCCATTTGTTTCCCAAATTCATCAATCAGATCCAACAAATTACTTTTGTTCATTTTTCTAACAAGGCTTCTATCAACAAGGAAGCTCAGGCAGACCACGCCAACCTTTGCGGCGAAATCGATCATGCAAAGAAGGCCGTTGCTGACTCAGAAGCACGCTGCAATGAATTGAGAAAGACACTCGACAATGCACGAAAGGCAGCGAAAGCTGACCACGACAAATTAGTCAGTGACATTGAAAGTGCCAAGAACGCAGCCAAAGCAGACCACGACAAACTTTCAGGCGACATTGCAAAGCTCAACAAGTCATTGGCGGACGCACAGGCCAAGAATGCCGAGCTCACTAAGACACTGGCTGCTGAACAGCAAAAGGCACAGCAGGACCACGCTGCTCTTGCACAGCAAATCGACCAATTGAAGAGAGATGCAGAAACGCAAAAAGCAAACTTCAACACAGAAATGGCACGCGTCAAGAATGCAGCACAATCCGATCACGACAACCTTTCAAACGAAATCAATCACCAGAAACAATTGCTGGCTGACTCAGAGTCACACTGCAACGAATTGCGATCATCACTTTCAGAACAACAACAGCGTGCCAAGGCAGACCACGACAGCCTCAATGCACAAATTGAAAGCGCCAGGAGGGATGCACAGGCAGATCACACCAAACTTTGCTCAGAAATCGACAGAGTCAAGAATGATGCACAGAACGAGCGCAACCGCCTCAACAGTGAAATTGACAAATTAAGAAGCGCACTGTCAACATCCGAGTCACAGAAGAACGATCTTTCTAACAAACTTGCTTCAGCACAGCAACAAGCGCAATCAGAGCACGACAGACTCACCTCAGAAATCGAGAACACGAAGAATGCCGCAGCAGCAGATCACGCCAACCTTTCATCAGAAATCCAACACTTGAAGCAATCATTGTCTGAGTCCGAGAAGCACTGCGACGAACTAAGAAACACGGTCCAGGAAACAGAGAGGCGCACACAAGCTGACCACGACAACCTCGCGCACGAAATCGAACGTGTCAGAAATGAATCGCAAACAAAAATCAGCAACCTCACTGGCGAAATCGACCACCTCAGGAAGGCCCTGGCTGACTCAGAATCCCGCAGCAACGAAGTCAAGAAGTCACTCGCTGACGCACAAAAGGCCGCCAAAGCAGATCACGACTCGCTTTGCGCACAAATCGAGAAACTCAAGAAGGACGCAGCAGCCGACCACGCCAAACTCGCAGCTGAAATCGCAAATCTCAAGAAGTCGTTGGCCGATGCAACCGCCAAGAATTCACAGCTCACAACAACGTTGGCAACAACACAGCAACGCGCCAAAGAAGACCACGATAAACTCACTGCCGAAATCGACCATCTCAAGAAGGACGCTGCTGCTGATCGTGCCAAACTCACAGCCGAAATTGAACGCTTAAAGAAGGCACTGGCCGAAGCCGAGACTAGAGCCAAAGCTGACCACGACAAACTTGTTGCTCAAGTCGAACAAACTAAGAAAGATGCAGCCGCAGATCACGCTAAACTCTGCCAACAAATGGACAAGGCCAAGGCCGATGCTAAGGCTGACCACGACAAACTTTCTGCAGAAATCGATCGCTTGAAGAAGCAGTTGGCTGACGCACTCAGAAAGGCGCAAGAAGACAGCAACAAGAACTTGGCTGAAATCGAACGTCTTAAGAAATTGCTCGCTGAGACACAACAGAAAGCCAAGAAGGATCATGACGACCTCTCAGCAGAAATCGAAAGACTCAATAAGTTGCTCGCTGACACACAAAAGAAGGCGAAAGAAGACCACGACAAACTTCAAGCAGAAATCGATCGCTTGAGGAAACAATTGGGCGACACAATCCTCAAGGCAAAGAAGGATCACGATGACTTAATGGACTTGATCGAACGTTATAAGAAGGGACTAGTCGATATCGACGGTGTTGTTGATGATACGCTCACCGATCCAAAGGGAGGAGTTCGCCAAAGCAAATCCAACTTTGTTTAAATAGATTACAAAACATAGAAATAAACAGATAGAATTATTAATAAATAGAAGATAAAATTATCATTCAAATAATATTTTTTTTTAAGGTTGTACTCTACTGATTTTAGAAGTTTAAATAGAGTACAACCTATAAATTTCATTTTGTTAAATCAAAGGTAGCCATTATTGCATTTATTTTTTTCAGGTTTAAACAAACAAATTCTTTTATATTTGGCTTTTTCATTGTCATTTCTTGAATTGCTATTAACAATCTTTTCATTCATTTCGTTTTGATTGAAGCACTCATGCGCAAAGCAAAGTCTATTTGAATTAGCAACTCATGTAATTGTTATATGCTTACCTTCAATAAATATGAATTTGTCTCAAAAATTGATGGTTCAATGTATGAATTCAAAGATATGTTAGTCTTTGTGACATGTGCTATGAAATCTTCAACTAAGTCATCCTGAATGAGGAGAGCCAAGTAGCTATCGTTGGCGCCAATTCGCCTTTTTTCGTCAAAAATTTTGATCTTGTTGCAAACAAAGAAAAAAAATAATCAAACATATCTTTTACTTACGTTACACGATACTGAAAAATATTGATAGAATGGTATTCCTATTTAATTATTTATTGTTTTATATATTTTAGTTTTATTTATAATATTATCAAATAATTATTTAATCTTCCTTGTTTGATCCTCATTGAAAAACTATATTCATGATATATATCAAATTTAACTTTTATTGATAATATATTAATATCAATAAAATCCCAAAATCAAAATCAAAAAAAAATAAAACATTATATTTTTGTCAATATTTTTTTATTATTAGTATTAAGTAATTATTTAAAATTAATTCATAATTAAGATTAAAAAAAATTAGAATTTCCAGTTTGTTCTTATTGAAAAGTTTGATATCTGATTTAACATAAACGATTTAACATTACTTGGAATATCAACATCATCATTTATGATTGTTTTCCATTCATTAAGAAATTTGGTGATCTTTTTGAAGTTATTATCAACAATTTTATTATAGATACTTTCATATTTATCAAAATGTATCTTAAACATAAAAGGTGTAGTTTTCAACAACACAGGATCATCAATTGTGAACAAATGTTTGTTACAGTATATAATATTTCTCACACAAGTATCATTTGTCCCAATAATTTTCCTAAAAGCAAGAATTTTCAACAATTCAATCAATTCATTATCATCCAAAGAATTAACCAATTCATGAGAATAAAAATACTTGTTACCATCATAAACAGTAACATTTTCTTCGAGTTTAGAACTCTTTAGAACTACTTTATTTTGATCAATTTCAATCAAATTTTTCGAAAGAATATAAACTCCATTTTCATAACAAACTTTTTTTGAAGAATAAGAATCATTTGAAGACAAAAGTTTCCTCTTAATGACATCTGATAGTAACTGACAATTCATTTCATCTTCTTTTATAAAAGGTCCTTTAAGAATATAATTATAATTCTTTCCATCATCTAATGAACAATAGTAAACTCTAACTTTATGTCTTCCTGTAATCAATTGTGTTTGAATTAATTTAATTTCGTCATTAATTTTCTCAATAACTTCTTCCTCTTCTTTTTTTACACTCTTAACTTTTTTCGTTTTCTTTCTTTCAGTTTCTCCTCTCATTTCTTTTACAATTTGACCAACCCCTTTATTCGTTTCAATGTACAGTTTCTTACCTTCTCGTTCAATATAACTTTCTTCTTTCCTTGGAAACAAGATCAAATTATTTATAAAGAATTCATAATTTTTTCTTTCTTTCGGACAACTTCTGACATGTTTATCATATATATAATCAGGTAACTTTAATGTCATATCAAATTTTTTATCTTCTTCAAAGTTAAATTTTTCAAGTTTATATTTCTCATGAACATAATCAGTAGTCTCCCAAACACATAGCATATATAGAAATGTTAGATGACCACCAATGTATTTAAATATTTTTTCCAAGTTGATAGTCGGATATCTTTTTTGGAAATATGATATAAACTCAATTTGTTTATTCTTACTAACATAAGCAAAGCATTTTCGAAGAAGGGTCATGAGATCATCATGATTATTTCCGAGAATTGGAGCTTCGTCAATTAACTTCATTTCACTCGCAAGTCTTATACCATAACAGCCATCGTGACACTTCATGTGATTGCATATGACAGGAATAAATGGCATTAATTGACTAAGATCGGCTTCTGTATTGAAGATATCATTAATCAAATATAAATCTGGACAATCTTCAGAACAATTTTGAATTAATCGTTTCTTCAATGCATTTGGAAATTCTCGGAATTCATAACCCATCTCGATTGCCAATTCTACATTTCCTCTTCTAAGAGATTTTTGTAACGCAGAATAAATTACATCAAAAGTAAATCTTCTACTATATCCTTGCCTCCTTAAAAACATTTAAGAACTAATACTTAAACTTCCTTAAATAAAAATGATCTCATCTGACTATCTCTTTAAGTGAAGTTCCTTTTTTTTCATAAAGGAATTCACTTTAAAATTTATACTCAATTTTTTCTGAGACTTAATTATTCTCTCAAAAAGTTTTAAAGAAAAGTATACAAAATTTTAGGCAAAGGACTATTTTGAATAAGAAATCGTTCATATTATCATCAGCAGGATTAAAAAACTTAGTCCAAAATCAAAGTTATGGAGATGACTTTAAATTTATTTTTGGAGAGCATGAGGTCGCAAATGAAAAATCTTTTTGCAGAATTTATTTCTCCATTTGTTTCCCAAATTCATCAATCAGATCCAACAAATTACTTTTGTTCATTTTTCTAACAAGGCTTCTATCAACAAGGAAGCTCAGGCAGACCACGCCAACCTTTGCGGCGAAATCGATCATGCAAAGAAGGCCGTTGCTGACTCAGAAGCACGCTGCAATGAATTGAGAAAGACACTCGACAATGCACGAAAGGCAGCGAAAGCTGACCACGACAAATTAGTCAGTGACATTGAAAGTGCCAAGAACGCAGCCAAAGCAGACCACGACAAACTTTCAGGCGACATTGCAAAGCTCAACAAGTCATTGGCGGACGCACAGGCCAAGAATGCCGAGCTCACTAAGACACTGGCTGCTGAACAGCAAAAGGCACAGCAGGACCACGCTGCTCTTGCACAGCAAATCGACCAATTGAAGAGAGATGCAGAAACGCAAAAAGCAAACTTCAACACAGAAATGGCACGCGTCAAGAATGCAGCACAATCCGATCACGACAACCTTTCAAACGAAATCAATCACCAGAAACAATTGCTGGCTGACTCAGAGTCACACTGCAACGAATTGCGATCATCACTTTCAGAACAACAACAGCGTGCCAAGGCAGACCACGACAGCCTCAATGCACAAATTGAAAGCGCCAGGAGGGATGCACAGGCAGATCACACCAAACTTTGCTCAGAAATCGACAGAGTCAAGAATGATGCACAGAACGAGCGCAACCGCCTCAACAGTGAAATTGACAAATTAAGAAGCGCACTGTCAACATCCGAGTCACAGAAGAACGATCTTTCTAACAAACTTGCTTCAGCACAGCAACAAGCGCAATCAGAGCACGACAGACTCACCTCAGAAATCGAGAACACGAAGAATGCCGCAGCAGCAGATCACGCCAACCTTTCATCAGAAATCCAACACTTGAAGCAATCATTGTCTGAGTCCGAGAAGCACTGCGACGAACTAAGAAACACGGTCCAGGAAACAGAGAGGCGCACACAAGCTGACCACGACAACCTCGCGCACGAAATCGAACGTGTCAGAAATGAATCGCAAACAAAAATCAGCAACCTCACTGGCGAAATCGACCACCTCAGGAAGGCCCTGGCTGACTCAGAATCCCGCAGCAACGAAGTCAAGAAGTCACTCGCTGACGCACAAAAGGCCGCCAAAGCAGATCACGACTCGCTTTGCGCACAAATCGAGAAACTCAAGAAGGACGCAGCAGCCGACCACGCCAAACTCGCAGCTGAAATCGCAAATCTCAAGAAGTCGTTGGCCGATGCAACCGCCAAGAATTCACAGCTCACAACAACGTTGGCAACAACACAGCAACGCGCCAAAGAAGACCACGATAAACTCACTGCCGAAATCGACCATCTCAAGAAGGACGCTGCTGCTGATCGTGCCAAACTCACAGCCGAAATTGAACGCTTAAAGAAGGCACTGGCCGAAGCCGAGACTAGAGCCAAAGCTGACCACGACAAACTTGTTGCTCAAGTCGAACAAACTAAGAAAGATGCAGCCGCAGATCACGCTAAACTCTGCCAACAAATGGACAAGGCCAAGGCCGATGCTAAGGCTGACCACGACAAACTTTCTGCAGAAATCGATCGCTTGAAGAAGCAGTTGGCTGACGCACTCAGAAAGGCGCAAGAAGACAGCAACAAGAACTTGGCTGAAATCGAACGTCTTAAGAAATTGCTCGCTGAGACACAACAGAAAGCCAAGAAGGATCATGACGACCTCTCAGCAGAAATCGAAAGACTCAATAAGTTGCTCGCTGACACACAAAAGAAGGCGAAAGAAGACCACGACAAACTTCAAGCAGAAATCGATCGCTTGAGGAAACAATTGGGCGACACAATCCTCAAGGCAAAGAAGGATCACGATGACTTAATGGACTTGATCGAACGTTATAAGAAGGGACTAGTCGATATCGACGGTGTTGTTGATGATACGCTCACCGATCCAAAGGGAGGAGTTCGCCAAAGCAAATCCAACTTTGTTTAAATAGATTACAAAACATAGAAATAAACAGATAGAATTATTAATAAATAGAAGATAAAATTATCATTCAAATAATATTTTTTTTTAAGGTTGTACTCTACTGATTTTAGAAGTTTAAATAGAGTACAACCTATAAATTTCATTTTGTTAAATCAAAGGTAGCCATTATTGCATTTATTTTTTTCAGGTTTAAACAAACAAATTCTTTTATATTTGGCTTTTTCATTGTCATTTCTTGAATTGCTATTAACAATCTTTTCATTCATTTCGTTTTGATTGAAGCACTCATGCGCAAAGCAAAGTCTATTTGAATTAGCAACTCATGTAATTGTTATATGCTTACCTTCAATAAATATGAATTTGTCTCAAAAATTGATGGTTCAATGTATGAATTCAAAGATATGTTAGTCTTTGTGACATGTGCTATGAAATCTTCAACTAAGTCATCCTGAATGAGGAGAGCCAAGTAGCTATCGTTGGCGCCAATTCGCCTTTTTTCGTCAAAAATTTTGATCTTGTTGCAAACAAAGAAAAAAAATAATCAAACATATCTTTTACTTACGTTACACGATACTGAAAAATATTGATAGAATGGTATTCCTATTTAATTATTTATTGTTTTATATATTTTAGTTTTATTTATAATATTATCAAATAATTATTTAATCTTCCTTGTTTGATCCTCATTGAAAAACTATATTCATGATATATATCAAATTTAACTTTTATTGATAATATATTAATATCAATAAAATCCCAAAATCAAAATCAAAAAAAAATAAAACATTATATTTTTGTCAATATTTTTTTATTATTAGTATTAAGTAATTATTTAAAATTAATTCATAATTAAGATTAAAAAAAATTAGAATTTCCAGTTTGTTCTTATTGAAAAGTTTGATATCTGATTTAACATAAACGATTTAACATTACTTGGAATATCAACATCATCATTTATGATTGTTTTCCATTCATTAAGAAATTTGGTGATCTTTTTGAAGTTATTATCAACAATTTTATTATAGATACTTTCATATTTATCAAAATGTATCTTAAACATAAAAGGTGTAGTTTTCAACAACACAGGATCATCAATTGTGAACAAATGTTTGTTACAGTATATAATATTTCTCACACAAGTATCATTTGTCCCAATAATTTTCCTAAAAGCAAGAATTTTCAACAATTCAATCAATTCATTATCATCCAAAGAATTAACCAATTCATGAGAATAAAAATACTTGTTACCATCATAAACAGTAACATTTTCTTCGAGTTTAGAACTCTTTAGAACTACTTTATTTTGATCAATTTCAATCAAATTTTTCGAAAGAATATAAACTCCATTTTCATAACAAACTTTTTTTGAAGAATAAGAATCATTTGAAGACAAAAGTTTCCTCTTAATGACATCTGATAGTAACTGACAATTCATTTCATCTTCTTTTATAAAAGGTCCTTTAAGAATATAATTATAATTCTTTCCATCATCTAATGAACAATAGTAAACTCTAACTTTATGTCTTCCTGTAATCAATTGTGTTTGAATTAATTTAATTTCGTCATTAATTTTCTCAATAACTTCTTCCTCTTCTTTTTTTACACTCTTAACTTTTTTCGTTTTCTTTCTTTCAGTTTCTCCTCTCATTTCTTTTACAATTTGACCAACCCCTTTATTCGTTTCAATGTACAGTTTCTTACCTTCTCGTTCAATATAACTTTCTTCTTTCCTTGGAAACAAGATCAAATTATTTATAAAGAATTCATAATTTTTTCTTTCTTTCGGACAACTTCTGACATGTTTATCATATATATAATCAGGTAACTTTAATGTCATATCAAATTTTTTATCTTCTTCAAAGTTAAATTTTTCAAGTTTATATTTCTCATGAACATAATCAGTAGTCTCCCAAACACATAGCATATATAGAAATGTTAGATGACCACCAATGTATTTAAATATTTTTTCCAAGTTGATAGTCGGATATCTTTTTTGGAAATATGATATAAACTCAATTTGTTTATTCTTACTAACATAAGCAAAGCATTTTCGAAGAAGGGTCATGAGATCATCATGATTATTTCCGAGAATTGGAGCTTCGTCAATTAACTTCATTTCACTCGCAAGTCTTATACCATAACAGCCATCGTGACACTTCATGTGATTGCATATGACAGGAATAAATGGCATTAATTGACTAAGATCGGCTTCTGTATTGAAGATATCATTAATCAAATATAAATCTGGACAATCTTCAGAACAATTTTGAATTAATCGTTTCTTCAATGCATTTGGAAATTCTCGGAATTCATAACCCATCTCGATTGCCAATTCTACATTTCCTCTTCTAAGAGATTTTTGTAACGCAGAATAAATTACATCAAAAGTAAATCTTCTACTATATCCTTGCCTCCTTAAAAACATTTAAGAACTAATACTTAAACTTCCTTAAATAAAAATGATCTCATCTGACTATCTCTTTAAGTGAAGTTCCTTTTTTTTCATAAAGGAATTCACTTTAAAATTTATACTCAATTTTTTCTGAGACTTAATTATTCTCTCAAAAAGTTTTAAAGAAAAGTATACAAAATTTTAGGCAAAGGACTATTTTGAATAAGAAATCGTTCATATTATCATCAGCAGGATTAAAAAACTTAGTCCAAAATCAAAGTTATGGAGATGACTTTAAATTTATTTTTGGAGAGCATGAGGTCGCAAATGAAAAATCTTTTTGCAGAATTTATTTCTCCATTTGTTTCCCAAATTCATCAATCAGATCCAACAAATTACTTTTGTTCATTTTTCTAACAAGGCTTCTATCAACAAGGAAGCTCAGGCAGACCACGCCAACCTTTGCGGCGAAATCGATCATGCAAAGAAGGCCGTTGCTGACTCAGAAGCACGCTGCAATGAATTGAGAAAGACACTCGACAATGCACGAAAGGCAGCGAAAGCTGACCACGACAAATTAGTCAGTGACATTGAAAGTGCCAAGAACGCAGCCAAAGCAGACCACGACAAACTTTCAGGCGACATTGCAAAGCTCAACAAGTCATTGGCGGACGCACAGGCCAAGAATGCCGAGCTCACTAAGACACTGGCTGCTGAACAGCAAAAGGCACAGCAGGACCACGCTGCTCTTGCACAGCAAATCGACCAATTGAAGAGAGATGCAGAAACGCAAAAAGCAAACTTCAACACAGAAATGGCACGCGTCAAGAATGCAGCACAATCCGATCACGACAACCTTTCAAACGAAATCAATCACCAGAAACAATTGCTGGCTGACTCAGAGTCACACTGCAACGAATTGCGATCATCACTTTCAGAACAACAACAGCGTGCCAAGGCAGACCACGACAGCCTCAATGCACAAATTGAAAGCGCCAGGAGGGATGCACAGGCAGATCACACCAAACTTTGCTCAGAAATCGACAGAGTCAAGAATGATGCACAGAACGAGCGCAACCGCCTCAACAGTGAAATTGACAAATTAAGAAGCGCACTGTCAACATCCGAGTCACAGAAGAACGATCTTTCTAACAAACTTGCTTCAGCACAGCAACAAGCGCAATCAGAGCACGACAGACTCACCTCAGAAATCGAGAACACGAAGAATGCCGCAGCAGCAGATCACGCCAACCTTTCATCAGAAATCCAACACTTGAAGCAATCATTGTCTGAGTCCGAGAAGCACTGCGACGAACTAAGAAACACGGTCCAGGAAACAGAGAGGCGCACACAAGCTGACCACGACAACCTCGCGCACGAAATCGAACGTGTCAGAAATGAATCGCAAACAAAAATCAGCAACCTCACTGGCGAAATCGACCACCTCAGGAAGGCCCTGGCTGACTCAGAATCCCGCAGCAACGAAGTCAAGAAGTCACTCGCTGACGCACAAAAGGCCGCCAAAGCAGATCACGACTCGCTTTGCGCACAAATCGAGAAACTCAAGAAGGACGCAGCAGCCGACCACGCCAAACTCGCAGCTGAAATCGCAAATCTCAAGAAGTCGTTGGCCGATGCAACCGCCAAGAATTCACAGCTCACAACAACGTTGGCAACAACACAGCAACGCGCCAAAGAAGACCACGATAAACTCACTGCCGAAATCGACCATCTCAAGAAGGACGCTGCTGCTGATCGTGCCAAACTCACAGCCGAAATTGAACGCTTAAAGAAGGCACTGGCCGAAGCCGAGACTAGAGCCAAAGCTGACCACGACAAACTTGTTGCTCAAGTCGAACAAACTAAGAAAGATGCAGCCGCAGATCACGCTAAACTCTGCCAACAAATGGACAAGGCCAAGGCCGATGCTAAGGCTGACCACGACAAACTTTCTGCAGAAATCGATCGCTTGAAGAAGCAGTTGGCTGACGCACTCAGAAAGGCGCAAGAAGACAGCAACAAGAACTTGGCTGAAATCGAACGTCTTAAGAAATTGCTCGCTGAGACACAACAGAAAGCCAAGAAGGATCATGACGACCTCTCAGCAGAAATCGAAAGACTCAATAAGTTGCTCGCTGACACACAAAAGAAGGCGAAAGAAGACCACGACAAACTTCAAGCAGAAATCGATCGCTTGAGGAAACAATTGGGCGACACAATCCTCAAGGCAAAGAAGGATCACGATGACTTAATGGACTTGATCGAACGTTATAAGAAGGGACTAGTCGATATCGACGGTGTTGTTGATGATACGCTCACCGATCCAAAGGGAGGAGTTCGCCAAAGCAAATCCAACTTTGTTTAAATAGATTACAAAACATAGAAATAAACAGATAGAATTATTAATAAATAGAAGATAAAATTATCATTCAAATAATATTTTTTTTTAAGGTTGTACTCTACTGATTTTAGAAGTTTAAATAGAGTACAACCTATAAATTTCATTTTGTTAAATCAAAGGTAGCCATTATTGCATTTATTTTTTTCAGGTTTAAACAAACAAATTCTTTTATATTTGGCTTTTTCATTGTCATTTCTTGAATTGCTATTAACAATCTTTTCATTCATTTCGTTTTGATTGAAGCACTCATGCGCAAAGCAAAGTCTATTTGAATTAGCAACTCATGTAATTGTTATATGCTTACCTTCAATAAATATGAATTTGTCTCAAAAATTGATGGTTCAATGTATGAATTCAAAGATATGTTAGTCTTTGTGACATGTGCTATGAAATCTTCAACTAAGTCATCCTGAATGAGGAGAGCCAAGTAGCTATCGTTGGCGCCAATTCGCCTTTTTTCGTCAAAAATTTTGATCTTGTTGCAAACAAAGAAAAAAAATAATCAAACATATCTTTTACTTACGTTACACGATACTGAAAAATATTGATAGAATGGTATTCCTATTTAATTATTTATTGTTTTATATATTTTAGTTTTATTTATAATATTATCAAATAATTATTTAATCTTCCTTGTTTGATCCTCATTGAAAAACTATATTCATGATATATATCAAATTTAACTTTTATTGATAATATATTAATATCAATAAAATCCCAAAATCAAAATCAAAAAAAAATAAAACATTATATTTTTGTCAATATTTTTTTATTATTAGTATTAAGTAATTATTTAAAATTAATTCATAATTAAGATTAAAAAAAATTAGAATTTCCAGTTTGTTCTTATTGAAAAGTTTGATATCTGATTTAACATAAACGATTTAACATTACTTGGAATATCAACATCATCATTTATGATTGTTTTCCATTCATTAAGAAATTTGGTGATCTTTTTGAAGTTATTATCAACAATTTTATTATAGATACTTTCATATTTATCAAAATGTATCTTAAACATAAAAGGTGTAGTTTTCAACAACACAGGATCATCAATTGTGAACAAATGTTTGTTACAGTATATAATATTTCTCACACAAGTATCATTTGTCCCAATAATTTTCCTAAAAGCAAGAATTTTCAACAATTCAATCAATTCATTATCATCCAAAGAATTAACCAATTCATGAGAATAAAAATACTTGTTACCATCATAAACAGTAACATTTTCTTCGAGTTTAGAACTCTTTAGAACTACTTTATTTTGATCAATTTCAATCAAATTTTTCGAAAGAATATAAACTCCATTTTCATAACAAACTTTTTTTGAAGAATAAGAATCATTTGAAGACAAAAGTTTCCTCTTAATGACATCTGATAGTAACTGACAATTCATTTCATCTTCTTTTATAAAAGGTCCTTTAAGAATATAATTATAATTCTTTCCATCATCTAATGAACAATAGTAAACTCTAACTTTATGTCTTCCTGTAATCAATTGTGTTTGAATTAATTTAATTTCGTCATTAATTTTCTCAATAACTTCTTCCTCTTCTTTTTTTACACTCTTAACTTTTTTCGTTTTCTTTCTTTCAGTTTCTCCTCTCATTTCTTTTACAATTTGACCAACCCCTTTATTCGTTTCAATGTACAGTTTCTTACCTTCTCGTTCAATATAACTTTCTTCTTTCCTTGGAAACAAGATCAAATTATTTATAAAGAATTCATAATTTTTTCTTTCTTTCGGACAACTTCTGACATGTTTATCATATATATAATCAGGTAACTTTAATGTCATATCAAATTTTTTATCTTCTTCAAAGTTAAATTTTTCAAGTTTATATTTCTCATGAACATAATCAGTAGTCTCCCAAACACATAGCATATATAGAAATGTTAGATGACCACCAATGTATTTAAATATTTTTTCCAAGTTGATAGTCGGATATCTTTTTTGGAAATATGATATAAACTCAATTTGTTTATTCTTACTAACATAAGCAAAGCATTTTCGAAGAAGGGTCATGAGATCATCATGATTATTTCCGAGAATTGGAGCTTCGTCAATTAACTTCATTTCACTCGCAAGTCTTATACCATAACAGCCATCGTGACACTTCATGTGATTGCATATGACAGGAATAAATGGCATTAATTGACTAAGATCGGCTTCTGTATTGAAGATATCATTAATCAAATATAAATCTGGACAATCTTCAGAACAATTTTGAATTAATCGTTTCTTCAATGCATTTGGAAATTCTCGGAATTCATAACCCATCTCGATTGCCAATTCTACATTTCCTCTTCTAAGAGATTTTTGTAACGCAGAATAAATTACATCAAAAGTAAATCTTCTACTATATCCTTGCCTCCTTAAAAACATTTAAGAACTAATACTTAAACTTCCTTAAATAAAAATGATCTCATCTGACTATCTCTTTAAGTGAAGTTCCTTTTTTTTCATAAAGGAATTCACTTTAAAATTTATACTCAATTTTTTCTGAGACTTAATTATTCTCTCAAAAAGTTTTAAAGAAAAGTATACAAAATTTTAGGCAAAGGACTATTTTGAATAAGAAATCGTTCATATTATCATCAGCAGGATTAAAAAACTTAGTCCAAAATCAAAGTTATGGAGATGACTTTAAATTTATTTTTGGAGAGCATGAGGTCGCAAATGAAAAATCTTTTTGCAGAATTTATTTCTCCATTTGTTTCCCAAATTCATCAATCAGATCCAACAAATTACTTTTGTTCATTTTTCTAACAAGGCTTCTATCAACAAGGAAGCTCAGGCAGACCACGCCAACCTTTGCGGCGAAATCGATCATGCAAAGAAGGCCGTTGCTGACTCAGAAGCACGCTGCAATGAATTGAGAAAGACACTCGACAATGCACGAAAGGCAGCGAAAGCTGACCACGACAAATTAGTCAGTGACATTGAAAGTGCCAAGAACGCAGCCAAAGCAGACCACGACAAACTTTCAGGCGACATTGCAAAGCTCAACAAGTCATTGGCGGACGCACAGGCCAAGAATGCCGAGCTCACTAAGACACTGGCTGCTGAACAGCAAAAGGCACAGCAGGACCACGCTGCTCTTGCACAGCAAATCGACCAATTGAAGAGAGATGCAGAAACGCAAAAAGCAAACTTCAACACAGAAATGGCACGCGTCAAGAATGCAGCACAATCCGATCACGACAACCTTTCAAACGAAATCAATCACCAGAAACAATTGCTGGCTGACTCAGAGTCACACTGCAACGAATTGCGATCATCACTTTCAGAACAACAACAGCGTGCCAAGGCAGACCACGACAGCCTCAATGCACAAATTGAAAGCGCCAGGAGGGATGCACAGGCAGATCACACCAAACTTTGCTCAGAAATCGACAGAGTCAAGAATGATGCACAGAACGAGCGCAACCGCCTCAACAGTGAAATTGACAAATTAAGAAGCGCACTGTCAACATCCGAGTCACAGAAGAACGATCTTTCTAACAAACTTGCTTCAGCACAGCAACAAGCGCAATCAGAGCACGACAGACTCACCTCAGAAATCGAGAACACGAAGAATGCCGCAGCAGCAGATCACGCCAACCTTTCATCAGAAATCCAACACTTGAAGCAATCATTGTCTGAGTCCGAGAAGCACTGCGACGAACTAAGAAACACGGTCCAGGAAACAGAGAGGCGCACACAAGCTGACCACGACAACCTCGCGCACGAAATCGAACGTGTCAGAAATGAATCGCAAACAAAAATCAGCAACCTCACTGGCGAAATCGACCACCTCAGGAAGGCCCTGGCTGACTCAGAATCCCGCAGCAACGAAGTCAAGAAGTCACTCGCTGACGCACAAAAGGCCGCCAAAGCAGATCACGACTCGCTTTGCGCACAAATCGAGAAACTCAAGAAGGACGCAGCAGCCGACCACGCCAAACTCGCAGCTGAAATCGCAAATCTCAAGAAGTCGTTGGCCGATGCAACCGCCAAGAATTCACAGCTCACAACAACGTTGGCAACAACACAGCAACGCGCCAAAGAAGACCACGATAAACTCACTGCCGAAATCGACCATCTCAAGAAGGACGCTGCTGCTGATCGTGCCAAACTCACAGCCGAAATTGAACGCTTAAAGAAGGCACTGGCCGAAGCCGAGACTAGAGCCAAAGCTGACCACGACAAACTTGTTGCTCAAGTCGAACAAACTAAGAAAGATGCAGCCGCAGATCACGCTAAACTCTGCCAACAAATGGACAAGGCCAAGGCCGATGCTAAGGCTGACCACGACAAACTTTCTGCAGAAATCGATCGCTTGAAGAAGCAGTTGGCTGACGCACTCAGAAAGGCGCAAGAAGACAGCAACAAGAACTTGGCTGAAATCGAACGTCTTAAGAAATTGCTCGCTGAGACACAACAGAAAGCCAAGAAGGATCATGACGACCTCTCAGCAGAAATCGAAAGACTCAATAAGTTGCTCGCTGACACACAAAAGAAGGCGAAAGAAGACCACGACAAACTTCAAGCAGAAATCGATCGCTTGAGGAAACAATTGGGCGACACAATCCTCAAGGCAAAGAAGGATCACGATGACTTAATGGACTTGATCGAACGTTATAAGAAGGGACTAGTCGATATCGACGGTGTTGTTGATGATACGCTCACCGATCCAAAGGGAGGAGTTCGCCAAAGCAAATCCAACTTTGTTTAAATAGATTACAAAACATAGAAATAAACAGATAGAATTATTAATAAATAGAAGATAAAATTATCATTCAAATAATATTTTTTTTTTAAGGATGTACTCTACTGATTTGAGAGGCTCAAAAATAATTGATCACTTCTATATTGGCCTTAATATATACAAAAATGATGTTTATTTAGTTATTAAAGGAAAAATGACTATTTTATATTTGAAATTCTAGTTCGGCCACTTTTTAAGTCTAAAATAATATAAATTTATAATATACCCCCGAATCTCTTCAAGTGTGAAAAAATTTATTTTTTTTTTTTTTAGAATTAGTTAAACTCGGTTTGAATTTTAAAACAATGGTATATAATTAGATACCATTTCTTTTAAGAGTGTTTTTATTGAGTCTTTAAGTTTTCTGAAAATTTTGAAAAAATATGTATTATGATAGCACTGATGCTAAATAAATATAGCATTATTCTTATTGTTATTTTTGTTAAATGCTTTAGTTTAAAATAGAATTTAAGTCTTATAATGAATGGTAATGTAAAGTTTTGTAATAATTTGTTGATTACCAATACAAATAAAATTTTATCCAATTTAAAGAGATATTGCATTATTTATCATAATTTTATACCAATTTATATATAATTTATGCACAAATATTTGTTTTTACAAGAAATCTGATATAAAATATCAAATATCAAAATGAAAGTGTAATTATTTTTATATTTCATTTCAGTCGCGATTATAGTCTCTTTGATTCATTCTTCATAACCCAAAAAAAGAAAGCAATTGATATTAATTCAACAAGTGAAGCTGTGATTGGTGGCCAATAAACAGCTGTTTCAGTTGAAAACACTCATCAAGACATAATGGATGATGGTGATCCATATGCTGCTAAATTTAAAAAAAAAAAAATTCATTTGAAATTGAATATTTTTTGGCATATATTCAAAATTGGATAAGCTTTTGAAAAAATAATCAGTTGGATCAGAAAAGTGTTATAATATCAATATTAAGATCAACAAAATTATTTATAAGACTGCTTTAACTATTTTTCTTATTCTTTTTTTTTTTTTTATTTCAAATTCATAATAAAAAAAATTATCACAAAAATTTCAATTGAAACACAATCATTTTTAAAATGAATTACTCATCATCGGCAAGTAATCTTTCTCAATCTATGCTGAAAAATAGCAACATAGATAAAAAAGAAACCCGAAAAAGAACTCCTTTTTCTCAACTTGAAGATTATCAACTGAAAGAATTAGTCAAAATGTATGGAATTGAAAAACCATATGTGTGGGACTTAATTTCATTATATATGAAAGGAAGGTCAGCTAGGCAATGCCGCGAAAGATATAAACTATATTTAGATGAAGGAATCAAAAGAAAAGAGAAATGGACAAATGAAGAAGATGAAATTCTGCTCTCAAAATACGAATTGCTTGGTCCACGCTGGAAGTTAATGGAAAAATTCTTCCCTGGAAGAAATTCTTATAGCATTAAAAACAGATATTCTTCTTTGAAACGTAAAGAATTAAAAAAACTTAAATATTCTAAAGAAGAGTATAAAGATGAAAACAGCATTTCTATGCAAATTGATGATGATGATGAAAATAAATTGGAAAACATTTTTCTTTTTGAAACTAATTATTCTGATAATTTTTTTGATACTTTTCAATGAAAATTAATGAATTAGTAAAAAATGAATACAACCAAAGAAATCAAATTTCCCCATCTGACATATCAAATGATCATATTCTCATATAATATATTTGATACTTCATTATTATTTCAAAAAAACAAAAGTTATTTTCAAGTGATTAATAGATATACTAGTTAATTTTATCATATCTCATTGATTATAAATCTCTAAATACATTTTCAATAAAAATTAGTTAAATAGCTAAAGTATTCAATTTTATAATTTTCAGTAGGAATCGTATAATTTGAATGGTTTTTTTTTTTTTTTTTTTTTTTTTTTCCATAGATACAATCCACATTATTGAATAATAATGTGAAATATGTAAAAAATCATGACTTATTAAATGTTGGGAACATTATATAAACATCCACATATTTTTTATATATATAATTGCTGAATAATTCCTAACACAATTTATTTTTTGAAACAAATTGAATATTTATCGAATTCCATTCAATAAATATTATTTGAGATATTATGTTTTCGACTATTATAACATTTTTATGAATGAAAATATTTTTGTTTTTTATCAACAATACCTTTATTTTTAAATATGAAAAATAAATTTTTAATATCAAATATGATTTATAAATATTGAAAATAAAAAAACAAAATTATCATGCATATTTACGATATATATTCATCATTTTTTAATCAATTTAAGATAATTCAGCATTAAAATAACACAATTTAATATATTATTTGAATAAAAAAATATTAAATTTTTTTTATATTTTATCAATTAAGATACTTTTACTTGTATTTAAAAATCAAAAGTGACCATTGAAAATGTTGAATAAATAGTTTTTTTTTTTTTTTTTTTTAATATTATTTTTAACATTTTGAGATTCTCATATTTAAGAATATAAACATAGTTTAAACTCAAAATTCAAGATTCAAAACAATTTTTTTAATATTTCCAAATCTTCAACACATTAACAAGCAACAATTACAACTTGAAAAAAAAAAAAAATGATAAACCAGAACTTGGTGAAACATTCATTAAAAATCACAAAACTAAAATTCCTCCTTACTAATCTCATCTCATCAAGAAGAATGAACAATTTCATGAATTAATTCATTATACAGCTATTTCGAAAATAGATTAGTAGTTTTTTGGAAATAAAATAGTATAACCATTTTCCTTTTTTTTACCTATTATTTTCCTGTGCTTAATTAGCTCCTGCTTGAAATAAGCCAATCTGGACAATAAGTGGACGAAACTCAGTTAAGATAAGCACAATATAAAATGAATGTTTGCAATAAGTTGTAATGAATGTTTAGAAATTACTCGAAAATTTCCAAAACATGAAATTATTTATATTATAAATATGAATATACATAATTCAAATTATTGGATAGAATTCTAATTGTCTCTGAAGAATTAAAGTCACCAACAACAATCTTTGCCATTGTGAAATGCATAAAATATAGTTATATTCAATTATAAAAGTCTATCGATTCAAGGGATATAAAAAGTTTCTTTTAATAAAAATAAATAAATATTTAAAAAAAAATAAACAGATTAATTAAAAACGTATATTTATTAAATACATATCAGAGAAATATAGCAACCACAAAAGGTCTATTTTTGCAAAGAAAAACAATATTCATCATTGTTCCAAAATAATAATAAAAATATAATTTTATTTAAATTCATGATAAATTAAAACAAGATAAATTATGATTAGTTGGAAGCAGTTTGTTCTTGTGAAAATTAGAAATCACTTCCTGAATTTGATTCTGAGTTTGGATCTGAAGGTTCGTTTTCCATTACATAATCGATTGGGTCTTGTGCGGCTGGATCTGCTGGATGCTGGCAGGGGCTGTACATTGCCTCGTTCATGACTGCTGGATTTGTCGAGTCGCATGAAACTGATGTCCCGAATCGGCCAAGGAAGCCGTTTAATCGTTCCACCAGTCTCTGTGCTGAGATTGAAGGATCGTCGTAGATGACTTTGCTGAAGTAGTAAGTGAAGATTCCGTGCGATCTTCGCCCCTCTTTCGTGCTTGGATCCGTTGACTTGTTCACTGAGAACGACAGCATGTCCGACGTGTCTTTCCTGTTGACGCGGTTGACTTGGCTGATGTCGAAGACTGAGCCGCCGGTGACGCAGTCCGAAACAAAGACGACTTTGCACTTGCCGTTGCTGTCTCGTGCAATTAACCGGCCGATTTGTTCACTCGTGGCCAATTTGTTCTTGAATTCAATTCCGTGGCTGCCGCCTTCAACTCCGTCTTCGCCCGAGTAGAAAACCGTCAAATTCTCTGTCGTGTGGAACAAGAAGAATTGAAGATACTTTGGATAGTTTCCTCTGGGGCAGTTAATCAGATAGAAAACTTTGAAGCCAAGTCGATGGTGATAAAGGCCAAATAGGTAGCCATCGTTCATCGCTCCAATTTGGGCATCATGTTTATGATGTTCGTAATTATTCATCAAAATTAGGCAAACTTTGTCATATCCTTCTTTTGGCATGTTGTCACGGCTCTCATGGTTAAGGCAACGGCCAATTCGTTTGAATGCTCGCTTGAGTTTCTTTTGAGTTGAGACATGACGAACTTTTTGGAATTTCTTCTCTGAAAATTCATTGTTCTTGTGCATCATTTTCGTTGTTCGATGCTCATAATGCGGGTGCTTTTGGAATTTTCCTGGTTTGTCATAGCAGACGTTGTTATCTGCAACGGTCTCAATTCCTTTGCCGTATTCTGGGTTTTCTGTTGGTGGGGTGTTAATATCAACAACTTGTTTGGTTTCCATGGTAAAATAAAAATGATATGGTTCTCATCTTTTAGCAATTCTGCAATTTTTTCTATTTCTTTTGAATTTAAAAATATTATATTTTTTGTGAGCAATTAAATAAATTATCAATGAAAAAGTTAATGATAATAATTTTGAATTCACTCAAATATTGATAGGATTAAGATATCTCATTGAATTATGATTTCTCATAAATTTGAGAGAAGATAAGAGAAAAACTTGATGACAACAAATGTTTTTTTGTTATTAAATTGAATTTATTTTGATTGCTATCAAAAACAAAGATTTCTTTTGAAGTTTTATCAATTTTGGCAATTCTTTTAATTATTTATTGAAATCAAGAAATCAATATTGATATATATATGTATGAGCATTGATGAAATTCATCGTTTATATTAGATTTATTGCTTAATCAATTTTAATTTTAAAAATAAATTTAATTTAAGGGACCACTATCATATTTTTTTGTAAACATTTCAATATTGAAAAAACTCATAGAAAAGAAAATTCAATAGTTGTTATCTCGGAAAAAGTTTAAAACTTTAAAATTTCACCATTCCGATCATTTTTGTAAAACTTTTACTCCTTTCAACTTTTAAATTTTTATTGAAAAAAGGGAATAGGCTTAAAAGAAGAATAGAAATAAATGATATGTAATTTATATAATTTATATATACCAAAATATAGCAAAAATACTCAAGAAATAATTTTTTTTAAGTCAATTAATTTTGTGATAACTCATAGAATTTTTAACACAGAATTTGATAGTGGTCCCTTAAATAATAACAAAAATAATTTTGCTATATAAGTAGTGCAACAATCCAAATTTATTTATTTTAATAAAAATGAAATGCTAGGCCGACAAAAAAAATTTCGGAATCCGAAATGGGTTCCTTTGATCAACATTAAAAACAACAGCACTTTTTTTGAGGTCTTGTTCTCAACATTGGCATAGTTTATTCAAAGTTAACATTTAATGAAAATTTTTTTTTTAAAAGTATAATAATACTCATCTTTTTTATTAAAAAAGATTTGTTTTTCTGTTAACATCGATATATACCTTTTCAATAAGGTTAAAAATATAATTAAGATTTCTTTTCAGACATTTTTAACTTCTGTTTTTTTGTCGATTTTCTGGAACATCATATTCGTTATCTTCTTCATCATCATAATCCCAATTTAAAAGGACACTTAATTTTTCTGTAACTACAGCAGGGGCTTCGTCAAGATAATCAAAAACGTTTGATATATCAATAATATTAAATCTATAATGCTCAATCCATCTTATTAATTGCGTGCTATCAGAACCTTCAGAACCAGCTATTATTGAATTTTCTGGTCTAAGATTTTTAAAACTTGGATAGCTTAAGAATAAATTCTCTAATTCTTCTTTTTCTTTACTTCCATATCTTGCTCCATATATTGTCATTACTGTATCATAAATATTGCAACCATCAGCAAGGGATTTAATTGTGGCCGCAATTTCACGAATAGTAAAACATTGAACATCATTTACAAAAGGAGCCGCCCATTTCATGTGGAATTTAATGAAATCATTAATCAAGCTTTCATCACACTTACAATTAAATCTTTTTGCTAAACCTTGTGCAATTCCAATAAGTTCTTTTTCTGTATATGCTGGAAAACTAATGCATTGGAATCTTGACATAAATTCTGACTCTAACTCTTGCTTTATTTTATCAAATGATCCTTTTTTGGATTTTGTGTTGCTATTAATCTGAAATTTTTGTGCATATGCCTGAGACCTTGTTTTATTTTGTTCTTGTTCTTCTTTTTCAGGTTTGTTTGAAGAAATTATAGAATTAATCAATTTTTTATCCATAAAAAAGTTATTTAGAAAATATTTAGCAAGACACTATAAAATAAGACACTAAAAATCATGACACCAAAAAATTAGACACTAAAAAATAAGACAATAAAAAATAAGACACTAAAAAATAAGACACCAAAAAATAAGACAATAAAAAATAAGACACTAAAAAATAAGACACCAAAAAATAAGACACTAAAAATCATGACACCAAAAAATAAGACACAATTCAATCTCGGTCTAATTTACTACAGGGTAAAAAAGTCCGTTCGTCAATAATTATTTTAATGAATATTAAATATTTGTTTATTATATCTAAATATTACAATAGATAATTTTTATAGTAATCAATAACTAAAAGAAATATTCAAATAGCTGCTTCACTAATAATTTTCTAATTGAATTTTATAAAGCATATCAAAATTTCAATTGTCTTATTAAAATTGATATTTTCAATTGTTAAAAATCATTTTATGTTCATAAAAACATGATATATAAAAAATTTAAATTGTATATTATTATACATATTAATAAATAAATATAAATATGATTAATGAATTAGATTCAACTATTTTATTATTATTCTAAAAATTTTATATACTGAAAAAGTTCAAATTTTGCCCCTATAAGAATCAATCAAACAATTTAGACTGATAATTGGAATAAATATTTAATAAATATATATATTCAAATAGTATAGATGCATATATATTTAAATATAGAAATAAATTCAGTAAAATCCAATATTGAGCTTTTTTATAATACTTTTTTTTATCAAAATAGATGGATATATGTATGGTTTGAAATTTATTCATCATTTTTGGTTCAAAAACAAAATATTTATTTTCAAAATATATGTCAATATTATCTTCTTAAACTAAGCTTATTATTATAATGTTTTGATAAATGAAATTGAATCACATTTTGAAATACATTAAATTTTTCTCAATACATTTTCAAAAATTCCCAAAAATATAAACGCATTCTATCTTTTGAATTATTTTTTTAAAAGTTAATTAAAAAGATTTTCAACAATAAATAATATACTATTTTTACTTATTATTCAAAGAATATATGTATATAATATGAAATAGTATTGTTAACTATACATTGTAAAAAACCCTGACGAACGGACTTTTTTACCACCCTGTATAATGGTAATAATATAAAGCAGGATATTAAAAAAGGTTTATACTATATCATGCTAGCATCAATTAATAATCTCCGAAATGCTCATTTTGATCATAAATTTTTGTATCACGAGGGAATATTTGTTAAAAAGGACATCCAAGAAGCTATTCGTTATTATAAAGAAGCATCATCATTCAAAAATCAATATTCAAAAAACAATCTTGGCATTATATATAAGCATTGTGATAAAGGAATTGAAGCGAAAACAGGCAATGAGATGGTTTACTTTGAAAAAGCTATTCGGCAAAAGATTGATTATTTATCGATGTACAACTTAGCTCACATTTACATGTATGATAAAACAATCAACCAAGATCTTAACAAATCAATTGATTTATTAATCAGATCAATGGATAAATTCAACAGTTCGATCATTTTATTGTCTTTAGCCTTGCTTTTACGTTTTGATTTCAATATAGAAAAAATCAAACAGGAAGTAAAAGAAAGTTCAATTAAGAAACTATTCAAAATAATTGATAAATCACTATCATCCTTCTATATGAATCATATCAGTACAAAGATTACTTATATACCCATTACTCCCACGAATTTAGTGAGTTTGCGTATTCAATACTATTCAATTTTCAGAAACATAATTATTTTTTGTGATAAATACATTCAAAAAAGAATTGTCATTGAATTTTTTTTTTAATGCCTTTATTTATAACTTCATAAAAAAATATATATATTTCTGTTATTTTGAATTTTTATTGTATAATTTAAATATTCTATTTAAATTTCTAAAAAAATTATCTAAATATCAAATATTTCGATAAATATTTATTCAATCATTAATTCAAATAATTTATGTAATTTATAAATACAAAAATATCTTGCTATCCTATAAAAATACACTTTTAAAAATGTTTTTATTCTTTTTTTTGATAAATTTATTGAATTTTTTTTAATGATTATGATTCATTTCAAGATGTTTTAGGTTAAATTTAATTCCATTAAATTTAACTGCTATATTTCTCTTTTTTAAAGAAGTTAATCATATTAATGATAAGTCTATGATCAAAAAATGCATTATTTCTTATTTATAAATAAATAAAGAAATAAAATTTTTAAATCAGTACCTAATATTTATCAAATGAGGAAAAATCAAGGATATCTCAAAATCTAATAAACAATCTTATAATCCTGTAAGCTATATTTCCAAAAAAAAAAAAAGAAAAAGAAAAAGAAAACGATCATTTGCCATCATATATTTCAGAATTTATAAGAATATTTAAAACAGAGTTTTATGTTGATAAAGATATACCAGACGGCGAATAAAAAGGGACTGAAGAAGAAATAAAAAATATTATTATCATATCCTTTATTCAATTATACACTTATTAATTTAATCATTTATTTATTCAATCAATCATTTATTCATCCATTTATTTATTCAATCATTCAATTATTCATTTGCTTATTCATTCTCTTATCCATTTTTCCATTTATTCATTTATTCATTCAGTTATTCCATCATTCGTTTATTCATTCACTTTTTTATTGGTTCATTAATTCTTTCTTTCAATCTTCCATTCAATCATTCAATTATTCACTTATCCATTTTTATATTTATTCATTCACTTATTCGTTTATTCATTCTTTCAATTAATCACTTATCCTTTTTTCATCTATTCATTCTTTCAATTATTCACTTATCATTTTTTTCATCTATTTATTCATTCACTTATTCTTTTATTCATTCAATCTTTCAATCAATCATTCAATTATTCATTTTTACTTTTATTTATTCACTTATTTGTTTAATTATTCATTCAATTTCTTATCAATTTTTTCATTCATTCATCCACTTATTCGTTTATTCAATCTTTCAATCAATCATTCAATAATTCAATTAAAGTTAGACGATAAATCTGTCTAATATGTAAAAGGCAGATTAAAAATGTTATTTTTATTTTGCATAAGTCAAAGCATTATTTGCATATCTGATTAAAATGTTAATTTTTTTTAGACGATGTAATATGAATAAATTAATATTTATGATTTCATATCACATGTCATACAAAATGTTAATCAATTGGGATTTTGTTATCATTATTTTTTTTAAATAATTGTAATCGTCTTCCATTATATGATTTTATAGATATACATTTTTATTTAAAATTTAAAAAAGTGCTTTATTTATCTACTTAAACATATTTATCGTATATCTTTATTCATTTTTACTTTAATTTATTTACTTCTTTGTTTAATTATTTATTCATTCACTTGTCTATTGTTTCATTTATTCATTCATTCGCTTATTCGTTTGTTCATTCATTCGCTTATTCGTTTGTTCATTCATTCGCTTATTCTTTTATTCATTCATTCACTTATTTGTTTATTCTTTCAATCTTTTATTTATTTACTTATTCATTTGTTCATGTATTCATTCTTTCATTCAATCTTTTATTTATTCACTTATTCATGAGAGAATATTTTTCTCTTATTTATTCAAACATTCATTCATTCAATCTTTTATTCATTCGCTTATTCATACATTTAGTGAATGAATGAATGAATGAACGAATAAACAAATATGTGAATAAATTAAGAAAAATTAAAAAAAAAAAAGTATTGAATTATTTTTATTCATCTTCTTCTTCAGTGTAATTCCATTCACTATCAGATGTATCATCATCATCATGAAATCCTGAATTAAATAATCTCATCAAATCAGGAATATCAAAAGCTGAATTAATTGCTTCATCACTTATTTTTTCCCAAATTTCAATTGTTATATATTCCCATCTTGTCGAATCAACAGGTGTAGGTGAGATCAGTTCTCGAGCTGCAAGCTGCTTTTTCACGATTCCGAAAAGCCTGCGGTCAAGAGGTTGATATTTACCTGTTCCACAGGCAGGGACAAATATCAACCTAATTTGCAACTTTTCTGCAAGTTGTCTAACTGACTTTTCCACATGCGACTTATATACGTCTAGAATCAAAGCAAACGGACCATCTGTCATTCTTTTCCTCAACCATTTTAAGTAGACTTTCATCACATCTGATGTCGTATAACCATTTTGTGAATGAGTAATTAATTCTGGAGATGATTGATCGATTTGGTATTTTACTTCACTTCTTTTTGTTTTTCCTTTGGCTACGATAGCCAAAGGAAAACGTTTTTTTGGATTCATTGCAACGGTTGCAATGAAGGTAGTTCCTTCTTTTTCGTTCACGTTTTCTTTTAGGCACTTAACAGTCTCTTGCCCTTTTAAGGCAATCATTTGTGGACTTAAGTTATTTGTTTTAATCTGTGTTTCATCCATATTGAGCACACGATCTGGGCCAAATTCATTCACAGCATCTATTATTTCATTTAAATATATGTCGATATGTGAACCATTAATTACACCTCGTCTTTCATAGTGTGCTTTTCGGAAGACAAGTCCATGCCTTATCATGAACTTATAGCACCAACTTTTGCTACCTTTAAAGTTTTCCAATTTATATTCTTCTATGAGCTTTTGTGGTTCATCTGTTGCAATTGTCAATAACTCATTAATTTTTTCTTCAAAGTTTTCTATATTTAGATTACCATCTTCATCAAATGGTATTATTTTTTCCCTCAAAGATGAGTATATTAAAGCTTTTGTTGCCAATGCTAAAGGACTATAAAAAATTTCTCTGGCCATCAATGAAATGTCATTTAATTGTACTACTTCAGAATTTTCGATTTTGTTTTTAATTTTATTAAATAAATTCTCCTCTTGATCATTTGTTAAAGCTCTATAAAATTTTTTATTTAATTTATAATTTTCAATTTTATTATTCAATTGTCTTAAATTTTCAATAGAAAAAGTTAGAGGATTTTTTTTTTGAAGTGACTGAAATTTATCATGACATGATTTAGAAATTCTTCCAGGTATATAATCTGCAACGATTTCCCAGTCAATTCCACCTTTTTCATTCAAAATTTGACCTGAAGAAACGCCAGTTTTAATTACAGTTAATAAATGATTTGTTTCAATAGAAGACCATCGCCCTTCTCTTTTTTGAATTCCAGGTTTGACTGTTTTTGCTGGAACTTGTTGATCGCTTAATCTTAATATCGCATTATCAAAACTTTTTTGAAGTTTATCAATTGTATTCAAAAATTTACTTGAAACTTTATTTTCAGCCCTTTTCATTGAAAAATACAATTCGCATTTATTTTGAAACATGCTCAAATCTTCATTTTTTAAATCATTATAGTTCACTTCGAGATTTTTTTTCAATGTTTTATATGAGCATTTCGGATCTCTTGATTTAAGGAGATATGCATCTTCAAAAAATTGGTCTGAATAAATTTCTGCGTTCTCTTGAAAGAAATTATTGATACTTTTGTCGCATATCAAATCGCATAATTTGCGAAGATTTCTTTTCCTTCTCATTTCTGGAGATTCAATGAAAGGATAATAAATGTTAAACGCGGGTTGCGTAAAATTCATCAAATTGTTGGTATTTGGTAGCCATGAATATAAAGATTGACGAAAACTCATTTTAATTGTTCTACCAAATATAAATTGAATTTTTTTTTTTACACAACTTTACTAGTTTAATGAGGAAATTTAATTACTTTAAATATCAAAAGAAGATTATAAAAATAATTTTACATGAAATATAATCAGATGAAAATGCCTAACTAAAAATATAAAAATAAAAATTGATATTTTCATCAAACTTTTTAATTGAAAATAAAATTTTAGTGTGAAAACTCCATTTTTATTATAATATTACATAATTTTCTACATGCTTTTCTATTTCTGAAATTAGAAAATACAATATTAATATATGCACAGTTAAAATTAAAAAATAGATGATGATTAAAGATTAATTTAAATTTGTTTGAATTAAAATGCAAGTAAAATACTATAAATATATATTTAATTGGATGTTAATAAAAGTGTTGAGTAAGAGTTTCAATGCAAAAACAACAAAAATATAATAATTATGATATTACTTAGAATAAGTAGTTAAAAATCAAATTTTGGAATCATTATTCTGTATTAATCACTTAATAATAATTATTAAATACTTTTTTTAATGAGAATATACTTGCATCCATTAATATCATAATTTGATTTTTATAATTTGATTTAATATTGATATAATTATGCATTATTTTGAATTATTGAAAGTAATTACATGATATAATGTTGAATTGGCACACATTGGAGTAAATTAAAAACAAATATATAAGATTAAATAAAAAAATCATGAATATAATAAAAAATGATTAGCATGCTTGCTTATATAATTTATGACATGTTAAACTGATCAACACAGTCTAAAAATCAAAAAAACATTAAAAAAAAAAGATATTTTGTAGAGAATAAAAAAAGCTTTAACAAGACTAACGATAATCATGTTTATTTGTAAAAATAAAAAAAGAAGGCTCGAAAAGAAAACAGAAAAAATGAGAAATGAGCCTGCTGATAAGTAATCAATTATTAGATTTTGGAAAAGAAAAAAAATAAAATCTTTTGAAACCTCAATATTCTGATAAATCATACTAGATACTACTAATTTCTGTAAGAATGTTACCCGAAATTTTGAATACATTTCATGTAATTTAAATATTATCATCGATCAAAATTTGAGATTTTTTTTTGTTTGCACCATCAAGTTGTCAAGATATCATATATAAACATTTTATAAGGAATGATAGCATTTGCTAAAAAGAACATCTAAAAAATTGGAAATATTTACTCTAAAAAACAATTATAAACGTACAAAAAAAAAAATAATTCAAAAAATTGAATTAGAAAAAAAGAATTGTCGAAAAATAAAAAAAATTGAATAAAAAAATTATAAAATAAAAAAAATAAAATTATTTTTTCTGAGAATAAACCATTGAATACGCAAACTCACTAAATTCGTGGGAGTAATGGGTAATTTTGAATTGAAACCAATTCTATCATCGAAAATTGGTAATAAAAAAGAAACACCACCAAAATATCCAAATGCAAAAAATCTTTCCCCAGAATTTTATAAAGGCTTTGGAGAAGATTTATATGATTCTCTTTAAGAAATAACATAAGTTGAAATGGAAACTTTTCAATTACATTGTAATTTTTTATCCAAAAATAATAGAACAATCAAATATTGCTATTGTTTCTGGCCCATTAAATACTTTATTCAATAAAACTTTTCTAAAAAACCAAAAAATTGGTTGCTGTGGGATTCGAACCCACGCCTCTAACGAGATCAGAAACTCAGTCTGACGCCTTAGGCCCCTCGGCCAAACAACCTTTTTTGATTTATATGCTATATTAATTATATCAAAAATCCAATATATTTTTGTTCTGTAAATAATAATAATAATTATTTACAAGGTATTCTTCTAAAATCATTATTTTAGTTACCAGAGCTGGAAAAAGGATTAAATTCAAATCAATATTCATTTGATTTGTTCAAATTATTGTTTAGATACAATTATATCAACCAAAAAAATAAAAAAAGGAAAAATAAAAAAAACTTCAAAAGAAATCTTTGTTTTTGATAGCAATCAAAATAAATTCAATTTAATAACAAAAAAACATTTGTTGTCATCAAGTTTTTCTCTTATCTTCTCTCAAATTTATGAGAAATCATAATTCAATGAGATATCTTAATCCTATCAATATTTGAGTGAATTCAAAATTATTATCATTAACTTTTTCATTGATAATTTATTTAATTGCTCACAAAAAATATAATATTTTTAAATTCAAAAGAAATAGAAAAAATTGCAGAATTGCTAAAAGATGAGAACCATATCATTTTTATTTTACCATGGAAACCAAACAAGTTGTTGATATTAACACCCCACCAACAGAAAACCCAGAATACGGCAAAGGAATTGAGACCGTTGCAGATAACAACGTCTGCTATGACAAACCAGGAAAATTCCAAAAGCACCCGCATTATGAGCATCGAACAACGAAAATGATGCACAAGAACAATGAATTTTCAGAGAAGAAATTCCAAAAAGTTCGTCATGTCTCAACTCAAAAGAAACTCAAGCGAGCATTCAAACGAATTGGCCGTTGTCTTAACCATGAGAGCCGTGACAACATGCCAAAAGAAGGATATGACAAAGTTTGCCTAATTTTGATGAATAATTACGAACATCATAAACATGATGCCCAAATTGGAGCGATGAACGATGGCTACCTATTTGGCCTTTATCACCATCGACTTGGCTTCAAAGTTTTCTATCTGATTAACTGCCCCAGAGGAAACTATCCAAAGTATCTTCAATTCTTCTTGTTCCACACGACAGAGAATCTGACGGTTTTCTACTCTGGCGAAGACGGAGTTGAAGGCGGCAGCCACGGAATTGAATTCAAGAACAAATTGGCCACGAGCGAACAAATCGGCCGGTTAATTGCACGAGACAGCAACGGCAAGTGCAAAGTCGTCTTCGTTTCGGACTGTGTCACCGGCGGCTCAGTCTTCGACATCAGCCAGGTCAACCGCGTCAACAGGAAAGACACGTCGGACATGCTGTCGTTCTCAGTGAACAAGTCAACGGATCCAAGCACGAAAGAGGGGCGAAGATCGCACGGAATCTTCACTTACTACTTCAGCAAAGTCATCTACGACGATCCTTCAATCTCAGCACAGAGACTTGTGGAACGATTAAACGGCTTCCTTGGCCGATTCGGGACATCAGTTTCATGCGACTCGACAAGTCCAGGAGTCATGGACGAGGCAATGTACAGCCCCTGCCAGCATCCAGCAGATCCAGCCGCACAAGACCCAATCGATTATGTAATGGAAAACGAACCTTCAGATCCAAACTCAGAATCAAATTCAGGAAGTGATTTCTAATTTTCACAAGAACAAACCGTCTCTAACTAATCATAATTTATCTTGTTTTAATTTATCATGAATTTAAATAAAATTATATTTTTATTATTATTTTGGAACAATGATGAATATTGTTTTTCTTTGCAAAAATAGACCTTTTGTGGTTGCTATATTTCTCTGATATGTATTTAATAAATATACGTTTTTAATTAATCTGTTTTATATAATTCGATTTCCATAGATTTTGCAATGAATGATCAGAATATATGAAAACAGATCATGAAAAAAGGAAGTTGATTAACAAGGGATTGGAGATCGTGATGATTTTGAATGTAATTTTTCAATTAAGTTCTGAAGTTAGTAACATTGGCACTTTGTACTAAGTTTTTGATATATCTGAAAATAGCTTTCATTAAAAGAAATTTTTATGAATGCTCATCACTAAAACAAATATCAATTCCATCATCTGTTACATCAGTTGGGAAAAATCATTTTGCAGAATGTAAAAACTTAAATCAAATGATAATTATTCCGTGTAATGAAAAGTATATAGAGTTTATAGAAGACAGATTTCTACTTTGCAAAAATTGTGGAGGACAAAATTTGAATGATACTATTGTTTGGACAAAACCAATGATTGATACAGCAACTATTCCACCATTTATTAAAGTAATTGGTTATTCTGCTTTTACTAGATGTACATTTCTAAAGCAAATATTAATTCCACCATCTGTAACTCAAATTGAAGATTATTTTTTCGAAGGATGCTCAATACTAAAAGAAATATCAATTACATCATCAGTAACTTCAATTGGAAATTATGCTTTCTCTGAGTGTTCATCACTAACACAAATATCAATTGCAAGAAATTGGTCATGAGAACTGATTTGCAATTCATTATTAATGCCAAACAGAGTTATTACTTGATCTGAAAAAAATTATTAGAATTATATGCTTTGAAGGCAACTTTATATAGAACTCAAACCAATTTTTTTTCTAAAATGAACTATTCATAATAAATCTTGCCAATATAAGGAAGTCAAATAATTCTATAGATATGGAAAGTAATTATTCTTATTCAGTTACTTTGTTTCAAATAAATAATTCTAGAATATCATAATAATATGAATAATTTTATTATTAAATTATATAAATCAATGCATTTAAGTTTTTAAAACAAATCAAAATTTTTCATCGTATTTATCAATATAAGATGATATTTAAGATCTATGAATCTAGTTTTGGAAATTAAAAACAAAAAAATACAGTCAACAATTACCTGTTATAGCATCACAAAAATACTTTCTTTTTGATTTATTTTTGAAATAATAATTTTTAATTATACCAAAACTGTGAAATAATATGCTTTCAAACTGAAAAAAATAATCAACAGAATTTTGATAAATATATTTCTGATATAATAGAAAAATTGTGGAGGAATTATTTAGTTTTCATTGATATTATTCTCAAATTGTTTTTATATTATTTCACTTGAAACTGTTTATAATTAAAACTTTTTTAAATATATACATTAAATAAAAGAAAATATAAAATAAATTATTTTCATCTTTATCAATCATTCACTTTTTTTGGTTGATAATTAAAGATAATTAAGAATTTCAAGCAATATTGAAGTTGTTTATAATTAAAAACCATTAAATATTTAAATTTTTAAGAAAATTTATTCATATTACCTTTTCTTTCCAAGAAAATGTCATTAGCCTAAAAAAAAATTTCAAATAACATGTCACTAGCCTTAAAAAATGAAATTTTTCAAACTATCTTCCCTTTTTAACTTATATTATCTGATACGAATGAAATGCCCATTCCGCAGTTATTTTAACTGGTTGATTCTTTTTACGTATCTTGTCCAATTAAGCTTAATATTTATAACCTGCAGCAAACCTACAGAAATCTTTGATACGAATCAATATTCAACATTTTGGAGGAATCTTGAGTCAGCATCATTTTATCTCCCATGGATATTTGGGACGAAGACAATGCTTACAGATTCAATATTTTTCTTTGCAATCATCATCACTCCATTTTTAATTATCGCATATTCACAAGTACACATACAAAAATTCAGTAATCAAAAGCATGTGAACTTTTGGTGTGCCTTAGTAATTCGTATTTGTCAACAATTTCTATGCCCAATTATGACAGCTCCTTTAATCTTCCGTCTATCTTACTTAATTGAGCAAGTTTTCATTTTAAAAAACTATTCTGACTTTAAAATGATTATTTCATTGATTGTAGCGTCAATCAACATAATGTTGCAAATCGTTCATTGTTATTTTGCATCTGTTTTCCTCTTTCAAATTGATTTTGTTGAACATTCAAAAGCCGATTTTTATGATGGAAAGTACATCACTTTAATTTATTCGATTAGAATAGTAATTTCTGTTTTTTGCTTTGAATTTAAATATATTACGAATAATATTGTCGCTTCAATTTTGATTGGCTTCATTTTTTTCTTATGTTTTTTAACTTTGTATTTTAGATTGACAATCCAGGCTCACACGTCGCCAATTGGTCAATATTTAGAAGTTGCTCCTTTCTTTATTTGCCCATTTATGGTTTTGTTCAAATATTTTGTTAAGAATGAAGTTTATTCTTTATTATTGCTCATTTTTTTATTAGTATTTTTTGCTCTGTTACTCAAAGTTCACACTTATTTCATGGTGAAATTATGTCTTAAAGCATTTTATCCATTCATTTCTCAAAGCAAACAGAGTCAAATAAACAACATTGATGCAAACAATATTTTGCCTAGATTTTTAATCGGTTCTGTTACTTCTGTTATCAGAATTGTGGCTGCTGAATATAGTGATCCTGATTGCTTGTTGCGTTTTTTATCATATCAAAAAAAGACAGCTGGTATTCGGAATTCATCTGTTATTGAAGTTGTTCGATTCTTGGCGCTCTTTCCTTCAAAAAGAAAAGATTGTTTGAAAGAATTGAAAGACTTTCATAGTAGCTCAAATTTCAATTCTTTCATGGTTTTTATTTTTAAGAAAATTTTGAAAAGTTTAGAAGGAGTTGAATCAACAAGTAAGAATTTGGTTTGCTTGAATAATTTTTTTCGATCTTTTTTGGTTCATAAACATCTGTTTTGGGTTGCAAGGAAGAACAAGAAAGTTTTTATTGCTTCAAAAGAAGGATTGTCAGCAGCCTATTTTTATATTGAAGTAAAGAATGAATTTCATTATTTGATGAAAAGATATGCTTTTGACTCTTTCATTCATTATTATTATGCTGACTTTTGCTTATCTGCATGTGGCGATTTTGAGAAATATTTGAAAGAAATAGAAATCGCTAGAATGCTTGATAACCGCTTATATTCTAGTGCAAGTGGTTCATCATCTGGAAGTAACAATAGTGGTGCTGATTATATTAGTACAAAGAATGATAATAAAAATAGCATTGTTGATCCTCTTCTTCATCCAATGACAATAGTCAATCCCAAAATACTACAATTTTGTTCTTTAAAAGAAACAAAATTAAACATTCATTCAGCAAGAGCACGCGACTTTGACATATCTAATCAACTACTGTTACAAAACAATGCAAAAAAGAAAGAAAAAACATTAAAATCAAGACCAGTTGCAACCTTTTTAACTGAAAAAAAGCATTTGATTCCTTTGCTTTCAATTTTCCATTTCTATTTTCCTATTGCTTTATTTCTCTATGTAATTGGCGAATTGTACATAAAAGATCACCAAATTCGTGTTTACAGTGATGAACTATATAATATATCAAATAGATTAGTAGGAACTTTATACTTTGCTTCTTCTTCTATTTATCTTCCATATCTTACAAATGAATATTTAAAGAATTGGGATTCTGAAAATTTAACATTTTGGATTAAACAAAAGAAACATTATCCGAAAATCAAAAAGCTTATGTTTAAAGAAACAATGAAAGAAACTTTTAATTTTTCAACTGAAAAGTATTTCGATAATTACTATGATTTGAATAGCATGAAGTCGGATTTATTAGTTAATGCAGATTATAAAGAGAAATATTTCTTATATGATGATGACTTACTTGAAATTTTTTTCAATCTTCCGTTTGATATTATCAATTTTTATTCACAGCTTGAACCTTTTAAAGGCATGACAACTGGTATGATTTTCATTTTTGAATATTACATATCAAACAATATGCTTAAAAACTACACAATGCAAGAAGTTCTTGATCAAATAGCAAATGATATTGATGCATTAGTTATCTCAACCTTTAAAGATATTTATGATAAAGTTTTAAGAATAAAAAAAATAACGAACATTTTATTAGAATTATATAAAAGTGACCTTGAGGGCTACAAAATTTGCAAAGTTGCATTAATATCTATGTGTATATTTACAGCTGTTTCATGGATTGTTTACATTATTCAAATAAACTGTATTTATCAAAGAGATCCAGAAAAAATTGACTTTTTAAGTTCGAAGCATTTGTTTTCATTATTTTTACTACAAGATAGTAAAAAAGCATGGGAACTTTTAAGAGCAAAGGTTGAAAATTCAAGTGATAATCAAACTGATTTTAGCATAACTAGCCCTCATTCATCTGTGAATTTGTCAAGTATTCCACTTGCATCGAGCCATTTTAGTGATAAAAACTATTATGATATAAAAGAAAACATTCCTAACACAAATGATACAGAAAGCAATGAAGAACCACTACTTGAAACAACTGTTAATGGATATGATTTTAACAAAGATCTTCGTTCATTACTTAATTCCAATAATTTTATCAATTTAGATAGATCCAAGCATAACTTTAGCTTGTTTTTTAGGAATGACAAAAACAAAACAAACCGTGAATTAAATGCTGAAAAAGATTCTATATTTGATGATGAAAATGCACCTGAAGAAGACAACGAAGAGGAGGAAGAAGAAAATGCAAAAGGTATTTATGAATCAGAAAATTCTATTTCTTTTCAAGAAGATGATATTTGTGAACAAGCAATCTTAATTTCAAGAGCAACTGAAAAAGAAGCCTTCTTATCATATCCATATTTCCATCTTGTTATCCTATTATGTGCACCACTTATCTTCACTGTTTTAGTCATTGCAATGTTTCAAATTCCTTTAAGAGTAGTTGCGATTAACCATGAAAAAACATTCCAAAAAATTTTATATGGAGAATCATTGGCAAATCATTCATTCATCCTTTTTAATGCTACATTTGACATCCTTGAAAAAAGAATTAAAAAAACAAAGCTGTACAAAACAAATAATTATTTTCAGCCAAAGAAGGATAAGAACATCTCTAATTCATCTTATCCTGGCAATATTGATGAGAATGGAGATGAAATTATTTATGGACTTGATGAAATATTGAGTGATTTAAAGAACTTAAGTGAATTCAAGAATGAAAATTGTTATGATTTCTTTGAAATTGTATGTATGTCATTAGAAACAGCTTTAAATACAATTATTAATTCATCTACAGCAACTTCAACAATTGTAACACAATGCATTCCTTTCATCTATTTGTTCACATGGGATTTGTTCCAAGATTTGTTCTTATCAAACGTGAATGATCTCTTTGTAATGAAGATTTCGAATGGAAGAAGTTTTATTATTGCCACAATTTTATTAATGTTAACCGTTATTCATGTATCGTTCTCAGCATCTATACTTTTGAAGAAAGCTTTTAATTCACTCTTCCATTTTCCTGATGACTTTTTGAATCCTCCTGTCAAAAATTCAAAGAACAATTCAAAAAATATCAAAGATAAAATTCCTCAAAATGCACTTGTCATCACATCTGTTACTAAGACAGATGATATTTACTCTGTTTCAGATAACTCGAAAGAAATAATAAATCGTAATTTGAATGATCTTATTTCAATGAAAATGTCAGATTTGTTCCCAAAAGTATACTCAAGCGATTCTGACGATATGAGTCATCTTTGTGAATTTTTCATTACTGAAAAGAAAAAGAAAATTTTCCGATATTCATCTGAAAGAATCGGTTGTTTAACAAAAACGGTTTTAATAGAAGAAAATCGACCTGACACTCAGAATACAAATGAAAACTTATTGATACAAAAGTTTAATGGCTTCATACCAAAATATTTTGCAGAACAATATAGCAAGAACGATCAAAATGAATTCAATTTTTGTAATAACTTTATAATCTCTGTTCGCATTTCACATGAAATATCGCCTTTGATGATTGAAAAATGTTTCAATTCAGCAAACCATATTTCACAGAATTCCATTTCGATTCATATAATTAATGTTGATGGTGTAATGATTACATTTTCAAGCAATTCGAATTGCAAACTTGTTGTCATTCTTCTTTTAATTCGTGATCTCATTGACGATGTCATAAAAAACACAAAAGTGCAAAATTGTGTTTATTCTGTTTATGTTCATTTTATGAAGGATTTCAAAGTGACCGTTGTGAACGACGAGGAACTTTATCTCGAATTTCAGCCTCTTGAGATGAACTTTTTCAGAGCTAGATTATTCCAAATAGATGAAGGACAAATAGCATTTTCTGAAAGTGTGAAGCAAGAATTTCAAGCAATACTGGATATGACAGAGAGGCAAGATATATCAATTGATCTTGGAGAGAGTGACGAGTCAATTTACACAATTCCATTTGATCAATTGTCATCAAAATTAGTTGTGTTTGTCTAGTTAATATTAGAAATAAGTGACTATTATTTAATAAATGGCGTTTAAAACTCTTTTATGTCATACGTATTTTCTATTATTATATAAAATTAATCTTCCTGATTTTACAATCATTATGCAGGAGATAACCTTCCTGGAGTGTCATTTATCATATATTCTTATCCATAATACTTGTATTAGAGATCTTTTTTTTTTTCCTATTAAAAAAAAAGTTTGGCAAATCTTGGAAATAGATAGATATTTTTAATAGTAAATGAAATTAGATATAATTAATATTTTATATAAACGATTTTCTAACTTATTTATGAAAATAAAACACAAATCATATAAAAATTTAATTATTTGAACTATAAGTGTATTTTTAATATTATATAATTATTTAAATTTGAATGAAGGTTATTAATATAAACAAATATTAATAAAAAAATTATTAAATAAGTGTATAAAAATAAAATTAAAATATTTTTTATAATGTAAAAAAAAACGTCTTCTTTCTCAAACGTATCGACTTTTTGAAAGAAAAGATTGATTGCCCAAATAAGTTTCAATTACAATTTTATTTATTAATAAAAGAGAAAATTGTTTAATATACTAATAAACAAAATAAAATATATGATAAGTATGAAAATACCATTAATATTCATTATAAAAATAAGATATAAAAAGATAAACTTGTATAAAAAATAACATATTCAAAAAATTTGAAATAATTATTAAAAAAAATGCTTAGTTTTAATAGTCGAGATAAAGCATCAGGTAAAATTATCAAACCAAGTCCAAAATCAAAAGTACAATCATCATATAAGAAATCTTCAAGCCCGCTTCCTAATCCAGAAGCAAATACAAATATTTCTCCAACAGAATCAACCTCAAATTTATTTCTATCAAATGCTGATCCATTAAAAACAAGATTTCAGGTAACTATGAACCGCTATAAACTAGAAATAAGTGATTTTACAAGAATTAAAAAAATTGGAGATGGAGGATTTGGTTCAGTTTATTCTGCCAAAGAAAAAACAACAGGTAAAATGTATGCAGCGAAAATTATTGAAAACAAATGTAGTGATAAAGAAACTCGACAAAATATGAAATATCGAGAACTTTCTATTTTAATTAAAACCCGCCATCCTACGATTATTCATTTTGAAGGCTTCTCATTAAAAGATTTTCGGGGCAAAAATAAAATCACGATTTTCACAGAATTGATGAAATGTTCACTGGCCAATTTTCTTCAGAAAAAGTGGGATGACGGTTATCCATCAAATTACAACACAATTCGTCAAATCATCCTTGTTGGCATTGCGCGAGGGATGATGTTTCTCCACAGTCATCACATTATGCATCGGGATTTGAAGCCTGACAATGTTTTACTTGATGATTTCTATCGTCCCAAAATAACTGACTTTGGCTATTCAAAATTTTATTATTCACAAGAATCTATTGAAAATTCAATTACAGGAATTGGTACCATTCAATACATGGCTCCAGAACTTTTTCGGGATGCATATTATAATAATAAAATTGATGTTTACGCATTTGGTGTTTTGATGTACGAAGTTGTCACCGGAAAAATGGCTTATAAAGAGCTACTTGAAGCTGACGATTTTAATGCATTTTTTTTTGCTCAAAATATTATGAACGGACTTCGACCAACTTTTGATCCATCGGATTCAATTAATCCAAATTTCAAAGAAATGATTGAAAGTTGTTGGAGTCGTGATCCAAAAGACAGGCCGACATTTGAAGAAATTTTTGAAAAACTGAGTTTGCGAAATAGAAATGAAATGAACAGATCATTGGACAATTGTTACTGTTTTGATGGCGTCGATGAGGATGATTTGTTTTATTATATTGATGAGATATCAGACGATAAAACAAGAATCGACAAGAATGAAGATGAGATAACACAGCTTAGAGAAATGGTTGAAAAAAGCAACGAATTGCTAATGGAAACAATCAAACAACAGCAAAACAAAATAAATGAACTGATAGAGTCCATTGACCAAATAACAACTGAAAATTCAAACCAAAAAAAAGAGATTTCACTTCTTCAAGAAGAAATCAAACAATTGAAGCAAGACTATATTGAACAGCCATCAAAAAAAGAAAGAATTCAGAATCAACTTGAAATAAAATGTAGAGAAATTAGAGAAAAAGTTATCAGTGGTTTTATTTCAATTGCTAAACTGCCTGATTTTATTCAAAAAGTTCCAGCGGCATTTTTAAAGGATGCAAGAAATTGAAAGAAGTAAAAATGCCAGATTCTGTCAGAGTAATTGAAAATGAAGCTTTCGCTGAATGCTCATTATTAACAAGTGTCACAATTCCTCCATCGGTGACATCTATTGGCGACAGGGCATTCAGTGAATGTTCTTCTTTGGAGAGGATTGAAATTCCAGAATCTGTTGAGTATATTGGTGGATTTTCATTCAATGAATGCTCAATGCTGAAGGAGGTTGAAATTCCCAGCTCTGTTAAAGTTATTCAAAACAGTATTTTCTATCGATGCTGGTCACTTGAAAGTGTCGTAATTCCACCTTCTGTTACTCTGATTTGTCCAGGTGCTTTCAATAATTGTACTTCGCTGAAAACAATTAATATTCCTTCATCTGTAACTGAAATTGGCTATTGTGTATTCAACAGGTGCTCGTCACTAGTAAGCCTCGAGATTCCTTCATCTGTAAAGTCAATTGGATCTGCTGCTTTCAACGAATGCTCGTCACTGATGAATGTTGAAATTCCTTCATCTTTGAAAGAGATTAGTGATAGCTGCTTCAGCGAATGCAAATCATTGGAAAGTGTAGAAATTCCTCCTTCGGTGATTTCAATAGGATCATTTGCTTTCGCTGGATGCTCATCGCTTACATCTATTGAAATCCCATCATCTGTGAAAGCAATTGGTGATGATGCTTTTAGTAGATGCTCAGCATTGACAAGTGTCATAATTCCTTCATCAGTCTTTTCTCCAAGACTCGGAATAGGTAAAAATGTGGAAATCGATAAATATTTTGACCTTGACATTTAAAGTATTTAATAAAAAATAGTAATGATTACAGTGTGCGCGATATTGAATTAGAAAAATTATGAATAAATATAAAATAAGAAAAAAAATAATATATTTTTTTAGATTCTTTATTCTATGTATTCTCATTTCATATCAATACAATGATGTAATCAATTTGAAAAAGTGAAATATAAAAAAAATTACTAGTTTATCAAATAATATTAAATATTATTTCAAATCACATTTCATGAATTTTGAAAAATTTTTATTTTGGGAAAATGAGTTCTTAAACATTTGTTGATAAAATGAAAAGTATTCAAAATTCCCTTCTGGAATTTCTTGAAGATGAATCAGACGCCAATGACAAATATTAATTCTGAAGTCTAAAATAATTATCAAGAAGAAGTAAAAAAATATCATTCTATTTATTAATAATTCTATCTGTTTATTTCTATATTCTATAATCTATTTAAACAAAGTTGGATTTGCTTTGGCGAACTCCTCCCTTTGGATCGGTGAGTGTATCATCAACAACACCGTCGATATCGACTAGTCCCTTCTTATAACGTTCGATCAAGTTCATTAAGTCATCGTGATCCTTCTTTGCCTTGAGGATTGTGTCGCCCAATTGTTTCCTCAAGCGATCGATTTCTGCTTGAAGTTTGTCGTGGTCTTCTTTCGCCTTCTTTTGTGTGTCAGCGAGCAACTTCTTGAGTCTTTCGATTTCTGCTGAGAGGTCGTCATGATCCTTCTTGGCTTTCTGTTGTGTCTCAGCGAGCAATTTCTTAAGACGTTCGATTTCAGCCAAGTTCTTGTTGCTGTCTTCTTGCGCCTTTCTGAGTGCGTCAGCCAACTGCTTCTTCAAGCGCTCGATTTCTGCAGAAAGTTTGTCGTGGTCAGCTTTAGCATCGGCCTTGGCCTTGTCCATTTGTTGGCAGAGTTTAGCGTGATCTGCGGCTGCATCTTTCTTTGTTTGTTCGACTTGAGCAACAAGTTTGTCGTGGTCAGCTTTGGCTCTAGTTTCGGCTTCGGCCAGTGCCTTCTTCAAGCGTTCAATTTCGGCTGTGAGTTTGCCACGATCAGCAGCAGCGTCCTTCTTGAGATGGTCGATTTCGGCAGTGAGTTTATCGTGGTCTTCTTTGGCGCGTTGTTGTGTTGTTGCCAACGTTGTTGTGAGCTGTGAATTCTTGGCGGTTGCATCGGCCAACGACTTCTTGAGATTTGCGATTTCATCTGCGAGTTTGGCGTGGTCGGCTGCTGCGTCCTTCTTGAGTTTCTCGATTTGTGCGCAAAGCGAGTCGTGATCTGCTTTGGCGGCCTTTTGTGCGTCAGCGAGTGACTTCTTGACTTCGTTGCTGCGGGATTCTGAGTCAGCCAGGGCCTTCCTGAGGTGGTCGATTTCGCCAGTGAGGTTGCTGATTTTAGTTTGCGATTCATTTCTGACACGTTCGATTTCGTGTGCGAGGTTGTCGTGGTCAGCTTGTGCGTCCTTCCTCATCTTCTCAACTTCTGCATTGAATCTGGCTTGGTCGGCCTGCGCCTGCTTCTCGGCTGCTTCTAATCTGCTCGTGAGTTGGTTCTTCTTTGCAACTGCGTCAGCCAACTGGCCTTTGAGGTTGTCGATCTGGCTGTTGAGGTTGCTGATTTGGCTCTGTGCGTCACTTCTTGCTCTGTCCATTTCGCCGACAAGTTTGTCGTGGTCGGCTTGTGTGCGCCTCTCTGTTTCCTGGACCGTGTTTCTTAGTTCGTCGCAGTGTTTCTCGGACTCAGACAATGATTGCTTCAAGTGTTGGATTTCTGATGAAAGGCTGGCGTGATCTGCTGCTGCGGCATTCTTCGTGTTCTCGATTTCTGAGGTGAGTCTGTCGTGCTCTGATTGCGCTTGTTGCTGTGCTGAAGCAAGTTTGTTAGAAAGATCGTTCTTCTGTGACTCGGATGTTGACAGTGCGCTTCTTAGTTTGTCAATTTCACTGTTGAGGCGGTTGCGCTCGTTCTGTGCATCATTCTTGACTCTGTCGATTTCAGAGCAAAGTTTGGTGTGATCTGCCTGTGCATCCCTCCTGGCGCTTTCAATTTGTGCATTGAGGCTGTCGTGGTCTGCCTTGGCACGCTGTTGTTGTTCTGAAAGTGATGATCTCAATTCGTTGCAGTGTGACTCTGAGTCAGCCAGCAATTGTTTCTGGTGATTGATTTCGTTTGAAAGGTTGTCGTGATCGGATTGTGCTGCATTCTTGACGCGTGCCATTTCTGTGTTGAAGTTTGCTTTTTGAGTTTCTGCATCTCTCTTCAATTGGTCGATTTGTTGTGTAAGAGCAGCGTGGTCCTGCTGTGCCTTTTGCTGTTCAGCAGCCAATGTCTTAGTGAGCTCGGCATTCTTAGCCTGTGCGTCAGCCAATGACTTGTTGAGCTTTGCAATGTCGCCTGAAAGTTTGTCGTGGTCGGCTTTGGCTGCGTTCTTGGTGCTGGTGATTTCAGAGGCCATCTTGTCGTGGTCTGCTTTGGCTGCGTTCTTGGCACTTTCAATGTCACTGACTAATTTGTCGTGGTCAGCTTTGGCTGCCTTTTGTGCATTGTCGAGCGTCTTTCTCAATTCATTGCAGCGTGCTTCTGAGTCAGCAACGGCCTTCTTTGCATGATCGATTTCGCCGCAAAGGTTGGCGTGGTCTGCCTGGGCTTCCTTGTTGATGCGTGCAATTTCAACTGTTAAAGCTGCATGATCTGCAGCTGCATCCTTCTTGAGCTTCTCGATTTCTCCTGAAAGTTTGGCTTTTTCAGCTGCCGCATCCTTCTTCAATTGCTCGATTGTTGCTGTGAGTTTGTTGTGGTCATCTTGGGCCTTCTTTTGTGTGTCAGCCAGTGTGGCTGAGACTGCATTCTTTTGTGCAGCAGCGTCTGCCAACTGTTTCTTGAGTGCTTCGATTTGTTGGCAAAGTTTGTCGTGATCTGCTTTGGCGAGGTTTTGGTTGTCTGCGATTGTCTTTCTTAGTTCGTTGCAGCGAGCTTCTGAGTCAGCCAATTCTTTCTTCATGTGAGCAATTTCGTTTGTTAAGTTTGCGTGATCTGCAGCTGCGTCTTTCTTGATTTTCTCGATTTCAGCTGAAAGTTTGGCGTGATCTGCAGCTGCATCCTTCTTCAATTGCTCAATTGTGGCTGTGAGTTTGTCGTGGTCTGCTTGGGCCTTCTTTTGTGTGTCTGCCAATGCAGCAGAAACGGCGTTCTTTTGTGCAACTGCATCGGCAACTTGCTTCTTAAGTCCGTCGTTTTCTTTGAGCATGTTTGCGTGATCATCTGCGGCATCCTTCTTGAGTTTCTCGATTTGTGCGCAAAGTCCGTCGTGGTCTGCTTTGGCTTGCTGCTGTGTTGCTATGATTGTGCTTCTCAATTCGTTGCAGCGGGATTCAGAATCAGACAACTGTTTCTTGAGGTGCTCGATTTCGCCATTGAGGTGGTCAGCTTGTGACTGCGATTCTTTCCTGGCACGATCGATTTCAGCGTTGAGGCTGTCGCGTTCTTGCTGTGCTTGCTTCAATGCATCGGCAAGTTGGGCAGAGAGGTCATTCTTCTGTGAGACTGTGTCTGCCAATTCGCGCTTTAAGCGTTCGATTTCAGATGACAAGTTGTCGTGATCTTTCTGTGCGTCAAATTTCATTTGGTCGATTGTTTGCGAGAGCTTGTCGTGATCAGCTCTCGCGTTTTGTTCTTCTTGTTGCATCCTGTTGTACAAGTCGTTTGCGCGTGCTTCCGAGTCGTGTAAGTCTTTCTTCAAACGTTCAACTTCAGAGGCGAGATTGTCGTGCTCGAATTTGGCGTCTCTTGTCAGACGCTCGATTGTCTGTGAAAGATTTTCGTGATCATTTCTGGCGTTTTCCTGTGCTTCAAGCAAGGAGCGCTTGAGGCGATCATTCTCAGTAACAAGGCTGTCATGGTCCTTTTCAGCGTTGTGCTGTGTCTCATCCAACTGTTGCTTTAAGCGCTGGATTTCGCTTTCGAGATGTTCTCGTGATGCAACTTCGCGTTGGTAGCGTGATTCAATGTCTGACTTCTCGCGAGCAATTCTCTCGGCTTGGTCTTTCTCGCGTTCAAGCTGGTCTGCCTTTTCGCGTGCTTCCTGCTCTGCCTTTTGCTTGGCGACTCTTTCCGCTTCTGCAAGTCTTTCTGCTTCAACTTTTTCTTTGGCGAGGCGTTCTTGATCGGCCTTTTCGCGAGCGAGTTTTTCTTGTTCAAGTCTGCGCTGAAGAACTCTTCTTTCCTCGGCTTTTGCGTCAGCAGCGGCCTTTTCCTTGGCGAGACGCTGGGCTTCTTCTTTTTGGCGTGCTAAGCGTTGTTGCTCTGCGCGTTCAATTGCCTGACGCTCTTGTTCGGCCTTTTGACGAGCAATTCGTTCTTTCTCTTCTCTTGCTTGTGCTTCCGCTCGCTCCTTGGCAATTCTTTCTTGCTCTGCGCGTTCACGCTGAATTCTTTCTTGTTCGATCTTTTGGCGCTGGATTCTCTGCGTCTCTTCTTGCTGGTGAATTATGCGTTGCTGTTCTGCCTTCTGCTTCGCAATTCTGTCAGCTTCTGCCTTTTCACGCGCAATTCTGTCTTGCTCAGCTTTTTGCTTGGCAAGTCTCTCTGCCTCTGCCTTTTGCTTGGCAAGTTGTTCTGAATCAGCTTTTTGCTTGGCAATTCTGTCTTGTTCAGCTTTTTGCTTGGCAATTCTGTCTTGTTCAGCTTTTTGTTTGGCAAGTCTGTCAGCTTCAGCTTTCTCCTTTGCGAGTCTCTCAGCTTCTGCCTTTTCACGTTCAAGTCTTTCTGCTTCAGCTTTCTCCTTTGCAATTCTTTCAGCTTCTTCTTTTGCATGGTTGTCTTCGACGACTGTCTTTGTCTCTTTGGCCGCCGGTGCCGGTGCCGCCTTTAAGTTGTCGAGAACAACCTTGGCAGCTGCGAGCTGCGTGAGGAGTGTCTTCTCGTCAACGTTTCCGTTGTTCGCTGCAAGATCGTCCGGATAAACAAAAACTGTGATTCCGAGCTCTTTCATGACATCAGCAGCGAGTTGTGCGTTGCGGTGTGCGTCCTGTGGATTGAGCTTGTAGTAGTTGATTCTGTCTGGGACGTAGGAATCCAGCAGTGCGCACATTGACAGTCCGTATGGCTGGAATTTGGTGATGTTTGGATAGTTTGACGTGCGCCCGATCGCCCACTCGAGGAGCGCGTTCTTGGCGGGCTTCTTGGCTGTGCTGCTGTTGTCCTTGTCGTCTGTAACGGCGTTGCCAATTGAATAATGTAAAATCAGTGACCAGACGTATCCAAGAATGAGTTTCTCGTTGTTGTCGTTGACGTCTTTTCCGGAGATGCCGATGAGTTTGACGCCGTCTTTCGTAAACATATCAACGGAAAGATCGCAATTCATAACTTGATCAACATTTCGCTTTGGTTCTTTCTTCCATGGTCTCGGGGTGTCTTTCTTGGTGAGAACCTTTGCAAGTTCGACAAGAGCAACACCGTTTGACAAGTCCTTTGTAATGTCTCCAACTTCTGGGGCTGCATTGTTAAGGTGAGCATTGACCCATCGGGTGAAAACTTTCTTTTGGAGAGGAACCCAATCGTTATTAACTTTAGTAAGACTCATTTCTATTTGGTTATTTGTTTTAATAAAAAAATGATATGATTATATTTATTCTTTTTATTTATTTTATTCTTTTGAATTATTTTGTTTAATTTTCTATGCTCTTTTAATTATTTCTATGTATATATTTCAATTTTTTGAAATTTTCATTTTCAATCATTTCAATTTGTTATCCTTTTTATTCGATATTTTGTGTTGTTATTCATTTTATCTCTCTCAATAATTTTTATGAAAATTGACTAGTCAGATTTATTTTTTTATTTATCTTAATTTTTAATATTAAAATGATCTTTGTTAAATTAATTTTTGTTTTTAGTTATAATATATAATTTATTTAAACATTCATAAATATTTATTTTATCAAAAAATTTAAAAATAAAAGTACATTAAATTTATTTTTTATTCTCTTAATTTTTTTTTATATTTTTTATTTATCTCAATTTTCGATAGGATTAAAAAAAAACATTGAAATATTTCAATAGTATGATTTATTAAATATCTATATGTAAAATCTATATATTAAACTAAATGATTCTAAAAACGATATAATATTAAAAAAGCATAATGAATATTAAACATGTTAACTTAAAAAAAAAATTATTAATTAATAAATGGATAATTAATATTAAACTGGTGTTACTTTTAGCATAAATTTATGCTTCTTTCTGTTTTGTGATTTAATATTTTTTTTCTTTAATGATTGTAAACGGTTTAATTTCCTATAACGACGTACCACGATTTCAGAGTCAATTTGGTCGGCCATTTTTAAATGACCAACTTTTAACCGCCTCGAAAGACATGCACTTCTTTATCAGATCAATGTTGAGCTGCGAAATCGACTCTGAAGGCCGGCTTCTCTTTCATGCTCAGCTTTTGGAAGCGCCGAGTGAAGAGGACGAGCAGAAGGAAAGAATAAACGTCCGTTTTATTATTGTAGTCATCTTCATTTGCCATCTCAGGCGACATGTAAGCAAACGCTCCGACGCCTTTTGGCATTGTGTCCTTCATTGCATCGACGTGAGCGAGTCCAAAGTCGATCAGCATAACGTTCTCAAACTTCAAGTCTCTGTGAATCATTCCGTTCTCGTGGATGTGGAGCATGCCAAATGCAACTTCAACAGCGAGTTTAGTCTTCAATGTGTTGTTTAGATTGCTATCGTTGTCTGCTCTGATTTACGATGACAATTTTTTATTTTAATTTCGTCGTCGTCGTTTTTATGCACTTGCAGATGCTTGGATGCAACAATTGCTGAAGAACTTCAAATTCTTTGTAGGCGTTTTGTAGGTCTTGCCTTCCTCGACTTTCAGAACTTTCTCGCACATTTCTTCATTTGTTCGCTCATCGATTGCTTTGTACGCAATGGAAGTTGCTCCTTCGCCAATCTGGCAGACAACTCGCTGGTGCGACTCTTCTTCTTCGTCAATGAAAATGCTCTCTTTCTTCTTTTCGCGGTATTCTTTGTACTCGTCGTCTATCGTTCCGTAGTCGTTCTCATCTTCATCAGCCATCGCATTCGAATCGAATGGAGTGACATCATCGTACCTGGCAAGACGAGACTCGAGGAAACGAATACGACGCATGTATCTCTCAAGATGTTCATCACTTTCCATTTTTTCTTTAGTTTAATTTGATTTATTCTTCTCATCATCTTCTATAATAGTTGTTTTAGTTGTTTTCTCATGAATTGTTTTAGTTGGTTTCTGGAGTCGTTTTAGTTGGAGTCTTTGTTTTATCAATGAATTCTATTTTGGATTGAAATCTTGTAAATTCATCACCAATGAGTTCGGCTCCTCGCCTGATTATAACTGTTGCTCCTTGTTTGAGAAGACTTATTGAATCTTCCTCAAATTCGAGTTTTTTGGCGTTTGGAGATGACAAAACGAGTTTTTCAATTGAAGCAGAATCCAGTAATTTTTGCATGCTGGCCAAGGAATTCAACAAGTTTCAGCTTATAATTGCAGTAAATACTAGTCTCACATATAAACTTTAGTGAGGGATGAAAGACAATAGATTTAAGATTATGATTATATGATATTGCATTTTTATCGATGGTTTCAAGAGAAGATTCTGCCTCAAATGTGAGATATTTCAGTTGGTCACAACGATCAAATGCATAGCTATTGATCTTTTTAATGTAGGATGGAATTTGTACTTTTTCGGAATTACGGCGAAAAAAATTAAGGAATCGAAGTCTTTGCATGATTGGTCACTTTTTTTCACAGTTAAAGTATTATTAATCACTGAAAAAAAAAAAAAAAAAAAAGGATTGTTTTTAGAAATTTTGATTTCAAAAAGGTTCGGTGTTTGATCAAAAGCATTTTTACTTATGAATTCAAGAGTTTTCGGTAAAACTAATTTTGAAATTGTAGATTGATAAAATGGGCTCGTTCCGATCCTTTTAAGTTTTGAATCTTTTGGAAAAGTTACTGATGTCAAATTTGGATGACCATTAAATGCATATGTGCCAAGAAATTCAATCTGAGAAGGAATTATTGCTTTTTCTAAATCATATCGTGCATAAAGTAGATTATCAAATATATTATTGTCTTCATTGCTCTTTCCAAGCAGATGTTTGTTATCTAGGTACGAGAAAAGTTTGTTTTTTGGTGAAATTTTGATGTCAACTAATCCTTTGACACAATACCACCAATTAGAAAATGATTTAAGTTTTGGAGGAATTTGCAGTTTCTTGAATGATGTGCCAAAAAATGTTGATCCTTCAAATTCTTCAATTTTTGAGTCTTCCAGAATTACAAGAGAGTCAAATATGCATATTGTCCTATGATCTTGTATTTTTTTTCTTTTGATTATCGCATATCGTGGAATCATTATTGTTCCCATGACATTAGGTGATTTAATAACTTTTGCGGTTATATCTTCAGTGTTTATTTGAACTTATATTTCTTGCTAAATTTAATGAATGGATTTATTTGAACAAATATCAACTGAATTACTAAAATTTTAAAAAATCGATTCATAAATAAAACTTTATTTAAATGGATCAAAAAGTTTACATTCCTCTAGAACAGCCAATAGAAGGTCTACCAAACGCTACAGAAATGATGCATAATAAGTATGATCTGAACAGTCTCATGAATAACTCATCAATCCAAAACTCTTCGCCAGAATTTATTAAGATTTTTGATCAAAATTTAATCATTGACGATGACGATTTGATATTTGAAAATATCCAACAAAACGAAGCTAATGATATTACTGATGAAGAACAAAATCTTATTTTATCTGCTTTCCAATCAGTTATAACACCAACAAATTCTTCATCAAGTGCATTGAATTCAACAAATTCACCTAATCGCGTCCAAATATCTATGCCTAACCAAAAAATAGTAAAAAGCAAAATGTACCAAATTGAAGAGCCATTTTTCAAAGATTTTGATGACTTCTTACCACCACAGCCTCCTTCTTATGATGATCACATTGATGCAATGCCAGGGTTTCTTCATCGTCCAATATTACCCATTGATACTCTTTTCCCTACAGATGATATGATGTACCAAAATGGATCTCTTATTATGCAAAATGGCGAAAAATATGTTCTAACAAACGACAATCAATATAATGAAAATGTGTATCAAGAATCGGAAGTTATTCCACAAGATATTGGCTCAAGTATGAATGTTGCGGCGAAATCACAAGATAATTCGCTGATTAATCAACAACTTTCTCCAAGTATGTCAACACAAGCAATTCCAGCACAAGTACAAAATATCGCTCAGCCTGTATCCAGTCAAGAAACAAAGCAAACAACCATTCCATCATACATGCTCAATGGATTTCCACAGCAAAATACTCTACCATATTTAATAAATCCTGCTCAGCAAGCAAATCTTTCGCCATATGCGGCTATCCCGCAAGTACAGCAAACACCATTGCAGCAGAATCTCAATAGTCCTGATTCCAGTAAGCCCTTGTTTCAGATATCCCAACCGCCACAGTTGCCTCCTTTCATGCCTCCACCGTTAGATGACATCACACTAAATCATCCAACTTCAGATGAGCCTTCATATCGTAATTTTTCTGTACAGCAGCCTAATCGGAATCTTAATTTGCAGCCTAATCGAAATTCAAATGCACAACCTTCGTATAGGCCAATAGAGAAGCCTAAATATCCTCAACTTGGTATAGTACCTGAAAATTCTTCGCCACCACAGGCTCAAAATAAGCGTCAAAAGTTACCACAAAATCCTCCTCAACAGCAAAATACGAATAATGATTCGAGCGATGTTTTGTTTAGTGAGGAACCTGCTAATCCAAAAAAGAAAAGGAAAATGGAAGCGATGCCGTGTTAAACATAGTTATTTCTTTTTTGATTTGATTTAATTTTTAATTTTTTAAAGCGTTTTAACTTAGATAAAGTAATTATATTATGATAAAAAGATTCCGTTAAATAATGGCAAAAATATAGATAAAAAAAAAAAAGCACGTTATCATTTTTTGAAGATTCACAAAAAGCACGTTATACGTTTATTTGAATGACTCAAATCAATACGTTTATTTTTTTTTTTTTCTGAATATGAAATTAAAAATATACGTTTATTTAAGAGGGGCTTTCTTAAAGTTTTAGTAAATTTTAGTTCAATTTTTCCAATTATGTCTCATAAGGAAGCCTTTAATCTAGAGAACTTTGAGAAGCAAGATCCTATAGGAAAAGGTGGGTTTAGTGAAGTGTACAAAATTAAAGACAAAAGAACAGAGCAAATTTATGCCGCCAAAATATGTCGAAGGAGATTAGACAAAAATACAAAAGAAATCAAAGAATTAAAGATGAATCTTACTCGTGAAGTTAACATTCTTTCCCAATTGCATCATGCAGCCATTCTAAAATTCATTGGTTATAGCAAAACAGACTTTGAAGAAGAATCTAAGCCAGTAATTGTTACAGAATATTTGCCTAATGGAACATTGCGGGATATAATTAATTTAAGTAAGCAGAATGGTTCAACAAGGCAGTGGGACGACACAAGAAAACTGATCAATATATATGGAATTGCATCTGGTATTTCATATTTGCATTCACGAGATATCATTCATCGTGATCTGAAACCTCAAAACATACTTGAAGATGGCAACTTATTTCCACAAATTGCTGATTTTGGATTAGCATTAATATCACATCAAAAGCAGGATGGAACTGTATATCAGCCTAATAATAAAGCATTAGGAACCCCAATATATGCTGCTCCTGAAATTTGGACAAAGAACGCATATTCTCCTGCAAGCGATGTTTATTCGTTTGGTCTTATAGTATACGAAATTATGACAAACGAAATTCCTTTTCAAGGATTTACTGAAGATAAAATTTTTAATGAAATAATAGTGAGCCGATATCGTCCAGAATTCAAGAATCCAATCCCTGATGCTTATCGTAACCTTATAGAAAGATGTTGGTCAGATAATCCCCTTGATCGGCCAAGCTTTAAGTCGATTGTAAGTGAATTAAGAAGTAATCCTGGATTTATTACAGATGGTGTTGATAAATCATATTTTCGTGATTATGCCAAGTTCATAGATCAATTTCATACTTCCTTTGATCCTCAAAAGCCAATACTTCCATTCGAAGAGATACAAAGCAAACAACCAATTGTACCATTAAAAGAAATAGAAGCAATTCAAAAACGTGTAAAAATTGTCAAGCCGAGGCGTTCCCTTAAGAAAGCTCATAGATCGCCTAAAAGATCACCAAGGCCTCAAGAAATTAATAACCAAGTTAGAGAAAGGCAGCAATTAAGATTAAAACCATTTAAGCTTCCGCCAAATCGAGCAGGTGTTTTATTGCGGAGTACGCAACTTCACTTGCTTCCATTAGTTGCTTGAAATATTTTGAAAATATTTCAGTAAATTGAAGATATATCCATGAATAAGAAGCGTTTTATCATTTGATGCATTCGTTTGTTTGTTTTTTTAATAAATGTATCCATCACTATTTAATCCTTTGACTTTTATATATGACTTGCTACAAATACAAAGTTTTAATTGCTGGTAATCATGAAGTAACATTTGATATTGAAAATCGAAGAGACATTATTGGCCATTATTTAAAGCGTGAGGAAAAAGACTATTTAAATCTTGTTAATGAATACCAGAAACAAACTCGTGAAAAAGTGATGCCTGAAGAATTTAAATTATACAATGATAATGCAGTAAATTTCATTAAAAAGCAAATAACTGAAGACAATGATTTAATTTATTTAGAAGAATCATCAATAGCAATTGAAGGATTAAATATTTATGGAACGCCTTATAGTCCATTCTTTTATAATTGGGCTTTTCCAACATTTCTTGATCATGAGAGAGAAAAAGGAGGTATAACAGCATCTCGATGGAATAAAATACCTGAAAATACAGATATTGTTCTTGTTCATGGACTTCTGATGAGCATACTGGATGTCCATTTCTTGCCGAAAAAATCGCTCAAGTTGAGCCTTTGTTATGTATATTTGGTCACATTCATGAAGCATACGGCTGTAAACAAATTGAAAATATCATTTATGTCAATGTTTCTACTCTTAATTTCAACTATAATGTTCAAAATAAGCCTATGTTATTTGACTTAATTCCATTCATTGACGAATAAATTCTTGATTTTTATAGAATTTTATTATTATCTTATTCTAAAAATATCTGTTTGGCCTAAATATATTGAGAAATTTTATAAGACACTCTTGATTTTTAAGATAAATTGCATTTTTTGAAATTTTGTATTTTATGAAAGTCGAAAATCAGAGTTATAGCATTAGTGATGTTTCTTCAAGGATATTTACATTATAATGTTTCCAAAAGAAACAACATGTGAAGATTTTATTGAGATAGTCAATGAACGGCAAGGCTAAAACTATAATCTTTAATTGCAAAACAATTCAAAAATAAATCAAAAAGATTTGATATATGATTATTGGAACCTAGATAATAATAAAAACTTTGTAATACAAGTTCAGCGAAATTTTACTTTTCACTTTTCATAGTGTGATAAAGATATGCTTTTCAATGGAATGAAAATATACCTAGACATGAAGATTTCGAAGATGATATAATTTAACAGTATTATTGTTTTTATAATAATAAAAATATTTATAAATAATTATAGAGTATCAAGAAAAAGTGGACATCGTTAAGATAAAGTGGCCATCACATAACTTTTTGATCTCAATATTTTGATAAGGCATTCAAAGTTTGAATATAGTTGTCAAAAATTCTGATGGATAAATATAAAAAATTGAAAAAAAATAAAGAGTTTAAAATGAAGGTATTTCTATTCTAAAGCTATTTTTTTGATTTTTATCTTTGTTTTTCTTATGCTGGTCATAGATAAGCATTTGATTTAGCGTCAAAGAGATTTCCAGCATTTTTTACTATGATAAATAATTATAAAGTATTGAAAAGAAAATTTTATTAAAGAGTTTCAAATGAGGGTATTTCGATTCTAAAGCTATTTTTTTGATTTCTATCTTTGTTTTTTCTTATGCTGGTCATAGATATTATTCTGAATTTGATATCCTCGGACTTTTGAACAGAAACGAACATCAAAACCAGCAACTTCAACGTGTGGACTTGCAGCATATCTTACTGGTGTTATTCCAAAGGTCACTTTTCATCTTATAGTTGTATCTTATCATGGAACGGAAAATAGAGATAACTAAAATTTAGGTCTGTTCAGAACTACAAGGTTCTAAAATCTTTATAGTTAGATTTTGGGATTCAGGATCTAAACTGTTGAGGCAGTTTTCGTGTGATTGATCTTTTTGCGAAATTTTAAAAACTTTATATTTCAATAGACCCTATTAAGGTATTCATTCAATTTTGTAGTATTCAAAAAGTGACAACAAAAATACAAATTTTGCGAAAAATATCATAATAAATTTTAATTTTTTATATTAAATATTCATAAAAAAATAATATCATTATATAATATATTTAAATTATTCTATATCTTGCTAAAAGTAGAGATAATTTCATAAATAATCACTCAGCTAATCTTTTCAACCTGAGTTAAAATTTGAAAAATTGGACATATTTTTTGATTTTGAAAAGAATTATTTTAAAAAATCAAAAATTCCGACGCTGGGGACTTTATTTTGGATAGATTTTTACTTTGAATACTTTACATATTTTTACTTTTCAGAAATCTTTATTTTCTCACAATTATTCAATTGTTTATATCTTACAATCTCACAATTATTTCTTATAAAAATGCACAATATTCTGAAGTATATAATAATTTCATAGAATTGATCTCAATTTTCTTATGATTCAAATATTTCATAAAAATTTAATTCAATTTAATAAATTAACTAAAAAATATATCTTATATTTAAAATTGCATTTTCCTCATATTTGCTATGATATTTATACAAAACATCATTTTTTTTTCTAAACTTATCAAATTGTAAAATTTTCATTCAAAAAGAAAAATTAATTTATTTTTATATTTTACGTTAATTTTACCATTATATTTAGTAAATAAATTGATGTCATCATATATTTTATTATATTACAATATGATATCATATACTGCTTTTGTTCAACCTTAATATGGTCTATTTCAATTAAAAACTTTCAGATATTTCATATTTTTAAAATAGCAATATATGCTCATATTTTATTTATATCAATTTATATCTTTATTTTAATATAATATTTTATATAAATAATTATATATTATATAAATTTCATTACGTTTTACAAAATTAAATAAGATAAATATGCTTATTTTTGTCATTAAATATAATTATATTTGAATAAATTCTTTAGAAAATATTTGAATAATCTCTATCAATTTATTTTGGAGCACGATGCCCACTTCTTTTTTTTCTGAGAATTTTATTTTAATTTTGAATTCCTTATCAAAATATTGAGATAAAAAAGTTAAGTGATGGCCACTTTATCCTGACGATGTCCACTTTTTCTTGATACTCTATTTATATTCCTAAAAATTATCGAGATACTAAGTTATATTGTAAAAAAAGTTTATTATTAATAGTATCATCACAATTCTTATTGAAAAAATTACAGGTCAAACAATCAGTAATGATTATTTTGGAGAATCTTTTTTATTGTCTAAAATATCAAGTCATTTAGCTGAATGATATAGAGAGAATGTTAATGTATAGCATGTTACATGTAAATTAAAAAAAAAAAAAAAAAAAAAAAAAAAAAAATATGAAATTTTATTTAAATAAAAAAATTAACAATATGACTTGATAAAGTAGCAATAAACAATTATTTGTTTTCATTTTGTACCAAATTCACGTTTCCATTTGTCAAATCTATCAAGTTCATCTTTAGATATAGAAGGCTTAACTTCTATCAAGCTGTCAATAAGATTGGTGTATTCAATAGGGGCGGGAGCAATAATATTACGTTGTTCTTCTGTCATTTCATCCACAGTCAGCTTAATAGCTTCAGGATGGTAAGATGAGCACGGCCATAATTGATCAAGATGCATGAAAAAATACTGCGAATTCATTATGGATTTAATTGAGCACATTGAAGCCTGCCTGATCAAAATGATAATGTCAGCACCAGAGAAACCGGCAGTCATGTGACTTAGTTCATTTATTTCTTGAGCTGTTAAAGCTGGAGTATTGCCCTTAATTTGTTGTCCAATAATTTCTTTACGAGCATCAAAATCAGGAAGAGAAATGAAAGCTTTTTTATCAAAAAGTTTTATAATATCAGAATCTAGATTCCATGGTTTATTGGTAGCAGTTATTATAAAAATTGCATCATTTGATTTTAAAACACGATCCATTTGGTTGATAAATTCAGCTTTTGTGTGTTTAGTGAATTCACTTTTTTTTTCTGAAAGATCTGTAAAAAGAATATCAATATCATCGATAAAAATAATTGCAGGTGCCTCTAAACGTGCTTTATCAAATATAAAACGAAGAGTTTCTTCTGAATGAGACTCGCTATTGCATATTGAAACAATATCGCATGATGATACAGAAAAGAATGAAAAATTGTTATTGTGTGTTGCAGTTGCTTTTGCTAAAAGTGTTTTACCTGTTCCTGGTGGCCCATAAAGAAGAATGCTATGATAAGGTATTTTGTTTTCTTGTGAAACTTGTGGAGTCATATTGGGCATTATAATTACTTGATCAATGTTTTCTTTTGCCTCAGTAAGACCAGCAACATCAGTCCATTTAATATCTGGCTTTTCAGATTGAATTAATGATGAAAATAAATCCATTTTATATTTTTTTTCAAATTTGAAAGCCTATTCAAAGTTTTTTATTAATATTCAAATTTCATGGTTAAAATTTACCTATACGATTAAATAAAATTTTATAATGAATCATAAAGGAAATTTTACTTCTCGGCCATCTCAAGCAGGAAGAAAAACAAACCGGGTTACAGTTCCCAATAACGCGCCATCCTTTGCAAAAACGTCAGGTTCATCTACTCGATTAAGTGGAAATTTTTCGAGAACCAATCCAATCCATCCAACACCTCCACCAGCAGCTTCTCCAACTAAGACAACAAGAAATATACGAGTAACTCCATCTTCTACAACAAAATCAAATTCAAAAACTACAGGGCGAGGTTATAATAAATTATCAGAAACAACGAATTCAATGAAAATCACTCAAAAATCTCGATCATCTCCGTTTGTCCCTGAAAAAGAATTATCTAAAGCTATTTCTGAAATCCTTAGTCATAAATTAGCAACAGTCACTTTTGCTGATGTATACAAAGCAGCAAATAGCTTATCGATTCAGTCAACAAATGAAATTTTTGAGCTTATTAAAATAGAATATTCGAATCGTCTAGATGATATTGACATTTCCTCAATTGAAAAGCTAATTACAGAATGGCATCATTTCCAAAGTGAAGTTACTCAAATACAATCATTTATGAAATTTGCTGGATTAAAAGATATTAAATTGCAGTATGATTTACTTCCTCATTGGAAGTATAAAGAAACTGTCAAGAAGCATTCTAACAAATGCATGATGATAGGCATTGAAATATGGAAAAATGTAGTCCATCCCAAAGCATTATATATACTGCATGATGAGATTCAAAATAGCATTAAATCGCTCGCCCTTGATGAATCTAATAATAATAATTCCAAATTAACCAAAGAGCTATTTGAGTTGCTCAATTTGTTAGGTCATAATTGTATGGATCAAGTAACTGAACTCTTTACAACCGAATACGACTCCCTTGATTCAAATTTAAGTGCTTCCGACAGATTAAGATTCATCATCAAAAAAACAAAAAAATTAACAGTTGTTTTCCCATTGAATGCTTTACAGCCAATAACAGTTGTTCCTTATATTGACCAGCTAGTTCCAATTCTTCTTGAAAAGCGTCAGTTGGAACCTTTAATTGAATTAAAAGACTTCCTTCTTCCTGAGCATGTTTCCAAGTACACAAACCTTGTTAATAGTCAGATGAAGAAGGTATCACTTCCAATTGATTACTTCTCACTTGTATCATTTCTTGAATTCTACTCATCTGCCATGTTTAATGATGCACCGGCCAGGCAACTTGTTTCAACGTACATATCTCGAAGTGACTCAAAATTTGCCCAACAATTTGTATCAGTTATTTTTTCTCATTTTGATTTGATTCAAAATGTTAAACAATTAGCTCCATTGGTTCCTCTTTATGCTGACAAAGAGCAACTTTCAAACGAGCTTGTTCGTGCATTCTTACTTAAATTACTGCAGAAACATTCGGCATCAAAAGAGAAAGAATTCAAATTTGCTAAGGAATTGCTAATAATGTTCTCAAATGATCAAATGAGAACTGTTTTTTCAATGTTGAGGGACTATAACGCTCAGGGCAACTTGATAATAATGAATTCATCACTTTCTCAGCCTCTTGTTTATTTCGACCGATCTAGAATACCAGAAGAATACGAAAATGCTATAAATGATGAGGTGGCCAAATATTCTCAGAATTTTCTCAATAGAAAATTCACTGTTTCTGGTGCGTTTACTTTATTTTATGTGAAGGCAAAATGGGACTCTGATAATGATGAAAGATTAATTACAATGTCTGCTCTACAATACCTCTTGATTCAAATGATCTTAAAGAAAGATGCTAATTATAAAAGTACACTTGCTAATATTGATACATTAAACATGGCATTGAAATTTTTAGTGAAAGCAAAAATTGTCAAGAAAGTTGGTGGTTCCTTTGTAATATCAGATGAGCCACCAAAAGAAAAGAGAATTAATATTTATATGAAGTCAATTGATGTTCGTTACAATGAGCGCCAAAAATCAGCTCAATCTCATGATCATTCAATGTCAATTCAGTCGGTTGTTTCAAAATTAATGAAGGCTAGTAGGAGAATGGAAGAAGATGAATTAAATAGAAAAGTGTATGATGAGTTATCTACAATGTTCAATATTAGAGATGGCGATATTCCAAAAGTGATTGAACATATGATCGAAGGAGAATTTATAGAAAGAGATAAAAATGATACCCGGTTTTTAATTTATATACCATGAGTAAAAACCTGTTTTGTATTTTATTTTAGACTGGTTTATATTTCTTAAACTTTTTCTTATATGTAATTAATTACAACATATTATCTGGGAATTTTATTAAGATTTCTACATAAAAGTCAAGCTGATTCCTGTGATATGGCGTTTTTGTTAATGTTTGAAACTTTTATTAGTAATAAATTATTACTTAAATAAGCTCAATTAAACTAGTATTAAAAAAAAAAAAAAAAAGAAAAAAAAAATAAATAATTTGGTGCTCAATTGATCAAAGTGGTATATAATTAAAAAATTAATATTTGAATAAAAAAATTTATGTTTTCGATTCGATTTTTATTGTAAAAAAAATATGCCTCAAAATCAAATATAAAATATTTAAATTCTTCGAATGTAATTTGAATTTAAGATCTTCTAAATAAAACTCCTTAAAAAATTTATTTGTAATTACTATTTTTATCTAAGAAGTCTTTTAATTTCCATTTTTCGAGAATAAGATCATCTTTTTGGCGTTCTTTTTCATTTCTAATTCGATTAAGTTCTTGCTGCATTTCTATTAATTGTTTTCTATTTAATTTTGTAATGTCTATTTGAGTTTGAGATTCGTTTTGTTCTTCTTCAATATAATTGCTTTGTCTTGAAGATTCTCGTGTGCTAGTCTTTTTGGGAGTTGAGTTCTGGGAATAGCTCATAAATTAATTTTTGAGAATGTTTTGATAAAAATAAAGTAGTGAATTAAAAAAAAAAAAAACTTCAATCATAAAATCTATATTCTGGATAATATATATTATTAAATTAATTATAAAAATCAAAACATTTTTATTTATTTCTATATATATTGATTTTCATTTTTATTTTTTAAGATATAATCATTTTATTTTTTTCCTCAATTTTTATATTCTATTGAAAAAAATTTGAAGGAGTCTAGTTCATAGTTGAGTTTCTTATGATTATTTCCATTTTTATAATTATATGTGTTTTCATAAATTCTATAGATTAACTCGAATAGATTGTTGATAGAACTTAGAGAGGATTTTAGTTTGTTCAAATTAAGTTAAGATTATTATGTCATTATGACAAATTATAAGAAAAATTATGAATATGTATATATTATTATATTACTATATTAAATGTTTTAAATACGCTTATTCTATTGAATATTAAAAGTTATTCTTATTTTATATTGAATAAAATATAAAAATAGTTTATAATATAATAATATGTATAATATTTAGAATTATATAATCATAAGTTTTTAAATTTTTGAAAAATTTATCATTATAAAAGTGTTTAAAAAAAAATGTTATTTTATTTTTAGCCATTCAAAATATAATAAATAACCACATTTACAAAAGAATATAAAATTTTCCGTTAACGAAAAAAAGCGATACTAAATAAAATAATATACCAAAAAAAATCATTATTTCAACAAATGATATGAAAAATATCAGATCATCATTTAAAACTTTTGACAAAACTTAATTCTATTTTATATTGATAAAATATATATATTTATATTTACTAAAATTATTTTTCATTATTATTCTTATTAATGTTTAATAAATTATTTTTTAAATAGATATTACAAAATAAAATGAAGATATATGATCAAATTTATCTCCATCTCAATATCCAAAAATAAAGTTTTGAATATAATACGAACATTCAAATGTTTCCTGCGATCCTTTTGCCTACTTTATATGATCAAAATCTTGATAACAAAAGATCAAGTAATGATTTGAGCAGTTCTCTTAGAAGTATTAATTGCCAATATACATTAGGTCTTTCTAAACAAATTTCATCTCTTCAATGCTTTGCCAATGCTATTTTCCATGATCTTGATATTGATTTTGCAAGAATAGAATCGCGAGTTTCACAAATCAGCAAACACCTTTCAACATTAAAATCCAAAGCCAACGTATTTATCCAACAGAGCCAATCTCTTGATTATAGTAATTATTATTCAACAGATGTAATCAATATTCAACTTCCTCCACTCAACAATTTGTCAGAAGGAATGCCAGGTCAAAGTGAAATTTTCATTCAACATGCTTCATCTCTCACCAAGCCGCCAGCTTCTCTCCAAGCATTTTCGCAGATTCTTCCAAATTATGAGCAAATGGAATCAGAAATAAGTGATCCTTTATTCTATCAAAAGCAATTGCAAGATGAATTAAGGGCTGATCTAATGAAAGAAATGAAAAATGTGGGAAGAAGGCCATCTAGACAAAGTAAATCTATTCTGTCCAATTCAAAAGTTTACAGCTCAAAAGCTTTACAAAATTTCCTTCAAGATATCCCTGTACCAAAAATCAAAGTTGCTATACCTCCACCAATAGGAGAGACAGAAAATTGGCTTCAGCAAGCAAATGAAGTGTGCATTGAAGCTAGCAGCCAAACTGTTAAACAACCAATAATTACATCTGTGGATGAAGAGTTCTTCCCAGTAGTTCAACCAAAGAAAAATGTGCGTCTTGTTCGCTGTAATCTTGTTTCTTTCAATAAGGACGCTAAAAGCAACTTTGTGAGACAAACAATGAGCATTTTCTCGCGAGATGCGGATGGAGCCGTCCAAGTTGTGAATAATACGAAAGGATTTATTCCAAAAGTGTCAAGTGATGCTATTAACCCTCCTTGTTTAAGTTATCAAAAAGTTTCTCAGATTGATTTAGCAGGCAATAAAAATCAGGCATCCTCTCCGCAGAAACAAGAAAAGAAAAGGATAGTGAAACTGAATCGATATAACGCAATTATTGCATATATTGCTCCAAATCCAAATGCTGTACTAATTGATAAACGTAATCCAAAAGCATCACAGAGGCAATCTCCTAATCAACAACAGCAGCAAAGATACCGGCAACAAGGTCCAGGAGTGGCTCAGAGACAACAAAAGAACCAAGGACGTTCATCTCAACAACAAAAGCAAGTCAAGCAACAGAATCAAGGTAGTCCTCAGCAAAGGCAACAACATCCACAACAACAAGAGCAGTTCCAAGGACTATTTCAACAGCAAGTTCAACAATTTGCAACACCTCCACCAAATGCAGCAATTGCCCCTCCTCCTCCGCCACCTCCACCACCTCCTCCTCCTCCTCCACCTCCACCGCCGCCGCCATCTGACTCTTCTTCAGGACCGCGACAAATTGCACCAAAATTGAATGGTCCACCGAAAACTTTTGAAGCTCCGCAAAGGCAAGACAGTTTTCTCGACCTAATCAAGAACAAGCAATTCACTCTCAAGAAAAGAACTGAGTTTACTCCTCTTGCTGAGAAACCTATTGAAGATAAAACAAAGAATGTTGATGAACTTTCAATTGCTGATCTGCAAGTGGCACTTAAACAAGTAAGAGAGCAGATGCAATGTTCATCAACAAGTTCTGAATCTGAAGAATCTGAATCTTCTACTTCTTGGTAAAAGAAAAAAATATGATATTTTAATGATTTTTATTTTGATAAATTTGTTTTAATGGCAATAACTTCATATTTTACAAAAAAAAATTCATTTACTCAAAGAATTAATGAAATTATGCTTTATTACCAATAATAAAATGTGAGCTATAATAAAATAATATTTATTCAAATAAATAGCAGGAAAACATCTTTATTTCGAGATAAATGAATTTTTAAAGATTTTCAAATATTTGAAAAATATTCAAATTTAAAAGAATTCAATTTTGAATAATCTTTTGAAAAAATTATATATGCTTTCAGAAAAAAATTATATATTTTATTTTGACATTATTGTTTTATGTTTGTTTTTATGCATCTAGATTGTGTATTTGATTTCCACTTAAAAATGTAATATTATCATTTTAGTTTCTTTTGCTAGCAAGTGATAAAAAGAATGAATAATAGTATTATTTTTTTTGTCATTGCCTGTTTATTAGTTAATGCTTACAACAAAGACTGACAATGACTTATACTCAAATAATGTGTTTCTAATTTCTATGACTAATAATAAGGCAGAATGATTCCAAATTTTGCATTATTTGAAATAATGAATCCAACTCAAAGTGCGGTTAATCAGACTTCCCATTATGAAAAAATGATGCTATCACCGTTCTTTCATGAAAAGTAAAGAATCAAAAAAAATGTGGAGCATGAAGTTCAAACAGAGGTTTCAAAATTTTTAAAAAATAAAGCATCTCAGCAAGAAATAGAATCATTTACGTGTTCAATTTTGAAAATTCTAGGCGAACAAACTGAATTATATCAAAAGTGTTATAAAGATGGTTATATCTCAAATATTGGAATTGGTTATCAAAATTCATATATCCAGCCAAATTATCTGTATTCTGCTTATAATATTTCAAGAAAAAATTCAAATCAAAAGCAGAAAAAAAATCTAATATAGCAAAAATAATTATTTACTGAATAAATCACAAAATAAAAAGCAGAAACTATTGAATACTTCAAAATGCCCAACTGAATTTGTTGGTGAAAAAGCAAAGTTAGTAGCAGATCCATCAGAACCAGCAAATTTCACATCCCTAAAGTCAAATAAAGCAGAAATAATAACGCCAACAACAATAGCAGCAAAAACGACAAGAACAACAGGCTTCACTTTCCCAGCAGCAACAACAGGAACAACAAGCTTACTTAAATAATTATTAAATAACGAAATTATAACATATTTTAAATATTTAAATATTTAATATTTGTTAACCTGAAATAATAACGAACAAATAGTCATGAAAATCGCATTTTCATGCAATTGACAAGATGTTATAGCCTTCTTTTCAAAAAAAAAAAAAAAAAAAGAAAATATTTAACATTAATTTAGTAAATAGTTATATGATGCCGCATTTCCAGAGTTGATTTCTGGGAGATTGTACTGCTGCTTCTAAGAATTTTGAAGTTTATGAAAAAAAATTTCATAAATAATTTCATGGAGAATATAACATTATTTATGAACTTTAGGTAATTTTGGCTTAGTTTGTCTTGGTGGCACATTGATAGGTTGATTTATGATACCCTGATAGCCTTTTGGGGTTGGAATCGAAGCATGATTAAGTAGATTTTTTTTCTTTTGAGGAATAGGCTTTGCAATAATTACTTGTTTTGTTTGATGTGGTTTTTTAAGTATATTTCGCTTTAATGGTAAGTTATGCTGAGGATTATTGTTTGTTTGATTAATATGATATCGAGATGAAAACTCAATATTAGATTCTGGAGGTAAAACTTTTAATTTATTTTGTTCTTTTATATTAGTCGTGAATTCGTTAATTTGATCTTTATTTTCTTTAGTTTCAGTGGCTTGAATTTGGTTTGCAAGAGAATCATCTGTCTGAAGTTCACCATTAACTATATTATTACTGTTGTTTTTATCATTTTTTTGCAAATTTTCTTCTGTTTTTTCGATCTTATTAGATTGTATATTTTGTGCCTTTTTTTGCTTTGTCCCTTTTTGAATTAATTTGGATTTGTTAGTGCTATTATAGTCCGATGATTCTCCAATGCAAATATATTTGTTTTGTTTTGTACTCGATGGAGCAATTGGGGTCTCATCAACCAATTCATTTTCTGTAATTATATTAATTTCTATTAGATCAAAACCTTTTATACCTGGTACATTTCCCAAAGGGGTAGAATAGTATTCTTCAGGAATGAACTTATTATTTACAAAAAAAAAGAAGTTTTTTCCTATATTATATGATTCATTTAAAATATTTTCAACATCAAATAGGGTCTCCTCACCTGTGAGTTCAATGCAGAACTTCTGCTGATTCCTGATGATATTGATCCACATTTTTTTTTTTGTAAATTTTGCCCATATAAAAAAAACTCTATATCTTTCAAAAAATAAAACCTTTTTATTAATTTTATATATTTTAAACTAGCATTGGTTTTTAATAAATATATATTTGATAAAAATAAGAATACTTTTTTAGATTTCAAGATATATGGTCATATACATGAAAGAACTAATCAAAATTTTTATTCTTTCAATATAAAAGCTAGTTAAGAATTGTTTTATCTTTGATTATTATCCTTAAATTCAATTATTAAAACTGTTTCTAATTGTATTGAAATATAAAAATTGTAAATAAATTATACATTTAAGATTTTCTTAATCAAAAGTATATCAATAATTGATGGTTTGGAAAAATATGCTGACTAAGGCGTAAACTTAAAGATTTTTAAACTTATTCAGTTAGTTATTCTGATTTGTGACTTTTTAAAACTAAAATACTTTTCTAATTTTTATTATTTCATAAAATAATATTTTTTTTTTTACCTTTTTAATATTTTATCTATTTTATCATGTCTTTTGCATTATATCTTTTGTTGTTTATACGTTTTAATAATAAAATATTTCTGTATTTTTCTAGAATAAGTCTAAAAAAAACGATCAAAGCATTATTTCAATTTTGAATTGAAATTTTCTTGTGTAAGAAATTTTGAATGATAAAAAAAATAAACGAACACAGAAGTATTATAGATGAAAAATGTTTTTATTTGCATTATTTGATTTAATTATTTTTTCAAAATCAGATGATTCTATTTTCCAAACTTTACCTCTTCAGTTGCATAACATTACAGTCAATTTCAATAAAATGACAATTCAATTTCCATATTATTTATCAATTTCACCCAGTTTTAACAATCAAAATATCAAATTGCATAATCTACGTTCTATTAGAAGTTTTTCTTCTTTTATATTATCAAATCATTTTACAAAATTTAATTTAAAAATATCTTCATGTTTTTTTTCGCATTATTTATCTCCAGTTATTAATCAAGATAGTGAAAACTCTTTACAGCTTTATGATAAAATGTATGATCAAAACTCAGGACCAGAATTATTTTCACTGATGCAAACTTTTTTTAATTCAAATTCAGCTTCTATTGATATTTTCAACTGTGTTTTTAAAGATATAATTGGAAATCAATACAACGATGAATTCAGTGCTGCACTTCGTTTATTTGCCAATCACAATGGTGGCTCAATTAATATCACAGATTCAAAATTCATTAATTGCAGATCTGATAGTTTGTCCATCATGAGTAAACTTGGAGGAGCATTATACATTCATACTTCAGGTGATCAACCTTTTTTTATTACTATGAATAATTTGATTTTTAGCCAATGTAATTCATATGATGGTGCTGCTTTTTCAATCAAGTCAGAATGTCCTGTTAATTACACCCAGCTTATTTGTCATAATATTAACGTTACAAACTGCATAAATTTGCCTACTTCTGACTATTTTGATAGACCAATTAATGTCGTTAATGTACAAAATTGTTATATTAAGCATTTTTCGAATATTCTTTTTGAAGATATTAATAATGATTTTTTTTTAATGAATATTTTGGTATTTTCAAATTGTGATGGAAAAATTAGTTCTTTACAATTCAGTAATATCAAATGTGCATGCTTAAATGGTTTTAAATATCAAATTATAGAAGTGAATCAAAACGATGGCTTTTCTCATACTTTGATATTTGACGGTCTTGGTTTTCAAAATATAAAGGATGCTGTTCCTATACTCTTGAAAAGCGATAATAATGTTTTAAATTGTTATATTGAAAATTTTTATTATCCTAATTCAAATTATATGTATGTTATAGGTTCCGTGTCAACATCTGTCTCAATTGATTATAAAGAAACTAGTGGATTAAACATAATAACACCAACACCGATTGATACTCCAACTCAGTCAGCTTCAGAAACTCCCAGTTATTCAGTAACTAAATCTCCAACTAATACTCCTACTGAATCACCGACTGAATCATTATCAGAATCACCAACTGAAACTCCAACTGAAACTCCAACTGAAACTCCAACTGAAACACCAATTGAATCTCCCACTGAAACTCCAATTGAATCTCCCACTGAAACTCCAATTGAATCTCCCACTGAAACACCAATTGAATCTCCCACTGAAACTCCAAGTCAGTCACCAACTGAAACACCAATTGAATCTCCCACTGAAACTCCAATTGAATCTCCCACTGAAACTCCAATTGAATCTCCCACTGAAACTCCAATTGAATCTCCCACTGAAACTCCAATTGAATCTCCCACTGAAACTCCAAGTCAGTCACCAACTGAGTCACCAACCGAAACGCCAATTGAAACTTTAACCGAATCACCTACTGGAACTCCAGCAGAGTCACCAACTGAAACTCCCACTGAATCGCCAACTGAATCACTGACAGAAACGCCAACTGGATCTTTAACAGAATCTCCAACAGAAACACCAATAGAAACGCCTACGGAATTACAAGCTGAGACATCAATTGAATTATTTTCTACGTTTCAAATGGATTATTTTTCAGAATCGCATTCTCAGTCTGATACAGAAACTTTAAGCGATTCATCATTTGAATCATTAATTGAATCTTCTTCTGATTCTTCCAAAATTGATGATGTTTATTCATCAGATTCGAGTGAATCTGCTACAGAGTCTCCATCAAAATCGTCACCAAACCAGAATTTAATTGAATCAAAAACAAAATCTGAGATAAAATTAGAGCCAACACCAAAAACTAAATCCGATTCAGATATATATTCTTATATTTTTTACACTTCAGGTTATAATTTATCAGATAATAATGATACTATTTTTCCTGAAGATTTTAATCCTGCTAACAATGAGAGATCGGTTTCAAAAAGATCGAATATGGGTATAATTGTTGGATGTACAATTGGTGGTGTCATCCTGATTGTTGGTGTTATTTTATTATCTCTTTTTCTTTTTTCGAAAAAAACGAGATTTTTGGACTGCTGCCATAAAACTGCATTCCAGCCATCAGAAGATGATTCAAAGACTGAACTATATTTCTATGATGGAAACATGAATCAGGTTCAGTAATTTTGTAATTTTTTATAGTAAACATGTATAAATAATTATATTTATTTTATTAAATTTTTTGCTTGAAATAAGCCAAAAAAAGATTTAAAAATAGCATTTTTTTTTCTAAGCACTTGATTGATTGGTTAGTAAAAAAAAGCATGTTATGTTCAAAATTTGGCAGATTGTATTTTTGAAAAAATCGCATTTGAAGTAAAGTTGCGACATAAGTAATAATGATAATCATCTTGTAAATTGAATTTAATGGTTTGCTTGTATTCATTCGACAAATCTTGAATTTAACAAGATATTACAAAAGATACATTCACAAAAAAACATGATTGTGATAGAATTTACAATTTAAAAGGAGTTCAATGTAATCCCGAATAACCTAAAAAAAAAAATAATTAAAAATGACTAAAAAAAGAATATTTTTAATTAATAATATAAAATAAAAGTAAAAAAAATATTAAGTATATAGTGTTGGTCTTGCTCCAATTTCGTTATCTTCACGCTTTCCGCAGAACCAGACGCCAGCTCCGATAATCAAAAGAAGCAAAGTTGGAACTGCCACTGATAGAATTGTAACAATTTTGAAGGACTTTTCTGGATGCATTTTATGCTGGCATCTGTCACCTCCATAATGTTCATTGCATACGCAGCTTCCGAACACTCTGACGCCATGCTCGCAGTCGGCAGGGTTGAGTTCGTCATGGCTCCATCTGTTGAGCTGGTCAAAAGCGTCATTGCGAGCCTGGATAGATTCCTGGCTGTCGGTTTCTCTCAAGTCTTCAAATCTGAATCCATTTGGCACATTGAAAGAAAACCGTTGGACCATTGTATCGTTATCATTAATGAATGAAAATGAATTCATTGGATCGTTATCGGCGTTTATGAAAATGGTGTTGGTGCCAATCAAGTTTTCATTGCCATAAATGGTTGGATCTAGAATTGTCATTCCGCGATCAAATAGGTCAAAACAGACTTCTTTGAAAAAATCCTCTGAAATTATATTTGGTCGAATACGGCTTTTTGAATCAGTTGACGATGTGTGCCAAAGGCCTAGCTCAGTGCATCTGAGCCAGGTCCAACTACGGTAATCTCTGTATTCTGAATTGATGCTTGTGTTTTTATATGAATTAAAGTCGAGGGATTGAAGTGTGTCATCTAATTCAGAATTACTATACTCAACAGCTTTCGTTAAGCTGTCAATGGTGGAATCAGTCAAGTGTGTGCAAATGGCATTAATTAATTTTGGTGTATAACTATGATAAAGAACTGAATTCGATACTGATTCTGATAAAACATAAATTAAATTTGGATCGGACGTGCTTGTCTGTAAAATTGATGAAATTTGTTTCGAGCAGCTCGAGTTGTAGTTATTGATTAATTGGTATATCTTTTCATCATATGAAGGTAAAGTTTGCTGAAGAACAATTGGCGATGATGATGAAATAACGTTTGTAGATAAATGAGGATATTTAACGTGAAACCATGAAGCTATAGCGCCAAGATATCCTCCTCCGAAAAGTGAAATTGTGCATTCTTGGCAATTAAACGCTAATTTCATTTTATTTATAAAGCACGCAATATCATTTAGTACTTGAGAAGTTGTTAAATATTGAAATAGACTATCTTTTGTTAAACTATAGTTTTGGTTTTTTGGAAAGCTTGAGCCAAAAAACCGGTGCTCAAGAGAAAATAATGTCGAATTTGTTTGCTGAGCATACTGTATAGCTGAATAACTAAAATCTAAATCTGGAACATCTTCACTTCCAAGGTAAAAAACTAACGATTGAGGATCAGTACCAGGATGTGTTTGATAAGTATAATAATATTGATCGAACTTGGCATCTGAGTGGCTATCAAAATGATCTAATTTTTGTTCAAAATGGTTTTTCGTTCCATCTTTGAGAATAAAATTATATGGTTGTCGAAATAAGATCGCAAAAATTAAAAGCATAATGAAACGAAACCGTAAAAAAGATTTTCGAAATTTTCTTTTTTTGCATGTCTAATTGCAAATTTAAAATGAAAATATGATTTATTTATTAAACAAAAAAAATGGTTTTATAAAAAATTAATGTAATTAACTTTGATTTTATTTGTATTATTGGAATTGGATAAAAAAAAAAAAATTGTAATAAAATAGCTTCACATTAGTTTATTTCCTTTTTGGAATTAAACTACAGCTAGCTTTAATGGTTTCTGTTACTAAATGGCGCCATTTGTACTAAATTTTTACTTTTTGCTTGTCATATTTGGTGAAAAAAGGTCAAGTTGTTAGTATTTGTTTGATTCATTTTATTAACAACAAATGAGTAAAAAATCTTCAAAGCCTCTACGCCCAAGGTCAGCTTACAACTTTTTTGTGATGGAAAAAAGAAAGGAAATTATTGAAAAGAATCCAGATATGAAAAATAAAGATGTAATAAAGGAAATTGGTAAGCTATGGAAACAAATTACAGAAGAAGAAAAAGCAAAGTATGATAAAATGTCAGAAGATGATCATGCGCGTGTAGAGGAAGAGAAAAAAAATGCGCTACCTTCAGAAAAAAAGAAATCAGAAAAAGATGACGATGAAACGGATGAAGATGAATAAATACTGAATTAAAATGAATAATAAAAATATACTAATTTAATTCAATATTAATTATTTCATAAATCTATCATTCACTGATGAAATAATTGAATTGTTTACTTTATTAGTATAAAAATGCATTTTAATTATAAAAGTATTAATACTTTGAATATCGAGCCGGAAAAGATTTTAAAAATCAGAATTATGGAAAGATTAAATGCATCCATTGTCATTAATCTCAAAAATAGGAATTAAATAATAAAAATAGGAATTAGGTAACGTTATTGAGTTTTTTCCAGTACGTTAGTTTTTTCCCAGTACAACCTCTTTCAATGGCGAAAAAATATACCTTTTTTCATCGATTTTTTTTTTTATTTTGAAAATTGAATGTTTTACATTAAGTTCATACTGGAAAAAATTCTGATAATATGGTTTTAAAAACAATGATGACTAGTTTCAAAAAGTTCAACCGTATCATTCAAATTAAATGCTTTTACTATCATCTTATTTGTTCAAAAAGTTCAACTGTATCATTCAAATTAAATGCTTTTACTATCATCTTATTTGTTCAAAAAGTTCAACTGTATCATTCATAAAAATGGAATACCTCGATAAAAACTCATTTTCTTTTTTACAAGTTTGGATTATCGATAAAAAATTAAAAGGAGACTCATATGAAAAAATTGCTTCATCTTACAAACAAGTTTTTTCATATCTTTCAGATAATCTCTCACGAGATGCAATTCATACTTGCATTAAACGTTCTTCTCTATCGTTACCTTGGGAAAAAGGCAAAATTTTTGGAAATTTACCAGTTCTTCCAGCTTGTGACATTGAAATATTAAAAGATTATATTTTGGAAAATGCAACAGATGGAATTTACATTGATGTGGAAGATACAATTGAAAAAGTTGAGGAACTTCGAAAAGAGCGTTTTCAAAAAGCTAGATCTTTTCTAAATAAAGTCAATTGTTATGGTATTTTAACTGAAATTGAAGAGTTTTTCAATGAACATTCAGCGGGAAGAACTTGGGTTTACGAGCATCTAGAAGAACTTCAAGCTCAACTGTTTACTCCGCGAAATATACAAATTAACAGACTTCTTGCTTGCACTCCAAACAAAATACAAAGTTTTTTACTCGTATTTATTCCTCTTGTAGAAAATTTCTTACCTTGCTTGAGATTTGCAGCAGATGAAACTATGCTGGCTCCAAATATTAATAGAAAAGTCCTTGTTCCAGATAACACCAGTCAACCACTGCTTCCAGATATGTCGGACCTTCCTCATATTACTGCCACCTGCTGTTGCTCCGTTCTTGGTGCCAAAATGCCGTTATTTATTGTTCTGCCGAATTTGAAAAAACTTCCTCAAGAATTAACTGAATTTGCAAATAATGGTCAAGCTTATTTTGCATCGTCTAGCAACGGGTGGCAAACACGCGACACTTTCTTGTTCTTTGTTATCTGCTTCATCAACTGGTTGTCATTATTTCGCAAAACTTTGGAGAAATCAATCAGAGATAAAGACGCTCTTCTAATCCTCGACGGGCACAAAAGTCGAGAAAATCCGATTGCTCTAAAACTCCTCAAACAAAATAAAGTTACTGTATTTATACTCCCTGCCCACACCAGTCATTTAACCCAAATATTTGATGTGGGAATAGCTTCTCCGATGAAAGGAGTCTTTACACAATTGTTCAATGATATGATTAAAAACTTTCAGCCAGAACTTAACCAAGCTTCTCAACTAAGAAGATTCTGCGTTGAATCTGCAATCGTTTCATATGATATAAAATGCAACATAAAGTCATGCAAAATTGCTGCAGAACTCACATCTACATATCCATGTAACTACGAAAAGATTATGAACAACAAGTTTGTTTCTGAACTTACGCCTCAATTAAAAAAAATTGAAGAAGAAAAAGAAAGGAGAAAAAGAAATGAACCAGTCAACATTAATTGTAAAGTAATTACTAATGAAGCTTTCTTAAACTCTCTTAATGATTATATCCTCACAAGTAAAAAGCATAAGCATCTTGCCTTAAATAATAATTCAGGAGCATATGAAGACTATATCAAGGAGGTTCAAAAAAATGATAAAAATGATTGCAGAATGTTGAGTTTCATTCCTGATTTTTACTCTTAAAGGTTATTACTTGAATTGTTTTAAATAAACAAACTATAAATCAATTAACTCTTTGAAAACATTAATTAATATTTTAATCATTATTGATTTCAGATCTAATAAAAAAAAAATGGTAAAAAAAAAACTTTCTTGTAACTATTTCTGAATTATAATAGCAATTAACAATGAAAAAAACGTAATTTTAATCATTATTGCTGAAAATAATCATAATCTTTTTTTTCCACTTGAATGCTGCTGTGCAAGCAAAGAAAAACTCTGTACTGATTAAAATAATTCCAATAAAACAAAATTATTTTATTAAATCGTAATTGATATTTCTTATAATAATATAAAATCTGAGTGAAAGGTAATTTACGTCATATAACGATTAAAAACATGCTTATCACACGCTAACAAGCAAATTGGGTATTTTTTAAACCTGTTTGTCTTCTCTGAAAGAAAAATAAATATCGGAAAATTATAAAAAACCGTTGTACTGGGAAAAAATTAAAATACTGTGAAAAACTCAATTACGTTATATAAATTTTTAATTAGATTATTTTTGTCATTATTGAAATTGAATTTCTTTCGAAATTCATAAATGGTAGCAAAAAAAACTAGTCAACACAAAAAATTATGCTTAAGCTCCCTTTAACTTCTTAACTTCATACTTGAGGCACTTGATATCGCCGTGCATTTGATCAAGTTCGCGGTTTGCTTTAGAAGCTTTCTTCTCAGCATTGTCAACACGCTGTAAAAGATCGTCTGGGATTGCTGCTGCCTGTCCTGAGCTTCCGGTTGCAGCTGGTCTCTTCTTGAGTTTCTTGGTTTCATATTTGAGGCAGTTGACATCGTGCTTGAGCTGCTTGTGTTCTTCAGTTTGCTTGTTGATGGTGTTGTTGATGGTGCTGATTGAATTCTTGTTATCATCAGCCTTCTTGTTGGCATCTTTGGCCGATTTCTCGCAGTTGGCAACACGGTCAAGAAGATCGTCTGGAATGGCTGCAGCAACTGGTGCAGCGCGTTCTTGGACTGGTTCTGGTTTAGGTGCCTTCTTGAGTTTCTTAACTTCATACTTCAGGCAGTTGAGATCATGGTTGAGTTTCTTGTGATCTTCAACATGTTGGTTGATTAATTGACTGTTCGAATCAGCTTTCTTGTTGGCATCTTTGGCCGATTTCTCGCATTTCTCAAGGCGGTCAAGAAGATCATCTGGAATGGCTGGAACTGGTGCAGCGCGTTCTTGGACTGGGGCTGCTTTAGGTGCCTTCTTGAGTTTCTTAACTTCATATTTAAGGCAGTTGAGTTCGTGGTTCAACTTCTTGTGATCTTCAACATGTTGATTGATGGAATTGTTGATGTTGTTGATTAATTGGTTGTTGGCATCTGCTTTGTCATTGGCTAATTTAGAGGATTTCTCGCATTTCTCAAGGCGGTCAAGAAGATCGTCTGGAACTGCGGCAACTGGAGCAGCACGTTCTTGGACTGGTTCTGCTTTAGGTGCTTCCTTAAGTTTCTTGGTTTCATATTTGAGGCATTTAAGATCACTATGAATCTTGTCATTGTCAGCCTTCAATTTGTCGCATTTGCTGTTGGCTTTGTTGGCTGTTTCTTGGGCCTTTTGGATAGATTCATAGATTTCATCTGGAATGACGGCTGGAGCGGCTTCTTCACCAGCATTAGATGGTTTAGCTGAGCTGACACGTGCAATTGGACGTGCCTTAAGTTTCTTGGTTTCATACTTGAGGCAGTTGATTTCATGGTTGAGGGTGGCATGTTCGCTCTTGTGTTGGTTAATATTGTGGTTGATATCTTTGATTGATTTCTCGCATTTCTCAAGGCGGTCAAGAAGATCGTCTGGAATGGCTGCAGCAACTGGTGCAGCGCGTTCTTGAACTGGGGCTGCTTTAGGTGCCTTCTTGAGTTTCTTAACTTCATATTTAAGGCAGTTGAGTTCGTGGTTCAACTTCTTGTGATCTTCAACATGTTGATTGATGGAATTGTTGATGTTGTTGATTAATTGGTTGTTGGCATCTGCTTTGTCATTGGCTAATTTAGAGGATTTCTCGCATTTCTCAAGGCGATCAAGAAGATCGTCTGGAACTGCGGCAACTGGAGCGGCGCGTTCTTGGACTGGTTCTGGTTTAGGTGCTTCCTTAAGTTTCTTGATTTCATATTTGAGGCATCTGTTGTCACTGATCAATTTGTCGTTTTGTGACTTGAGTTTGTCGCATTTAGTGTTAGCCTTGTTAGCTGAATCTTGGGCGTTCTGGATAGATTCGTAAATCTCATCTGGGATGGCAGTTGGAGCGGCTTCTTCACCAGCATTAGATGGTTTAGCTGAGCTGACACGTGCAATTGGACGTGCCTTAAGTTTCTTGGTTTCATACTTGAGGCAGTTGATTTCGTGGTTGAGGGTGGCATGTTCGCTCTTGTGTTGATTAATATTTTTGTTGATATCTTTGATTGATTTCTCGCATTTCTCAAGGCGGTCAAGAAGATCGTCTGGAACAGCTGCAACTGGAGCTGCGCGTTCTTGAACTGGTTCTGCAGCTGCTACATCTGGTCTTGGTTGTTCCTTAAGTTTCTTGATTTCGTACTTGAGACACTTGTTGTCATTAATTAACTTGTCATTCTGTGCCTTGAGCTTGTCACACTTGGTATTGGCCTTGTTGGCTGAGTCTTGAGCATTTTGGATTTGTTCAGCAAGATCATCTGGAATTGCTCTTTCACCTACGTTGGATGGTTTAGCAGCTGGTTTCTTCTTTAGTCTCTTGATTTCGTATTTGATGCAATTCATTTCAGCTTGGATTTGTGCAACATCAGCCTTAGCGTGTTTGGCTCTCTTGCAAGCCTTGTTGGATCTCCTTGTGTCTTTGTCAATGCGTTCAAGGATATCAGCTGGAAGAGCTGTTCCACTGGCAGCTGGTTTCTTCTTAAGTCTCTTGATTTCATACTTGAGGCAGTCTTGGACTTTTTGCATGTCTTGTACCTTTTGGTTGGCATCTTTAGCTGATTTTTCGGCATTGCTAACACGATCTAAGAGATCACCTGGGATCTCTGCGGCTGGTGCCACTGCTGCACGTTCTTGGACTGGTTCTGGTTTAGGTGCTTCCTTAAGTTTCTTAACTTCATATTTAAGGCAGTTGAGATCATGGTTGAGTTTCTTGTGGTCTTCAACATGTTGGTTGATTAATTGACTGTTCGAATCAGCTTTCTTGTTGGCATTTTTAGCGGATTTCTCGCATTTCTCAAGGCGGTCAAGAAGATCGTCTGGAACTGCGGCAACTGGTGCAGCACGTTCTTGAACTGGTTCTGCTTTAGGTGCTTCCTTAAGTTTCTTGGTTTCATATTTGAGGCATTTAAGATCTCCATGAATCTTGTCATTGTCAGCTTTCAATTTGTCGCATTTGCTGTTGGCTTTGTTGGCTGTTTCTTGAGCCTTTTGGATAGATTCATAGATTTCATCTGGAATGACAACTGGAGTGGCTTCTTCACCAGCATTAGATGGTTTAGCTGAGCTGACACGTGCAATTGGACGTGCCTTAAGTTTCTTGGTTTCATACTTGAGGCAGTTGATTTCGTGGTTGAGGGTGGCATGTTCGCTCTTGTGTTGGTTAATATTGTGGTTGATATCTTTGATTGATTTCTCGCATTTCTCAAGGCGGTCAAGAAGATCGTCTGGAATGGCTGGAACTGGGGCAGCGCGTTCTTGAACTGGTTCTGGTTTAGGTGCCTTCTTGAGTTTCTTAACTTCATATTTAAGGCAGTTGAGATCATGGTTGAGTTTCTTGTGATCTTCAATATGTTGGTTGATTAATTGACTGTTCGAATCAGCTTTCTTGTTGGCATCTTTGGCCGATTTCTCGCATTTCTCAAGGCGATCAAGAAGATCGTCTGGAATGGCTGGAACTGGAGCAGCACGTTCTTGAACTGGTTCTGCTTTAGGTGCTTCCTTAAGTTTCTTAACTTCATATTTGAGGCATTTAAGATCTCCATGAATCTTGTCATTGTCAGCTTTCAATTTGTCACATTTGCTGTTGGCTTTGTTGGCTGTTTCTTGGGCCTTTTGGATAGATTCATAGATTTCATCTGGAATGACGGCTGGAGCGGCTTCTTCACCAGCATTAGATGGTTTAGCTGAGCTGACACGTGCAATTGGACGTGCCTTAAGTTTCTTGGTTTCATACTTGAGGCAGTTGATTTCATGGTTGAGGGTGGCATGTTCGCTCTTGTGTTGGTTAATATTGTGGTTGATATCTTTGATTGATTTCTCGCATTTCTCAAGGCGGTCAAGAAGATCGTCTGGAATGGCTGGAACTGGGGCAGCGCGTTCTTGGACTGGGGCTGCTTTAGGTGCCTTCTTGAGTTTCTTAACTTCATATTTAAGGCAGTTGAGTTCGTGGTTCAACTTCTTGTGATCTTCAACATGTTGATTGATGGAATTGTTGATGTTGTTGATTAATTGGTTGTTGGCATCTGCTTTGTCATTGGCTAATTTAGAGGATTTCTCGCATTTCTCAAGGCGGTCAAGAAGATCGTCTGGAATGGCTGGAACTGGGGCAGCACGTTCTTGGACTGGTTCTGGTTTAGGTGCCTTCTTGAGTTTCTTAACTTCATATTTGAGGCAGTTGAGATCATGGTTGAGTTTCTTGTGATCTTCAATATGTTGGTTGATTAATTGACTGTTCGAATCAGCTTTCTTGTTGGCATCTTTGGCCGATTTCTCGCATTTCTCAAGGCGGTCAAGAAGATCGTCTGGAATGGCTGGAACTGGTGCAGCACGTTCTTGAACTGGTTCTGGTTTAGGTGCTTCCTTAAGTTTCTTAACTTCATATTTGAGGCATTTAAGATCTCCATGAATCTTGTCATTGTCAGCCTTCAATTTGTCACATTTGCTGTTGGCTTTGTTGGCTGTTTCTTGAGCTTTTTGGATAGATTCATAGATTTCATCTGGAATGACGGCTGGAGCGGCTTCTTCTGTGGCTGATGGTTTAGGTGAGCTGACACGTGCAATTGGACGCTTCTTGAGTTTCTTGGTTTCATACTTGAGGCAGTTGATTTCGTGGTTGAGGGTGGCATGTTCGCTCTTGTGTTGGTTAATATTGTGGTTGATATCTTTGATTGATTTCTCGCATTTCTCAAGGCGGTCAAGAAGATCGTCTGGAATGGCTGGAACTGGGGCAGCGCGTTCTTGAACTGGGGCTGCTTTAGGTGCCTTCTTGAGTTTCTTAACTTCATATTTGAGGCAGTTGAGATCATGGTTAAGTTTCTTGTGATCTTCAATATGTTGATTGATTAATTGACTGTTCGAATCAGCTTTCTTGTTGGCATCTTTGGCTGATTTCTCGCAGTTGGCAAGACGTTCAAGAAGATCGTCTGGAATGGCTGGAACTGGTGCAGCGCGTTCTTGAACTGGTTCTGGTTTAGGTGCTTTCTTGAGTTTCTTAACTTCATATTTAAGGCAGTTGAGATCATGGTGAATCTTTTGGTTATCAGCAGTAAGTTCCTCACACTTGTGGTGGGCTTCATGTGCCTTGTGATGAGCTTCCTTAGATTGATTCTCGCATTTCTCAAGGCGGTCAAGAAGATCGTCTGGAATGGCTGGAACTGGGGCAGCACGTTCTTGGACTGGTTCTGGTTTAGGTGCCTTCTTGAGTTTCTTAACTTCATATTTAAGGCAGTTGAGATCATGGTTAAGTTTCTTGTGATCTTCAATATGTTGATTGATTAATTGACTGTTCGAATCAGCTTTCTTGTTGGCATCTTTGGCCGATTTCTCGCATTTCTCAAGGCGGTCAAGAAGATCGTCTGGAATGGCTGGAACTGGGGCAGCGCGTTCTTGGACTGGGGCTGCTTTAGGTGCCTTCTTGAGTTTCTTAACTTCATATTTGAGGCAGTTGAGATCACGGTTAAGTTTCTTGTGATCTTCAATATGTTGGTTGATTGTATTGTTGATGTTGTTGATGGATTGGTTATTGGCATCAGCTTTGTCATTGGCATCTTTGGCTGATTTCTCGCAGTTGGCAAGACGTTCAAGAAGATCGTCTGGAATGGCTGGAACTGGTGCAGCGCGTTCTTGAACTGGTTCTGGTTTAGGTGCTTTCTTGAGTTTCTTAACTTCATATTTAAGGCAGTTGAGATCATGGTGAATCTTTTGGTTATCAGCAGTAAGTTCCTCACACTTGTGGTGGGCTTCATGTGCCTTGTGATGAGCTTCCTTAGATTGATTCTCGCATTTCTCAAGGCGGTCAAGAAGATCGTCTGGAATGGCTGGAACTGGGGCAGCACGTTCTTGGACTGGTTCTGGTTTAGGTGCCTTCTTGAGTTTCTTAACTTCATATTTAAGGCAGTTGAGATCATGGTTGAGTTTCTTGTGATCTTCAATATGTTGATTGATTAATTGACTGTTCGAATCAGCTTTCTTGTTGGCATCTTTGGCCGATTTCTCGCATTTCTCAAGGCGGTCAAGAAGATCGTCTGGAATGGCTGGAACTGGGGCAGCACGTTCTTGAACTGGTTCTGGTTTAGGTGCCTTCTTGAGTTTCTTAACTTCATATTTGAGGCAGTTGAGATCATGGTTGAGTTTCTTGTGATCTTCAATATGTTGGTTGATTGTATTGTTGATGTTGTTGATGGATTGGTTATTGGCTTCAGCTTTGTCATTGGCATCTTTGGCCGATTTCTCGCAGTTGGCAAGACGTTCAAGAAGATCGTCTGGAATGGCTGGAACTGGGGCAGCACGTTCTTGGACTGGTTCTGGTTTAGGTGCCTTCTTGAGTTTCTTAACTTCATATTTAAGGCAGTTGAGATCATGGTTGAGTTTCTTGTGATCTTCAATATGTTGATTGATTAATTGACTGTTCGAATCAGCTTTCTTGTTGGCATCTTTAGCCGATTTCTCGCATTTCTCAAGGCGGTCAAGAAGATCGTCTGGAACAGCGGCAACTGGTGTAGCGCGTTCTTGAACTGGTTCTGGTTTAGGTGCTTTCTTGAGTTTCTTAACTTCATATTTGAGGCAGTTGAGATCACGGTTGAGTTTCTTGTGATCTTCAATATGTTGGTTGATTGTATTGTTGATGTTGTTGATGGATTGGTTATTGGCATCAGCTTTGTCATTGGCATCTTTGGCCGATTTCTCGCAGTTGGCAAGACGTTCAAGAAGATCGTCTGGAATGGCTGGAACTGGGGCAGCGCGTTCTTGAACTGGTTCTGGTTTAGGTGCTTTCTTGAGTTTCTTAACTTCATATTTAAGGCAGTTGAGATCATGGTTGAGTTTCTTGTGATCTTCAATATGTTGATTGATTAATTGACTGTTCGAATCAGCTTTCTTGTTGGCATCTTTGGCCGATTTCTCGCATTTCTCAAGGCGGTCAAGAAGATCGTCTGGAATGGCTGGAACTGGGGCAGCGCGTTCTTGAACTGGTTCTGGTTTAGGTGCCTTCTTGAGTTTCTTAACTTCATATTTAAGGCAGTTGAGATCACGGTTGAGTTTCTTGTGATCTTCAATATGTTGGTTGATTGTATTGTTGATGTTGTTGATGGATTGGTTATTGGCTTCAGCTTTGTCGTTGGCATCTTTGGCCGATTTCTCGCAGTTGGCAAGGCGGTCAAGAAGATCGTCTGGAATGGCTGGAACTGGGGCAGCGCGTTCTTGGACTGGGGCTGCTTTAGGTGCCTTCTTGAGTTTCTTAACTTCATATTTAAGGCAGTTGAGATCATGGTTAAGTTTCTTGTGATCTTCAATATGTTGGTTAATTAATTGACTGTTCGAATCAGCTTTGTCATTAGCTGATTTGGCGGATTTCTCGCAGTTGGCAAGGCGGTCAAGAAGATCGTCTGGAATGGCTGGAACTGGGGCAGCGCGTTCTTGAACTGGTTCTGGTTTAGGTGCCTTCTTGAGTTTCTTAACTTCATATTTGAGGCAGTTGAGATCATGGTTGAGTTTCTTGTGATCTTCAATATGTTGGTTGATTGTATTGTTGATGTTGTTGATGGATTGGTTATTGGCATCAGCTTTGTCGTTGGCATCTTTGGCCGATTTCTCGCAGTTGGCAAGACGTTCAAGAAGATCGTCTGGAATGGCTGGAACTGGTGCGGCACGTTCTTCAACTGGAGCTGCAATTGGTGCTTCTGGAATTGGTCTTTCCTTAAGTTTCTTAACTTCATATTTGAGGCATCCTACATCAAAGTGAAGTTTCTGTTGTTGTGTCTTAAGTTCATCATATTTGGTGTGGGCATCAGTAGCTTTTTGATCAGCTCCGTTGGCTTTATCATTGGCATCTTTGGCCGATTTCTCGCAGTTGGCAAGACGTTCAAGAAGATCGTCTGGAATGGCTGGAACTGGGGCAGCGCGTTCTTGAACTGGTTCTGGTTTAGGTGCCTTCTTGAGTTTCTTAACTTCATATTTGAGGCAGTTGAGATCATGGTTGAGTTTCTTGTGATCTTCAATATGTTGGTTGATTAATTGACTGTTCGAATCAGCTTTGTCATTAGCTGATTTGGCGGATTTCTCGCAGTTGGCAAGGCGGTCAAGAAGATCGTCTGGAATGGCTGGAACTGGGGCAGCGCGTTCTTGGACTGGTTCTGGTTTAGGTGCCTTCTTGAGTTTCTTAACTTCATATTTAAGGCAGTTGAGATCACGGTTGAGTTTCTTGTGATCTTCAATATGTTGATTGATTGTATTGTTGATGTTGTCGATTGATTGACTGTTAGCATCTGCTTTCTGACAGGCGGAATCGGCCTTGTCGTTGGCATCTTTGGCCGATTTCTCGCATTTCTCAAGGCGGTCAAGAAGATCGTCTGGAATGGCTGGAACTGGGGCAGCGCGTTCTTGAACTGGTTCTGGTTTAGGTGCTTTCTTGAGTTTCTTAACTTCATATTTAAGGCAGTTGAGATCATGGTTGAGTTTCTTGTGATCTTCAACATGTTGGTTGATTAATTGACTGTTCGAATCAGCTTTCTTGTTGGCATCTTTGGCCGATTTCTCGCATTTCTCAAGGCGGTCAAGAAGATCGTCTGGAACAGCGGCAACTGGGGCAGCGCGTTCTTGAACTGGTTCTGGTTTAGGTGCCTTCTTGAGTTTCTTAACTTCATATTTGAGGCAGTTGAGATCATGGTTGAGTTTCTTGTGATCTTCAATATGTTGGTTGATTGTATTGTTGATGTTGTTGATGGATTGGTTATTGGCTTCAGCTTTGTCGTTGGCATCTTTGGCCGATTTCTCGCAGTTGGCAAGACGTTCAAGAAGATCGTCTGGAATGGCTGGAACTGGGGCAGCGCGTTCTTGGACTGGTTCTGGTTTAGGTGCCTTCTTGAGTTTCTTAACTTCATATTTGAGGCAGTTGAGATCATGGTTAAGTTTCTTGTGATCTTCAACATGTTGGTTGATTAATTGACTGTTCGAATCAGCTTTCTTGTTGGCATCTTTGGCCGATTTCTCGCATTTCTCAAGGCGGTCAAGAAGATCGTCTGGAACAGCGGCAACTGGGGCAGCGCGTTCTTGAACTGGTTCTGGTTTAGGTGCCTTCTTGAGTTTCTTAACTTCATATTTGAGGCAGTTGAGATCATGGTTGAGTTTCTTGTGATCTTCAATATGTTGGTTGATTGTATTGTTGATGTTGTTGATGGATTGGTTATTGGCTTCAGCTTTGTCGTTGGCATCTTTGGCCGATTTCTCGCAGTTGGCAAGGCGGTCAAGAAGATCGTCTGGAATGGCTGGAACTGGGGCAGCGCGTTCTTGGACTGGGGCTGCTTTAGGTGCCTTCTTGAGTTTCTTAACTTCATATTTAAGGCAGTTGAGATCATGGTTAAGTTTCTTGTGATCTTCAATATGTTGGTTAATTAATTGACTGTTCGAATCAGCTTTGTCATTAGCTGATTTGGCGGATTTCTCGCAGTTGGCAAGGCGGTCAAGAAGATCGTCTGGAATGGCTGGAACTGGGGCAGCGCGTTCTTGAACTGGTTCTGGTTTAGGTGCCTTCTTGAGTTTCTTAACTTCATATTTAAGGCAGTTGAGATCACGGTTGAGTTTCTTGTGATCTTCAACATGTTGATTGATTGTATTGTTGATGTTTTCGATTGATTGACTGTTAGCATCTGCTTTCTGACAGGCGGAATCGGCCTTGTCGTTGGCATCTTTGGCCGATTTCTCGCATTTCTCAAGGCGGTCAAGAAGATCGTCTGGAATGGCTGGAACTGGTGCGGCACGTTCTTCAACTGGAGCTGCAATTGGTGCTTCTGGAATTGGTCTTTCCTTAAGTTTCTTAACTTCATATTTGAGGCATCCTACATCAAAGTGAAGTTTCTGTTGTTGTGTCTTAAGTTCATCATATTTGGTGTGGGCATCAGTAGCTTTTTGATCAGCTCCGTTGGCTTTATCATTGGCATCTTTGGCCGATTTCTCGCAGTTGGCAAGACGTTCAAGAAGATCGTCTGGAATGGCTGGAACTGGGGCAGCGCGTTCTTGAACTGGTTCTGGTTTAGGTGCCTTCTTGAGTTTCTTAACTTCATATTTAAGGCAGTTGAGATCACGGTTGAGTTTCTTGTGATCTTCAATATGTTGGTTGATTGTATTGTTGATGTTGTTGATGGATTGGTTATTGGCATCAGCTTTGTCGTTGGCATCTTTGGCCGATTTCTCACATTTCTCAAGGCGGTCAAGAAGATCGTCTGGAATGGCTGGAACTGGGGCAGCGCGTTCTTGGACTGGTTCTGGTTTAGGTGCTTTCTTGAGTTTCTTAACTTCATATTTAAGGCAGTTGAGATCATGGTTGAGTTTCTTGTGATCTTCAATATGTTGGTTGATTAATTGACTGTTCGAATCAGCTTTCTTGTTGGCATCTTTGGCCGATTTCTCGCATTTCTCAAGGCGGTCAAGAAGATCGTCTGGAATGGCTGGAACTGGTGCAGCACGTTCTTGAACTGGTTCTGGTTTAGGTGCTTCCTTAAGTTTCTTAACTTCATATTTGAGGCATTTAAGATCTCCATGAATCTTGTCATTGTCAGCCTTCAATTTGTCACATTTGCTGTTGGCTTTGTTGGCTGTTTCTTGAGCTTTTTGGATAGATTCATAGATTTCATCTGGAATGACGGCTGGAGCGGCTTCTTCTGTGGCTGATGGTTTAGGTGAGCTGACACGTGCAATTGGACGCTTCTTGAGTTTCTTGGTTTCATACTTGAGGCAGTTGATTTCGTGGTTGAGGTGGGTATGTTCTCCCTTGTGTTGGCTGAAAGCATCGTTGATGCCATTGATTGACTTTTGGTTGGCATCTGCCTTCTTGTTGGCATCTTTGGCGGATTTTTCACATTTCTCAAGGCGGTCAAGAAGATCGTCAGGAATGGCTGGAACTGGAGCTGCGCGTTCTTGAACTGGTTCTGGCTTAGGTGCTTCCTTGAGTTTCTTAACTTCATATTTGAGACACTTAAGATCTATATGAATCCTGTCATGGTCTGCTTTCAATTGGTCACATTTGCTGCTAGCATCAGTGGCTTTTTGATCGGCTCCATTTGCTGCGTTGGCTGCTTCATCTGCTTTATTGAATCCTTCATCGGCACGTTGTTGAGCTTTCTTAGCCTTATCGTTGGCATCTTTGGCCGATTTCTCGCATTTCTCAAGGCGGTCAAGAAGATCGTCTGGAATGGCTGGAACTGGTGCAGCACGTTCTTGAACTGGTTCTGGTTTAGGTGCTTCCTTAAGTTTCTTAACTTCATATTTGAGGCATTTAAGATCTCCATGAATCTTGTCATTGTCAGCCTTCAATTTGTCACATTTGCTGTTGGCTTTGTTGGCTGTTTCTTGAGCTTTTTGGATAGATTCATAGATTTCATCTGGAATGACGGCTGGAGCGGCTTCTTCTGTGGCTGATGGTTTAGGTGAGCTGACACGTGCAATTGGACGCTTCTTGAGTTTCTTGGTTTCATACTTGAGGCAGTTGATTTCGTGGTTGAGGTGGGTATGTTCTCCCTTGTGTTGGCTGAAAGCATCGTTGATGCCATTGATTGACTTTTGGTTGGCGTCTGCCTTCTTGTTGGCATCTTTGGCGGATTTTTCACATTTCTCAAGGCGGTCAAGAAGATCGTCTGGAATAGCTGGAACTGGTGCAGAACGTTCTTGAACTGGTTCTGGTTTAGGTGCTTCCTTGAGTTTCTTGACTTCATATTTGAGACACTTAAGATCGCCAAGAACCGCTTGGTTATAAGATTTCAAGTCATCTGCCTTTGTATTTGCTTCTTCAGCTCTATCACTTGCACTCTTTGACTGTCTTTCAACATTTTCTAGACGTTCAAGAAGATCATCTGGAACTGCTGCAATTGGAGCAGCCCTTTCTTGAACTGGAGCTGGTGCAGCATGATCTTGAAGTGGAGTTTCTTTGAGTTTCTTGACTTCATATTTGAGGCACTTAAGATCTCCATTAATTGTTTGATTTTCAGCCTTAAGATTATCAGCTATAACAGCTATATCAATTGACTTTTGGTTGGCTTCGTTTGCGTTTTGATTAGCTTCATTTGCTTTATTAAGTGCTTCTTGTGCCTTGTCGTTTGCATCCTTTAATTGTTTCTCTACATTCTCGAGACGTTCAAGAAGATCGTCTGGAATTGCGGGTGCTGGAGAAGCGCGTTCTTGAACTGGTTCTTGTTGTACTGGAGGTTTATTTGATGCTTTCTTAAGATTCTTAAGCTCGTACTTAATGCATCTTAATTCTTTCTGTAATTTCTCATCTTGGAGAGGATCTGGAACAGCTGCAAGTACTGCTGGTGCTTGTTCTGCTGGAGTACGATTTACGAGCTTCTTAAGATTCTTGAGTTCATATTTAAGGCATCTCAATTCTTTCTGTAATTTCTCATCTTGAAGAGCATCTGTTGGAACTGGAACTGCACGTTCTTGAACTGACTCTTGTTGTATTGGAGTACGATTTACGAGCTTCTTAAGATTCTTGAGTTCATATTTAAGGCATCTCAATTCTTTCTGTAATTTCTCATCTTGAAGAGGATCTGATGTGGTGGCAGCATGTTCTTGAGTTCCATTTGTATTTGAAGGTATTTTGAGTTTCCTGAGCTCATATTTGAGGCATTTAATATCGCTTCTTAAAGCTTTATTTTCAGTCATAAGACCATCAATTGTGGAATTTGTATCAATAGCTAAGTCTTGTGCTTCCTTCGCTTTCGCTGATGCATCAGATGATTGCCTTTCTGCATTATTAAGGCGTTCAAGAAGATCGTTTGGTAATTCTGAATTGGAAGCTAATGCTTGAACTGGAGCACCTTTTGAAGCTTTCTTAAGATTCTTGAGTTCATATTTAATGCATCTCAATTCTTTTTGTAATTTTTCTTCTTGGAGAGCATCTGGAGCTGCTGAAAGTGGAATTGTAACTGCACGTTCTTGAACTGGTAGTGCTGGTGCATGATTTGAAGATTTCTTAAGATTCTTGAGTTCATATTTAATGCATCTCAATTCTTTCTGTAATTTTTCATCTTGGAGTTGAAATTGATTAATTGATTTCTTGAGGTTAGCGATTTCTTCATTACTGGTGGTAGTATTATCGTTATTCGATAATTGTGAAACTGCGGTAACTGGTGCAGATCTTTGTTGTACATTAGCATTCAGATTTTTCTTAAGTTGTTTAACTTCAAATTTGATGCAACTAATGCTGTTGTGGTCTGCTTGAAAATCCTTTAATTGAGCTTCAACTGAAGCTAATCTTTTTTCAATTTCTTGAATTGAAGATGGAGTAACTGTTCTATCAAGAGTAACCATCTTTTTGTCCAAAGTATCAAATAATTGATAAACTTTGGAGAATTCTTTGTGAGTATAATTGCTTAATTTAGATAACTCTTCATTGCCTTCATCTTCTTCGCCGGATCCAGAAGTTACTTCTTCTTCTTCAGGACTCTTTGGAGTAAGTTTAACTTCTCTTGTCTTAACTTCTGGTTTAGGTTCGGGAGCTTTTTCCGATTTTCCTTCAGGTGCTTTCTTTGGGGTTTCAGTTTTGTCATCGGAAACGTCTTCAGAGTCTTCATCAGATCCAGATGTAAATTCTTCTTCTTCGTCGGACCCAGAAGTTACTTCTTCTTCTTCGGGGCTCTTTTTTGTAGCTTTCTTTGTAGTCGTATCTTTTTCTGTGTTTGTTGGTGTTTTCTTTGGAGGTTGTGTATTATCGTCAGAAACATCTTCTACGTCTTCTTCGGATGAGCCAGAAGTGACTTCTTCTTCTTCGTATTCTGATCCAGAAGTTACTTCTTCTTCTTCAGGACTTTTCTTGGAAGAATTGGGTAAATTTTTACTCATAAATATTAATGAGGGGTGAAATGGTAAATACAATTAATCCATCGGTGTTTTTCTTATACTTTTCAGAAAAAGTTAAAAAAAATCAAAATTTTTGGCTATTAAAAAAATTTGTTCCAAATTTATTTTCGTTTAAAAAGCAAAAATGATAAAAATATCAATAAATTATATTGAAAAAGACTAATTTAAAATTATTATTTGACTTTTTTTAAGGAATTATGATTCTTCTATCCGAGCAAACTTGTTTGAAAAGTATAATAAATCTTATTCAAAAACTAAGTTGTTTTTGGCCGATGATTCAAAATGTAAAATTTAACTTCTCAATATTTCAATTTAATCGAAAAACAGAACACTCATAAAAAGAGAGAATAGAAAGCATTCCGAAAAACTGATGTTGATTTTGAAAAAGACTTTTTTATATTTATGTTTTCCTTATATGAAAAGAGGGAACTATAAAATCTTAGTTTTACAAACCTTTTTCATTAATGAAAAAAAAAACAATTTTCTGGTTTTAATTGAAAATCCACTTTTCTATATTAAAATGGATATTTGTTTGTGAGGATTGTTGTAAAATTTATCTAGTTTATATATTGTGTTTTCTTAATTTATTTATTAGTATTATTGAAATAACAAGCATTAAAATTATTAAAAATTTTTAATTTTATTTAATTAAACTTATGCATATATTGGTCATGAGATATTTAATGAATGGTCAGAACAATCATTTTATTCAAAAAGATTATAAACTTTTTAAATATAATTTTTTTTATTTTTTGGCGCTTAAATTCTTACTGAGGCTCCGCAAAAATATTGGACGAATGGGGGCGTAGCCCCCATTATGCGTTGATTCTACAAACCGCAGCGTAGCGAGGATTCTTAATTTTATCAATTTTCTTAATTATCATTCGATTTTTCTAAAATTTTTACAAATATACTCAGTTTTCTTATTTTTAACTTTTATTTATCTTTTTTATTATAAATTTTTTCTTATTAATTTCCCTTCTTATCCTTCTCTCCATTTTTTAAGAAATTTCTTCTCTTTTTGAATGCAATTTTTTTGTAGCCATTGATAAATAATTATTGAAAGATTGGTAATTTATTATAGTAAGATCGACAAATAAACTGGATTTCATAATTCGTACAAATGGTGAAAATTAACCTTAACTGTGAAAACAAATTCAAAAATATAACGAACATTTATTTTATTATGTGATGTCCAAAAAGAAAGAAACAAAGGAAGAAGAGATTATTCGTCTTTATAAAGCCAATGAATCAACTGGGGCAATTCGGCGGATATCTGGAGCAAGATTGGACAGAGTAGAGTATACGATTGATTATTACCAAAAAAAAAATTCAATTCCGCCTCCTAGACCTAGAGGCCCCCATCCGAAATCAACACCTGAAGTTCTTAATGCAATTTCTACAATGACAACCGTTTAATGTCTTGTATGGATATATCTAATCAATTAAAAGAAGATAAAATTGGCGATGTTTCAGCAACATCAGTTTACAGATATAAAACAAATATACTGAAATATGACTATCGACCTCCCAAATTGAATATCGAAAGTTATTTTCTCTTTCGATGCTTCAATCAGGTATCGACCAAAGCAGAATAGTCTTCTCAGATGAATGTCGCTTTTGCCAAAACAGCGATAAGGTTTATATATGGATGAAACGAGGAGAAATTAGCATTACTACTATACCTAAGGAGGGTTCCTGATACTTCGTATCATTCACCCTCCTTAACATTAATTAACCCCTTTAACGCATCAACTCACGTTGAACTCACGTTGAACTCATGTCAAAACCTATGTCACCACCTCACGTTGAACTCACGTCACAACACATGTTACCACCTCACCACATCACCTCACGTTGAACTCATGTCGAAACCTATGTCACCACCTCATCATCCAACTCATGTCACAACACATGTTACCACCTCACTACATCACCTCACGTTGAACTCACGTCATCTAAATTAATGTGTCATAATACTTCATTACATACTGGATAAAAACTTACAATCTCATTACATAATGTGTTTTGACTTTCATTTATGTCAACATATTTTTAGCGTGCCTATTTATTACACCACATCAACGCTTCACATAATGTTGTACATGTGTTTAAACAACATCAAATGACATATAGACGTGATGCAAAACCAGATGAATCAATACCATTACCAATTGAAACGGTGTATAACTCTGTTACGGATGCAATAACAACCAAAGATGAAGATGGACATAAAGATTACTTTCGTAATGGCATTGAACATTTCAATCGAATCTATTTTAACTACCCACCTGAGTGGAGGACATCTGATGTAGGTGAGAAGATAATTGGCGTACGTAACATGAGGATCAGCATAAGACAATGCATGCAATTAGAATTCGTATTGTATATTCGTAAATACAAACGAGATAAATTTAATGATATAGCTAAAGGTTTGGAATATAAAATTGATGATATGACTGATGAACAGATTCAAGATGTAGTCGATCGTATGGAAAGGGAAGATTGTAAAGTGTTTAGAATTCAATATATGAATGATATATTTGACGATATCAACGATTTCATAAAAGATATACGTGATACTGTTAAGCAAGAAAACATTTATAACAAACTTCTTAGTGACATATATGATTCAGACCAAACTAAGGATGATAAGATAGCGGCATATGAACAATTAGATGAAGATAAAAATAACTACTATCTCATGTGCTTACGAAATGATATACCATTCCATCTTCATGGTGAGACTAAAGGTGAATATCTATTTAGTGACATTGATGTAGTAGTTGAAATAGGTGATACTACTTCGCTTACATTCGCGTCAGCTCAGAATGAATATGATGAATACTATGTTGATTTCATGATGACAGCTGATAATAATGATGCAACCTATAAGAAATTCTATACGTGGGATGATGATAATGATGAACCTTTACCTTATGCTGCAGTCAATCCAGGTGAATTAGATCTTGATATATACGATGATGATACTGTTAATGATAGATTTGAGTTTGATACTGCGTGTTACTTTCATATTGGCGTTAACAACCCATATCGTAATAGCATTCATCATATAACTAAGTTCCATCGTGAATTAGAGTTCAAACACATATTAACCAACTTACAATGTGAAGTAGCAGCATCATTTGCAACGCAATCCAATCATAACCTCATTGGAAGAACTAATGAATCATATACTCCAATCAAATACTATAAGTTGAATGACAATGATGATAAGTTCTGGATTGAACTCTACGATAGAAATGAAATAGATATACCAGTTGCATTTGAAGACTTCTTTGTGTTTACAATGGATGTAGTACTATTGCAAAATCGTAAGTTAATATATAGTTAATAACATTTTTACTTTGCATTGATCAAATGTCAAGGGTTAAGTTCAATACCATTGATGAAGTCTATGCTAAGTACCCCACCAAGTCCCTACCTAAATTCAAACGCATAGCTAATCGATATGGGTTCACTGATGATGAAGCTAAACACTATCTCAACACAATGGTTGTACACGATCAACGTAAGCCCAAACCTAAGTTCATGCATATATATTCGAAGCTACCACATGCATTTCAAATGGACATATTCATTGATCATAAAGCAGCAGGCCAACCTAACTACTTAATACTTATCAACATCAACACACGCAAAGCATATGCTTATATGATACACGGTAAGGGCGCTAATGAAATACATAGAGCACTTAATGAGTTCATCAAAGTTGAACCTCAATGCAGAGCCATTATGTCAGATGAAGATGCTGCTTATTTGTCCAACACTGTGCTTGACTTCATGCAACAACATAACATCATATATACAACCACAACCGATAACGATCATAACAAGCTTGGTATTATCAACCGCTTCATGAGAACAATACGTGATATGCGATTCAATCAACCAAAGCTAAGTGTACTAAAGATAGTTGACTCATACAATGACATGCCACATGGTTCACTACATAACAAGTCACCCAATGATATCACTCAAGATGACGAGTTAACATACATACATGAGATGGAACATCAAGTTAATCCATACGATTTCAAACCAGGTGACAGAGTTAGGATAGTGTTTGATGCAAATCCATTCGTTAAACATCGTTCGAACCTATCTAAAGTTGCATACATAGTTGATTCTAAAGATGGTAACCAGTTCTTGATACGATCTACAGATGGATCTGTCAATACAATGCCAGGTTACAAACTCGTTAAAGCAGCTAGCAACATTCCATTAGCAACCACACTTGATGATGGCAAACGTGGTATGGTTAAATCAATCACATCATATAACAAATCAAAAGACACATACAATATCATATATGATCTAGGCGATGGTTCAACAATGAAAGACACTATCCCATCTAAGAACATGCGTGAAGGTCACCCAACTAAGCTCTCAACAATGGAACGACAGTACTGGCTTAAACGTAAGACCATACCAGATCACATTAAGAAGTTCATCTAATATCAAATGAGTCAACATAAAAACGTTATGAATGAAGTTAAACATCTTGTTCAAGAGTCGTTACGTAAAAACCAACGTGATATTGAGATGGCATTGATTAAACCACTAAGTGAAGAGTATCCATTCTCATCAAATGGTATCTACTTTTTAATTGGTAAGATGGGCGCTGGTAAATCATTCTGGATATGGTCACACATCATGATAACTGAACGACTGTTCGCTAAGCCATACTATAGTAAGATCATCTTCTGTTCAACGTCGGGCAAACTTGATAAGACAGCTGAAGTACTATCTAAAAACGTTAAGACACCCATTGAATATATTAAAGAAGAACATCTATTGCCATATCTCAAGCGTCATCTCAAACGCAAGCTCAAGTACTATGCTATGGTTAAACATGTGTTATCAAAAATGGTTGACACCAATGAGGAGATGGCAAGAATCATTTCAAAGCATTCGTTAAGTGAGATTGAAGATAGGATTGCATACATAGCAAATAAGCTAGTTAAATATCAAACTGCTTCATACCCATACAACACACTGCTGGTTCTTGATGATGCAGCTGGATCACCACTACTTAAGAATGGCAACAGTGAACTATGTCGTTTACTTACCAAGACACGTCACTACAACTTAACCTGCATCATTGCAGTGCAAACACTTCGATTCGTTCATCTCAACGTTAAACGTTTAGCTACTGACATCATATGCTATAGTGGCTTCAGTAAAGAGGATTTCACATCAATGCTACAGCAAACAACTAACAATCTTGACATCAAATCAACTACAGAAGCATACCTCAATCATAAAGGCCAACATGATAAATTCATAATCAACATCGTTGCGAATCAATCACACTTTGAAGTTTAACGAATTACAAACATGGGATTCAAAAGTTTCATTACCAGTGGATGGAACAGGTTAAAAAGTGATATTCATCAAGGATTGATTGGTGCAAAGAACGTAGCACACCGCATATGGAATGCTACTAAGAAGGGATTGGTTGGTGCAAAGAACTATGCTATGAACAACCCTAAAGCAGTTGGCAATATACTACATGCTATCACACCATTTGCAACAGCATTCAATCCAACGTTAGGTGCAATCACTACAGCAGGTGCCAATATATTCAGTCACATGCCAAAGGGGTCGGTCACAGATAAGCTAGTTAAAATCAGTGAACAGTTTGCACATGGTGAGTTGAAACCAAGTGGATCGCCATCAGCACAAGCAGCAGCTGACTCACGTAAGAGAACACACTACGCAATACCATTTAGAAGTGTTTAACGATGTGTAAATGAGTTTCAACACAAAAACTAACGCATATCGATCAAGTCAATCAGTTATCGTATCTGGACCTGGTACGATGTACAATGAAGTAACTAGACCTAGATCAAACACCAAACAATATCACGCTAACACTAACACACATGATGTAACGACACCATATATAAGGTCAAGCAATAGTCACAAATCAAAGTCAAACAATAAACGTAAATCATCACGTAAGTAAACAATATTGACTTTTTATTTTTGTGTATTTCAAATGTCCAAATATGTTACTGGCATGAAACGCAATCAGATCATTCAACGTTGGTTGCAAGGCATTGACGATGAACAATATGAAGTGTTCCCTACTAAGAAAGAAGGTAAGTACATTGTTAAACAACGAAAGCAACCACTCATTCATAGGGATAAATCATCAGACAACCTCAATGGTATGCTTGAATCAAGTGGTAACCCCAATGTTAACTCAAGTGGTAATTCAAGTGCTAACTCCAATGCTCACTCAAGTGGTAACTACATCAGAGATGTAGCTGCTGGCAAAGCCAGTAACTCAAATGCTCACTCAAGTGATAACTCCAATGCTAATTCAAGTGATAACCCCAATGATGAACCACCACAACATGAAGAAGCACAACCTATACATACACCAACACGTCTACCTAATAGAATCAAACAACACGCTACTCAACGTACTACATCACCACCACATCAAGTTGCCACACATGATACAACCATTAACTTGGAGATACTTGAACAGCTACGTTCATTAGGTGAAGAGCTACGTAATGATCGCTTCAAGCGTGAACAAAAGCAATACATTAAGCATGTTGTTAATAAGGAACTATCAAAGCCACGCATACGAAGTAAGTATGTACCTGAGCTGTTCCCTGACGATGATATACATGACCCACCACATGAATCACCGCATGACCCACCTCATGACCCGCCACAAGAACCACCTGATGTTATTGAAACAACACCATCGTTTAGATCGCGCATTCGAAGATAGCTTATGTAATACATTCGTATTTTTAATACATCCAAATGACATTCAACGCAGAAGTATTCCATAAGACGTCGCCTGAAGTCAACACTCAAGTTGCAAGCTACTTTGATGTAGTTGATAATGCTATTGCCATGTCAGACACCAACAAGAAGTACGTCATTGATGCACAAGCTTCATACAGTCCATCTGCACCTATCCATGCAGGGTCATTCACCACATTCATCATCAGTCCAACATGTGATAACACTGCAGATATATATAATGGCTTCATCAAAGCGAAGATGACACTTAGTGGTACGTTATCGGCTGCATTACAATCTGACTTAAGTGATGTTGATGGCCATGGTTTTAATAATCTATGGATTGGCTTTAAAGATGCAATGGATGCTGTTGAAAAATATGAGATCCTCGCTAATGGCATATCAATTTACACTCAAAACTTCGGTCCAGAAGAATCATTCTTAACTGCATGTGGTGATAACGAAGCAAGTAAACGAGGTGATGTCTATTCTAAAGCCCGTCATAAGGATATATTCAAACGCAAATTTGATCAAGCACGTTGTGGTGCATTCTTTAAGCTTGCCAATGCTGGTAATAATATTGATAACATTCACATACCACTTAAGATTGACTTACGTCGTTTCTTACCATTGAGCAACATTAAATATCTACCTGCATTCGCTGGTAAGCTTGAACTCAAGATTATGTTTGGTATACAAGGTCTTGTATATTGTCCAGTTGGTATATCAGATGAGTTGATTAATGATGTAGCCAACTACAAAGCATTAACTGAATTACCACCAATCACTAATGAGTTTACTCAAGCTGGCAGTCAATGCACTATATGGATTAAGCAAGATGATGATGATGAGCATAAGCTCGTTGCAGGTAACACTACATTCATACCAAGTCGAACATATGAAGTTACTGATTGCTATAGTGTCATACCTAACTTCGGCATTGACAACGATATATATCAAGCGCTTGTTCAACGTTACACTCAACAGAAACTCATCTTTCCAACGCAGATACTCACATTCACAACGATGAGTAAGCAACTAACTATTGGCCATTGTTCGTCGACTCAAACAATCACACCACGATTTGTTGATTCAATCTTCTTTCTGTTTCCATTTAATGCAACACAGCATACTATATTTAAGAATCCACTGTTTACCAACTTCCAACGGCGATGTGGTGGTTATGGCGTAGTACCAACCATTCCATTTGCAACATTTGGTAGTGATCCGATGTTCATTGAACTATGTCAGAACGCTATGAATGTTAACGGTGCACAAACAGGTTTTAATAAAGAGGTTGTTCAATCATTAGTTAGTACACGACCTTATGATGAATCAATTGGTTTAGTCAGTTATGATCGCACATCATTCTTCATTGGGTTACCAACTGAGACAGATAACACCTTCCAACAAGGTCAAACATCAAACACGCCAATCACATATGAAATCGTATGTGACTTACCAGAACATGTAATTAATCATGAAGGCAATGGTATTACAGAAAACACATATGTCCACAACACAACACCACCATTAATGGCATTGTTGCAAGACACCGTTATATCAATTCATGTTCAACCCAATGGTATGCCACCTGTTGTTGAGATGGGTTCGTACGACATCACAAGTCGTTAATACATGTTAATGTGTAACTAATTATATTATCATTTTTGACTTCATGCAAATGTCAATTGAACAGCATTGGGAAACACTTAAAGTTGATTCATCATATGAGATATGCACTGAGTACCCATATCAAGTCAGACGAAGGGATAACCATAAGGTTGTCTCTGAATCAATGAATGGAAGTGGCTATCCACAATTAAGTTTGAATTCAACTACATATCCTAAGCATCGTGTCATTGCATTACAATGGATAGCTAATGATGACCTTGTCAATAAGGTTGAAGTAGACCACATTAATAAAGATAGAACAGACTATCACATTAGCAATTTGCGTTGGGTTACCTCTACTGAGAATAGGCTTAATAAAACAGGCTATGGCCATATTAAGTATGAGTACTTTGATGACATACCTGATGATGCAATAGTGATTAACACGTATGAGACTAAAAATGGTATGCGTTACTTTGAACAAGGTCGATATTACTATTACCATGATGATGCTAATGATGAAGATGTGTTCTATGGTAAGGTAGCTGATGAGCTATATCGAAGGCTTCATATCAATGTAGTAAAGGATGGATGTAAAGCGGTTTCTTGCAGGGACATTAATAACAAACTAGTAAGCGTTTGCATCAACAAGTTTAAACGTCAACATGATCTTTAATCAATGTATTTGTTTTTATTGAAATGACCTCACGCAACGTTCAAGTAATGTCGCACAAACAATGTATAACACCTAACCCACCTGTGACACAACCTAAGTTCAAGCACCCACCTACACATCGCAAAGAGAACCTTGCGTGTAATGATGGTAAAGCTAATAAGGTTAATGCTAAGCAATTGATATTGTATAAGGATGACGTCAACTCATATTAAGTGCTCGATTAATGTATCACTCAATGTATCGCTTAGTGTATCACCTAACATATCACCTAATGTATCACTCAATGTATCGCTTAGTGTATCACCTAACATATCACCTAATGTATCACTCAATGTATTGCCTAATGTATCACCTAACATATCACCTAATGTATCACTTCAACTGCATCACATCACACAGCTTACATGCAACAGCTGAAGGTGGTGAGTAAAAATGTTTTTGTTTAAATCAAATGATTAAGAAGCGACCATTAAACACTGGCGTAAATGCAAACGTCAGTCTTGAGCCAGCAGCTGCAGCACAATCAAACAACAATATTAACAACAACATATTCATCAACAAGCGTGATGATGGTAAAGAAGATATCGTTATCACACGTGATGTTCAACTCGATACACCACACGATAGTATTGATGTTGATGTTAAGGTACTCATACTTGAAACGTATGCTAAGATACTCCTTGACAATGACAAGGCATTGATTAGCAATCTCATCAGCAAGCGCACTATCATCGTACCACAGCAAGCATTAGCAGCAATCATCAAGGCAGTCACTCATGGTGAGGTTGAGATATACGTTGATGACAACCCTGGTTGTTGTGTAGGTAAAGCATCACCCATTCAAAAGGTAGACGCCATTAAGATACTCAAAGATAATGGTGAGATTGTTACTGACTTCAAACAGGTCTACAATAAAGAGTTCAATGATCTTGTTAATGTCTATCACTTATGTTTGAAGTATGTTGTATGCTGTGCGTGATAGCTCAAGTGGTAACTCAAATGATAACTCAAGTGATAGCTCAAATGATAACTCAAGTGATAGCTCAAGTGATAGCTCAAGGCAGACTGAATGTCTGCTGCACAGCAAAGCTGTGCGTGATAGCTCAAGTGATAACTCAAGTGATAACTCAAGTGATAGCTCAAGTGATAGCTCAAGTGATATCTCAAATGATAACTACATCAGAGATGTAGCTGCTGGCAAAGCCAGTAACTCAAGCAGTATATAAAAACATAGGAGTTATTTTTATGTTCACAACAATGTATGTATTTCATTCTTAGTGTTATCTTCAGCTAAGATACCATTTGATGTAAAGAATGAAGTATTAATCAATATGTAATTAACTGTTGCATTGATCATGAGATTGCTACTACTTAATGGAAATTCAATATTGTTTAACCAGATCTTAGTTGGTTCACATTGATATTCATACTTAGGCGTATTATTAACATTGAATGATATATTGATTTTGATTTCCTTTTTACTAGCAACATTATCTTTGACTTCGTTGTAAGTCAAATAGAGTGTTCCTTCATATGCATCAAGTTGTTTCTCGAATTGATAATGAATGGTATTACTATTCGTTACATTGAATGTGTACTTGATTCGTGTTAAGCTATTCACCAATGCATCTAACCTAGCTCTTAATGATTCATTCTCCTGCTGTAGATTTGTTACTATATAAGATAGATCTTGATAAGATTTAGCATATGAATCCAACTCACTCTTCAATGCATATCTATCGAGATCATCCATAGTAGCATAATCATCTGGCATATCACTCTTCAACATGTACTCATTCAATGTTGATGTTAACTGCGATGTTGTAACATGATTGGTTGGTATCTCACTCTTCAATGCTATTTTATCATGCTTCAATATTTTTTCCGCTAATATTAATTTGGTATCAAAATAGTCTGCCCCGTTATCGATGTAAAAGCACAGACCATTACTATCACTTTTATAATAAGTCAAGTAATAGGTTGTTCCATCAATTTCAAAATCGACATTAACATCTCCATCTTCAGTAATAACACCATTATAGTCAAACAAATAATCAAACCCTTTTACAAAGCCATCGTTATTTGATATTGTTCCAACAAGGTGAATTCCACTAGTCAATGTTATTTTGACTTCCCACGATCCAGAGCTATCTTGTACGTTTTCAAATGGCACATCGACAGCATCTTTATATATCAAATCTGTCTTTAATCGATAATTAGATAAATCATCCATGTTAATCATATTGTTTTTTAATTCATCCAATGCTGTGTTAACCTCATCAACAGTTGGAAAGTCATTCAACGTTTTAGCGAGTGACTCATCGTTCAACTCAAGTTGAGCACGTAATGAATCAATGCTTTTATTCACTGCGTCAATGTCACATGTATATGCTAAATCATTCGTTGTGAGTGTCAATTGTCTAACCGATGTGTTTTCTTTAACAGTTATGCTTGTGACCTGTACGTTGTGTGGGTTGTTAATCGTAATGATGTTGCCACTCATCGTTGCCGCTGGAAATGTATCTGTACCACTGAACTCAGCTATTGCTTCATCCACAATGTTGATTGTAACATATTGTTCATCATAGTCAATGTCATTGAACTCGCTAATCGTTCTAACCATGAGTTTGACTTTAAGTACACCACTTGTGATTGTGTCTTCAGCTATGAGTTGAATCGTTTTACCATCAACCTTACCAACAACATCGATGGTATCATTACGTGCTAACTCATTCTTGTTAACATAACCATCCATCTGTACAGATACATCACTGATTGCATTTGCCAGCGCTTTGATGGTAGGCTTGAGTGTATGTCTGAATCGTTTACACATGTCCATTGTTGATGTCAATGTCATTGCCACTTTAGATGGATCATCGAGTTCATCACTGAAGTTCATCTCTGTTACTGGTATGTATTCTTCATCACACCATTGAGCTATTCTACTTAACGCTTCATCTTGAGTGACGGCTTGAGGCCGATTTACAGTCGGCAACTCGACCTGGTCGAGTGTTGTAATATTAAGAGCTTCATCTTGAGTGACGGCTTGAGTTGAACTGTTAAGTAACGCATCAGATACGCTGCTGCTTGGTGCATCTTGAGTTGAACTGTTAGTTACACTTAACGTTGCCGTCTTAGCACCACTAACTAAGTCACCGAAGAATATATCAGCGCTAATATCAGGTAGTTCATCAGTCAGCTTACCTACCATGTCATCCAATACATCAGCACCAACATCACTAGCTTTAGTTATGGTGTTAACTAACTCACGACCACCTGATTTGACAGCTGAACCAACACCCTTCGTTGCAAATGATAATGCCTTACCAGCAACACCTATGCCAGTCGCACCTAACACACAACCAACAGCACCTAACGCAATACCAACATTTGCTTTCATATCAATCTTATCAACTTCCTTCTCAAGGTATTTAGTCTTAGCTTGTTGGTCAGTCATCTGCGAGCCAAGTGCATCAACCTTAGATTGCACCTCCTTAACATCATACGATACTACATCAACGTTGTTAGTGACGAGATTCAAGTCAGATCTCATTGTAGTGATGTTGTCAGCAGTGATTATCTTCGATGATGTAATGTTGAAGTCAGTGTAGAGTGTTGTAGCTGAGTTTGGATTAGGTGACACTTCATAGAACTGTTGCTTGATGATGTATTCGAATGCATTTGTAGATGGATCCCAATTAACTTCATCAATAGGATCAGTGTAATCATGACGAAGGTATAATGCAATATCACGTGGTGTTAAGCCATCATCATTGCTGGTTTGAGTGGGTGTCTTACTCCAAACATATGCCACTCTTTCGACTGTATCAAGTGCTCCACTTAAATCAACGTATCCTCTATCATATACATCATTTTTATTATGAACTTCACCGACTGTGAATGATAACCTCATGGTATGCTCTTGATGTGGCAATGTCAAGTCAAGGTATAGTAATTCAATGTCGCTTACTTTGAGTGTCGATGTTGAGTAATTATTGTATGTACAACTCATTGCAACCAAATCATAACCATCCATCGTTGCACCATTGAGTATAAATGAATAGCCAATGTTGAGTTCATACTCAGATGCATTAACCAATCTACCATCACGCAACTTAATCAGGACCTCATACTTGCCATCATTACGGCATGTGTTGAGTAGTGAATATGCTAAGCCATGTGTTTTGTCTTCAGGTATTGCTCTGTAATTCAACGTATCACGCTTGACTGCAACCATACAACCAGTTGAACCATAGTTATCTTCCTTAGGATCATGTGTTTTACACTTGCTGATGACCTTGCTTTGGAACCTACCTTGAATACTGTCACCAACCCACTTGTTACCATCCCATATCAATGCCCATGTGTTGCCAAAGCAGTACTCACTAAATTTGAACGTTAAGTTGGTTGGTATGTCATACGTTGATGATATCTTATACACCATTCGATAGCACTTACATTCATACTCAAGTTGTTCATTGGCAAACGTGTCAGTGTATTTAACATGTTCATCATAGTCAATCATTGATGGTCGATAGAAGTAATATGTGTCAGAGCGTTGTAACTTCAATGCATTAGTTGCATCTATGATGTCACACTTGATGGTTGGCTTACGTGCTACCAATGCATCAGTTGAGAGTAGGTTGTGAATTACTATGTCACCATTCAAGAAGCGTATGTATGGTTCAATGTTGAAGTCAGTTGCAAACATTATCTCAGGATCATCTCGTTTGCGTGTTGAGTATGTGCAGCAATCACGTGCTACGTTGTGTGTCAACTCTGGGCAGATGAAATTACCATCTTTAGCTGATATGATGAAGTCATTTAAGATGTTGCATTGCCAATCGAATAATAACATGTTGCGCAAGTGAATCTTAAACACATCAACTGGTGTTGAAGTAGTGAGTTTGTTTTTGAGTACGTTTGGTAATGTTATCTTCATGATTATGACTGGATCATTAACTGGATCATCAGCACTTGATTCACTGCTAACAGTTGGTGTGTATACGGTTATGTCATCATGCTTGACATAGTAAACAGGATAACCTTCTTGAATTGCAAACTCATCTGATTCACTTGTGGTTGGTTGGTTGTTAGACTCCAGCTCTTGTACCTTGTATGAGAGCAACGCTAATGGCCCTTTGATGGTGTCACGGAATGACTTACATATGTTTACACATGAGTTTAATGACACAGCTTGATCGTTATCATTTGGTAATGAGATATCGTCTTCAGTGCTTGTACACCAATCAATGATGGGTTGAAGAATGGATGTTGCATTGGCCAATGTAGCTGCATCTCGAGTTACATCTTGAGGTGATACATCTTGAGGTGATACATCTTGAGTTACATCATGAGCTGCATCTCGAGTTGCATCTTGAGGTGATATATCAAAGGTCGTAACAGCTTCGCTGCTACTATGAATAGCACGTGGTATGTACAGTAACGCATCAACCATAGGTACAAGTATACGCTGACCACGACATACAACATAACGGTCAGTTAACGATGGATGATCTAATAACCATTCAACATCATGCTCGATCTCTTCAATTCTACTATTGATGTTTGAGATGAAGCCACGTAATGTGGATTGTTGTTGTTCATCATGTTGACGCATCCAAGCTATGTCACTATCACTGAGTACGAGACTGGTATGTGGATTGGAAATGGTTATGTGATTGCCATCTATTGATACTTGATTGAGACGCCTACGATCAATCACACCAATGACGTTGTTACTATGTAATACCTCAGTGTACTCCTCATCAGCATCATTTAACTTTGCATCATGTGGTCTGAAGTGTATTGCTGGATTCTCATTGGTTAACCTATGTCGTTCATACCAATCCATCTGTTCAACGTCAGCTAACGTGAGTGTCGTATTTGGAATTGTAACATCACCATCTGTAGTAGGTGTTAACTCATGAGTTGATACGACAACATTGTATTCATTAGCAACTAACTCATGTACTTCATCCTGTCCTGTTGCATTGATATCACCTTGTTGCATACTGATGCCGTGTGAGTTGATCGTGATATTTGACTCAGGACTTTGAATTGATATCTCATCACTGCTAACATCAGTTCTAACAGCTATTCTCACATCAATGACTGCTTGAATGGAACCATTCATGTCCCTCACTTCAGTCCAACTAACTCCCATCTCATTATCAACGTTGCGTGTGAATATATACTCTGGATGTGATGATTCAAATTGATACCTCTCATCTGGTTCCATGCGTTCGATCTGAGCTGCAGTATAAACCGTACCATTGTCATTGACACTCCACATTGAAGTGGTATTAACGCTTCTCATTGTGCATAAGCTTAATTGTTGTGGTGTTAACGTGCTGCTTTCATTATCAATTCGTCTCATGTATATTATTTTATTAACACCCTTATCATTGACACGTGTTACGTATATCAATCCAAATCGATTGTCACCTACTCGTCTAACCATGATGTCACCTATTTGTGGACCTTCAATTGGATCGTATGTGTTCAAATCAAGTAGTTCATCTATTGATAGGTTTGATAATGATTCAATGGTATGATCACCGAATAATGGTTGACTAAAAGCTGATGTATTGGTAACTGTTTCAAGAGTCAATCTAACAGCTGGTGTGTTGGTGGTAGTTGCATCATCATCAATATCATCTAACTCCATCTCATCAGTGTTAGTAATAGTGTGATCGACAATGGTATTGTTGTTAGTTCGTTCTCTCCATCTACGTCGCAACTCACGTACAGAGTCAGTGATGGTATGTAGTGATTGTTGAATCGTACGTGTTGCATCAACTATGGCTGGTATGCGATCTAGTGTCAAACCCCCAGCAATCAATGTGGTAGTTGCATTGCCAATTTGAGTTAATGAATCTAATGCACTTAATACGAGATCAGTTGCTGTCATAGATGATACCGCTGCAGGTATGGTTGTCTGACCAGGTATGAATCGTTTAAGCACATGGCTCTCTGCATTAGTGTCCATGTCAAGTATGAACTTACCACTGATTGGTTGCTTGCCACCTGGGTAATCATCACCGCCTAAACCAGGGTAGGTGAAATCTTCAGTACGATATGTGTTGATACTCACGTTATCACTGCTCATCGTTAGGTTTGATAATGCACTCACCATCTTAACGAATCCAGTTAATACACTGAGTATGTCATTAGCAATGGATAGGCCACTCTTGATTGAGTCAGTGAATTCATTGTAAGCTGCTTGTAATCGTAGTTGTTCTTGTATGCCATTGATGATTGCACGTAAAGTGGAGTAGTCATATGCTAGTACGTCAACAGTACCACCAACTACGTTTAGATCCCTACGCATTGTCATGATGTTATCAGCCCATATGATTTTCGATGAGTACACGTTATGATCTGTGACGAGTGTGGTACAATTGCGTGGATCAGGTTTAACTTCATAAAACTGTTGTATGATCATTACATCGAATGGATTGAACGTGTCATCAGCTAGTTGTGGTGTTTGTTCGAAGTATTGCTTTTCAATGTAGATGTTGATGTCATTATTAGCCTTTGCCTCTGGTACTACCTTGTTTGAGTGCGCTGCTTCACGACGATAGTTGAATGATTCAATGACTGGGTTATCGTTCCATGTATGAATGTAACGCATGCTGAGTGGTGATATTGGATGAAGATCCCATCTCAATGGGGTGACGTATAGTTTATCATTAACGGTGAATGTAATGTCGGCCATCAAGTAGAGTAGGTTGTCTGATTTGATGTTGTTGACTTTGATGGTAAACTCTTGTGCATCACATGAGCTGCCATTGATGGTGTACTTAGGTGTTGATGATAGTTTGATCGTTGAGTTCGATTCATTAAGTTCAATGATGGTGCCATCTTTATATGCCACTCTCCAGTTGGTGATGTGGTTTGATAGTAAGGTTGCAACGTTTGATGTGTCAGTAACCGTTTCAATGCATGATAACCACTTAACGATGTAGTCAGAGTGTTGAACGATTAAACATGGACTGCCATTGTTGTTGGTTGTGGTTGACTGCTTAGCAAATGATAAGTTAACGACGTTATTACCTGACCATGATTTACCATTCCATGTCAATGCCCATGAGTGGCCATAGAGATAATCATTGAATTCAAAGCGTGTGTCAAGTGGTATGTTGTAGTTTGAATCGATGTTCCATGTCATGACATAGTACTTTGACGTTTGACTTATGGATGACGGTTTGTATAGGTAAAGCTGATCTGATTCATTAAGTGTAAATTGAGTATTATCCTTAATGGTTGTTTGCATTGATTGTAATGCGTCATCGATTTCTTTCTTAGTATAGATGCAATTGATATGTACATCATCTGTTTTACCATTACGTGTTAATTTTAATTCGCCATTACGTATTCTCATATCGTAACCTTTATCAGTGAGTGATAGTGCTTGAGCAGCAAGTGGTGCTATCATTTACCATCGATAAAATGATACTTTCATTGAAAAGCATTGGGCTAGACTACAATCGTATACGTGCTAACATACAAATACCATGGAACTGTCAATATATCGAGTACTACGTTGCGTCAATCAATACAAAGAACATATTACTTATATCAAGCGATGATAGTATAACATATGAGTGGAACGATAATGATTATGATAATACACGCCAAACCACTACTATGAGGTTGGAAGACAGATACTATTCAATACCAAGTGATATACCCGATTTGTTTAACGTGCAAGATGTTAATGGGCAACCAATTATGGAAACACGAATAAATAACAATACTAATGTCATTTACTTAAAACCACACGTTGACAACTTCACTATCACATCAATGTCACATCGCATAGCATTGATTACTGGGTTGTATAACTTACCGCTTAACCAACCGTTAGAAAATGATGAGACAATAAAATGTGACATTCCAATATTCGACTACGCTAACAAGCTATACTTGATATCAAAGCAAGGTCAAGCTATTCAATCCAACTTGGGTGATGCTGAGTATACACCATTGGTGATAGCTAGCATTGATCATGTCATTCGATATGGTGTGCCAATCATACAGAACTTTGAAACGTATGGTAAACCAATCAAAAATGTTGTTAACATTGATTCATTCAAACAGATTGAGTTAGAGTTGGTTGACTTCGAATATCAACCTGTTAAGTTAATGTCACCTATGTTCGTTACGATTAAGGTCAATCCTTGCGATCCACCAAAGATGACGCTGTAAAAATGATCTATTTTTGTTCTGCACTAATGTTGGTTGTTATGTTAGCCTTAAATGCACGCAACTCAATGAGCTCTTGCTTTTTACGTTCACGGTACTGCTTTTGTTGTTGCCTTCTAGCATTGATACGTTCTTCATCAGTGAGGTAAAGCTTTTTACGACCACGCTTTTTAGGTTCATTAACAATACCCTGCTTTGATTTGAGTGATTTAACTACAGCTGTATCGTTAAACAATTCAGTATTGATGTTTGACATTTGCTATGAGATAAAAAATCATATTATGAAATGTGATATGAAACACAAAATGAAAAAATTTTAAGTGTTTATAATGATATGCATTATGTAATGTAGTGGGAATGGTTTAAATATCATATTGCAACTAACTAGTGTCTGGCCAGACGTGGTACAGTGGTTGAGTCATGAAGCGTGTCTCCCAGCTTCGGCGGCAGGCATGAGTTCGATTCATAGCAGTACCGATTTTTCGTGTTATTTTATCACACTTGTGATGGAGCCTGTAGCGAATCAACACCTAAGGTAAGCCATTGCTTGTCATATGTGTAGCACGAAAGCATCTACCGGTAGGTGTATCCTAGTAATGAACGTGTTAAATCACGTTCCCCAACCATAGTGTGTGTAGTTCCTTTCCTGTGAGGGGTTGATGTACAATCCCGGGTACGTATGTTGATTCCTCATCGAATGCATAACACACTCACGAAGACGGTTGGTTTTTGCACTTTTGTTTTTGCGTTTGCATGACGTGTTTAATGATGTGTTTGCTGTATCACTTGAGGTGATGCATTGAAGTGATGACTTGAGTGATGACTTGAGTGATGCATTGAAGTGATGACTTGAGTGATGACTTGAGTGATGCATTGAAGTGATGACTTGAGTGATGCATTGAGTTATCACTTGAGGTGTTACATTAAACGTACACTTGATGTGAGCATTGAAGTGAACACTTGACTGAGCATTGAGTTGGTGACCAAAAATGAATCGTTTAAACTGTATCATCAATAGCGTTTCTAAATGCATCAACTGAGTTCTGCTCATTGAGTTTACTTCTATATTCATTGATGGCACCATTTGCTTTGGCATAGATTGATTCATAACGTTTCAACTCATGACGTAAGCATAACTTGTCAATGTAGTATTTGTAATAGGTATGTGTTTCATTGTTGTCTGATATAAACTGACGTGGTGTTAAGTCAATGGTCAACAGCATTGGATTACGATAAATGGTTCGATAACGATTCTCACGTACAGTTATGTATGGTACCTTACCAAATATGTTAATCAACTCATTCATATCAATGGTTCTGTTACCATCGATGACTAATAATGGTCGTACACTAATGCCAAATTCAATAGGGTATATCTTACTATCAAGATAGACTATTAACTTATCATCATTAGTTGGTTTGATTGTTTCAACGAAGCTAGTAACTGACATTGTTTGTGTGTGAATAAAAATAACAATGGTGAAATGCAATGTTTATACATGAATTGTTGTAGTGTTACTTGAATTGTTGTGTACGCGTGAATTGTTGTAATGTTATTTGTTGAAATGACTTTGTCTTTTTGAAGCAGGTACTACCATCTAATAAGTTAAATGTGATTGCTTCACCTTGATATAGACGTTCATATAGCTCTTCCACTGTAATACCCATACGTTTACACTTGTTAATGATGCATTGCTTAGGTACTCCACGCATACGCATATGATATGATTCATTGCCTTGCTCATCAACGAGTATATCAAGATATGTCTTCTTACCCAATGCAATGAGCTTACGTGAGTGGATCTTACCAACTGCACCAGGGAATGAATCGAAGTCACAATGAAACTGTGTCATATCACTGCCAATTAACTCTTTACCATATGTTGCTTTGAATAATGCAGCTAACTTATCAACATCATCTTCATTTAAGTGCATGCTATCAGTATCTTGGTAGTATATCGCTATGTCATTCTGTTCAGCGAGTGTCATGACTTGATTCATAATGTGTTTACTCCATGATAACACTGTCGCACCAAAATGTGGTAGGTTGTAGTGGTCATTGATTGGTTTGATCACCTTAATGAATGCCTTAGTATTGTCATTGGTGACAACCTCTTTGATGTAGTTGTAGTTGCGATATATGTATGGTATGACATCATCATTGTTAACGATCTTAACTTCATCTGTGATTGGCTTTAATATCGACTTGCCATAGATTGAGTTGAGTAACAACTTGATGGTCTTCTCAAGTGGGTTGCGTTCACTCTTGTATGTCACTCTCAAGTTGAAGAGCGTTTTGATGAAGTCATTGATGAGTGTGTTGAAACCATCATTGAAGTAATAACCACGTATGAATTCATATTCAACATCATAAGCCGCAATCAAATCAATCAAACCAATCTTGTCAATGTAGAAGTGGTCAACTGGTTGGTTGCAAAACAGTTTAGTACCAGCTTCATTACGTATGAATACCTGTCCAAACCTATATGGATACTTTGACTTAGGTGTTAATCGTTTGATGTTGATCTCAATGAAGAACGTATCATAACACATGAGTTGATCGTGAGTTGTGTTTGGTGGTATGACTTGTGGTTTACCCTTTGGTATGCCTGGCATGATCGACATTGCAGATGGATATAAGCTGACTGCATCGAAGTCCTGTATCTTACCTTCAACATATTGCTTCTCATTGTTAGCTGTCATTGTTCTACCACCACTTACACAACGTTGGATGAAGTTCTGTGGCTTACCCGATAGTTTAAAGCAGGCTTTGAAGCAACCGTATATGCGTGCGAAGTCATAACCTATCGCGCTGATTGATATGTACTGGTTAATGCCGGGGAATTTACTCTTAGCATTGGTGAACACTTCATTAAGATCATGATCAAACTTAAGTAAGCCTTTCATGAGTGTGTAGCAATCTGCACGGCAGTAGAACATAGCGTACTTCATTATGTCAATCATGTGTGTGGATTCATTGTATGTGTATTCGAATAACCTATAAGCGTGTCGTGCATTGATGAGTAGCTGCTTGCAATCTTGTGCAAGTTCATCTAATGTCATATCATCAATGTGTTCATTACGATATTGATCTTTGAATTCATCGAATGGTATCACCTTACGTTTGATGTTAGCTTCAGTGTAGAGTTTATATGGCATGATTTCTTTATGACATGTGAGGTTGAACATATTACCGAACTGTGATAGTGGCGCTGGTATGAGCGAGTAACTGTTACGGAATGTTAAACGTTTGATCACATCTTCATATTCACCTTTACGTTTGTTGTATATCGTTATAGGTCGTTCCATAACTACTTGCAAGAGTGTACCAGTACGTTGTGTAACATGAACATTCCAACCTGGTTCATTGATGAAGAAGCAAGCGTCATACTTAAGGTTGTGGAAGTATGTTAATGAATGGTTGCATAAATCATCTAAGAATCGCTTTGCAATGTCATCACCAGTGTAATCGATAAAGCCTCTACCATCAAACCTACAACACAAGTATGGACGGTGTGGTGATACCGTTACGTCTGTCTCGAAGTCAGCGTAGTAAACCCTTGTCCATGGTGTAATACGTTTGGCTTTGGATTCTTCTTCTTGGCAACATAACGTTTCAACATAGTCGAGTTCAATGTAATCATTCAAGTGGTTATCAAACTCACATGTTGTTAATATGTTTTGTTCACATTGATTAATCTCACGGAAGTAGTTGCATTCAAACATTTTACGGAATACCTTAGTGAAATCATTGCCTGTCCAATCAGCGGCGGTGTAAAGTGGATAGCCTGTTTGATTAACACCTCTAATGCGAAATCGTTTTTCAGCTGGAAGGTCAGCATGGTTTTTATCAAGTTCATCCTTATGTTCAATGTAATAGGTGGTGATTGGCAACTTTTCATTCTCATCTATCATGAAATAGCCTTTATACAATAGCAACCTAACCATTCTATTAGCTTTAACATTAGCATTCTTACGTGTGTCAATGCTGAAGTGCTTTTGATGTTTGATATCACGTGTTTCATCAATGCGATATACAACGAAGTGGCATTGCATGTTGATTGCAATCTTAAGTATTTTCTTGTTAGGTACTGAACGAGTTCGCATCATGCCACGTAACTTATCAATCTCATCATCAGTGAATACACCTGACTGAATGCATGCATATACGAAGCAGTTGTCAGTATAGTTTTTAGCGTCAACCTCATGGTATATCTGATAACGTGTTAAGTCAAGCGATGGAATGAGGTTAACATATGGAAAGAATGCACCTTCATAAGCAGCACGAAATACATCAACTGAAGTGAGTTCATTATATTCACCATCAATCTTCTCATCGAATGTTATCTTGCCATCATGCTTAGTCATAGTAATGAACCTAACGACAAACCTAACTGGTATGTAATCTAAACCAATTAACGTAGGATCAGTGTCAGAACCAAATGATTCAACTGTGACTTCACCAAGGATTGCACTAATCGCTGTTTCAATAGCTAACTCATTGTTTAATGGGAATGCTTTTGGACTGCCTTCAAGAGGGTATCCTAATACAACTGGTTTAGGCATAGTTGATTTGTTCTTACGTATGTATCTCAACACTTGTGTGAATGCATATCGTGTTTCATCATCATCATTAATGTCTACCTCAAATGTTTCATGCCTTTTAATAGCAGTCATCATACGTTTCATCTCTCGTTGATTCTTAGTTGTGTCGTGAACGTTCTCTTCATAACGAATGCGTTCAGCAGTTTTGGATGTGTAACCAGCATCGATATTCATAAGTGAGTCAATGAATTGGTCATCGTCAATCATTTGTAGGGTGCTAATAATCGTGGATGGAGATGTGAATGTGCATGGTGCATTATCATCGTCATCAATAACAAACTCAATACCATCATCAATGTATATATACATATCATCGCCTTCTAATATGAGCATAACAACATCGTTATTGTCGTCGAGTAAATAGTAGATAGCCATTTAAATGGCAACAAAAATAGGCACGCTAAAAATATGTTGATATAAATGAAAGTCAAAACACATTATGTAATGGGATTGTAAGTTTTTATCCAGTATGTAATGAAGTATTATGACACATTAATTTAGATGACGTGAGTTCAACGTGAGGTGATGTAGTGAGGTGGTAACATGGGTTGTGACATGAGTTGGATGATGAGGTGGTGACATAGGTTTTGACATGAGTTCAACGTGAGTTCAACGTGAGTTGATGCGTTAAAGGGGTTAATTAATGTTAAGGAGGGTGAATGATACGAAGTATCAGGAACCCTCCTTAGGTATAGTAGGGCATTGATGTTTATTTCGATAAAAGCAAGTATGATGCAAATTCAATAATGGTGTTCGGTTGTATCGGCTTAGGATATAATAGCAAATTAGTTTTTTGCGAGAATAATATTGACGAATCTGAATCTAGGAAAATTTTTCAAGACTCAGGAATGTGTGACATGTTAAATGAAAAATGGGAAACAGGAAAATACATCTTTATGCAAGACGGTGCGCCAGCACATCGGTGTGCAACAACTCAATTATTTATTAAAAACGATGTTCTTTTATCAAAAAATGGCCATTTAACGTATACTCAAAAAAGAAAAAATCATTTCAAAAGAAATGCTCATTCAAAAAGTTAGCGAAATTTGGGATTCGTTCCCACAAAATAAAATCGATGATTTAATTTTATCTTTTGATGGAAGGTTAAGAACTGTATTACATAATGATGGTAAATCGATATCTGACATCTTTCGAAAAGGTTTGAATCTGATTCCAGAATTTCCATTACCATCATCTGATAAACTTCTCAAAGAAAATGATTTAATAGAGAAATACGATCCCACTGTTGACGATTCGCCATTAGAATTCAGAACAAAAAGGGACTTTGAACCTTATGAAACATTGTTATTAATGCAATTAGTAAATGATGGTCTTAAATTTAAACAAATGGCCCCGATGTTCAAAGATCGAACTGAAAGTTCACTTCAGGCAAAATATAAAAGAATAACAAGCCCAAAAAAGAAAAAATAATTATTTTTTTATTTTTTATAACTTTTTCAATTAATAAAAATTAAAATTGAGAATTTTCATAATTCGTACTGCCTATTCTATGGTTTAAATATTCTTTTTTGTGTGGTTTACAAAACTGATAAAAAAATTGAGATCAAAAAGTTATACGTTATATTTAAAATCTGTACGAATTTTGAAATCCAGTTTAGAGGTGAGAGAGTATTATTGACCGGCACGACAGGTGATATTAAAAATTACCACATTAAATTTAATATCTTTGATTTTTTATTTTAATTTTTTATCGTCAATGAAAGTCATGTATTATGTTGATGATGGAGTTCGCGTATTTTACACACCGAAGAAACAAATGAATTTGTGGGATAAGTCAATTAAAGAATTCTTGACGAAAATCAATAATGACAAGGAATTTGCCTTGAAGCGTTGTACTTATAAAGCCACCAAAGAACAATTTGATGAATTCTTTAATGAATATGATTGTGAGATATACACATATCCTAAAGACATGATGATTTTTGAATTTGTTCGATTTTATAGAAGAAATGAACCCGAACGTGTAATGTTGGCATTTATCGATGACTTCTTTGAGTATCCAAATAAAAGATATCGTAAAGTACCAAATCGTAAGGGAAATACAAATAGCAAATAAATGAATCCTTTATTAAAGTTTTATTTTTGTGGACAGGTGATAAAAAATGACCCCCTTGTCATAGGGTTTACAGACCCCAAACCTCAGCACCATGACTCAAAAAATCACCACTTTTTCAAAATTAGCCCTCGAAACTTTCACAAAATGGCATAGACAATTTTTGAATAAATTGACGAACTCCCAAAAATAACAACAACGAAAAATCGAACTTTCAAAAATTTTTTATTTTTTTATCAGCAATTTATAAAATGTCAAACCAAGCTGAACAATTAAGCACCCTCATTAATAGAATCAACAAAAAGCTAAAAGGTTGGAGACCAGCATTAAAATACCTTTATGATAATGATGATGTTGTTGACGGAGTACTAAAAGAGATAAATCACTTTATTGAACAACTAAAGAAATTCAACAGTCCTATTGAATTAATTGCTGAACTTGAAGAACTTATTTATTAAAAAGATTTCTGAAGTGTCTTCAATGTTGTTTTTATTTTTGTTTTTTGTTTTTTAATTTCACTCTAAAGATATGTCAACGCCAAAGGTTTATGATTACATCAATTCACTTATTGATATGTTGGATGAATCAGAGAAGTTCAAATAATGTGATTTCTCAATTCTGTGTGATAGATATCCAAAACCTTGCGGAAAAGCTGCATATAAATCTAAAGTGATGTATATATCATTGAAGAACAAAGATAATGAATTCAAACGATTCTTCTTGAATATATAACATTAACATCAAATGTTAGAAGAAGGATATCGACGCCGTCCATTGAATTCTTCGTTGAAGGTTCAAATGAAGAACAATCATTCAAAGATTACAAATATTATAATTAACTTTTTCATGGAAAGTCAATGATAAGAAAACAAAGGAACTCATTGAACAGATGAGACAAAAATATAATATCAATACACCACAACTATTTGTTGGTGTTCAACAACAAATCGTTTTAGAATAAAGTTAATAAATCTCAATTGTGTTCTCGTATTGACCAACACGAATTGATGACCTGATAAGTCTTTATATTTTTGCCATAAATGTTCAAACTCAATTGGCATTGGAACTTGATGATATACATAACTCAACTTTTGCCTTGAATAACCACTGAAGATAAAGAATGATGTTGCATTATTCTTATATTCAGTTTTGATTGCTTTGAAGAACTGAATATTAATATATACGATTGAATGTTTATGCCTGAGTTGTGAAACATAATTAGTAAAGTAATCCGTCTTTAAAATTAATGAACGGCTTGCATCTTCACATAAAATGATTGTGTTTAATGGTTCATTTGGTTGCCCTAACTTATTGATATGAAGAAACTCAAACTTATCATTTAACTTCTTTTCATTGATTACTATTTTTGGGGTTGCACTATATTTATCATATAGCTCTTTATATAAATCAAGTTGTTTAAGATATTCTTCAGCGTTTGAATCACTAATGACTTTGATTGGTAGTTGTATCAATTCACGTTGTGCTATAAATGTTGCATCATTGATTGTACCGCTCTTAGATATATAAACGATTAAATGAAATTTGGCGTTCTTTAATCTTGACATTTGAATGATATCTCTTAAAACAACATGACTCTTTCCTCTTCCTTGATTTCCGACAAGTATGTTTAATGAATTGTAATTGGCATAGATACCGTTTGCGATTGGTCTGATTGATTCGTTTTTTATTTTTGATTCATTGCGTTGATATGCTTTATTCATCTCATCATCAATATTAAATGTCTTTTCATTAACTGTTGGCTTGAATGATTCATATTCAAATGCAAGACTCATTTGGTCATCATCATAATCTGAGCCACTAGAGAATAAAATCTCTTTATAATTAAATTGTGTTGGTTTCATGAAACTTTTCATTTCTTTAGTTTTCGTTAAAGCTCTTCATGAATACATTTTTGTTCTTATCTCTTCACTGAGTTCTGGTTTTTTGTCAGGCATCATTAAAGATACTTCAATAATCTTCACTAAAAATAAACCTGTTAATAATGAAACAACTAATATTTCAAATATCATTTATTAGTCTTTAAATACATGTTTTCAATGATATGTTGTGTCTAATGAGTTCGGTATAAATGTTATTATATTTGTATTTCAAGTCATTTGATTCATTATTTTTGTACACCAAAATCCTATCAATTAAAAGATATTTGGAACGAGAAACACAAACATTGCACGAACAATAATCATTGACAATCAATTCAACTTTATCAGCTTGTGTTAGTAATTTGATGAGTTCCATTAATGTATTTGAATGGCAAATCAATAAATCATTGACTTTTATTGGATTTGTTTCATAGATTGATAACAATATCTCAAGGAATTTGTTTTTGGTTTCAAGTTCGGTTATATCAGCACCTTTATCACTGATACCTCTTTCTAGGGAAACGTTGTTTGTTGGTTGTGGTGATTGATATACTCCATTCATCTGTGGTATAGTAAAATTTGTGGCTTGAGATGATTGTGGTAATGGTTGAACCGATGGATATTCAACTGGTTGTGGTTGCTTTGGTTTGATGTTTATATTAATACTGGTCGTTTGCTTCTGCTTAACTGATGCATCACTTTCTGATGGTAATATACGCGCTTTAGAGAGAGTCATGAATGTTTGAATAAAAATAAAACAATATTAATGATGAGTTATTCATTGAATCATTTACAAAGTCATTTGTTCAGCTGATTTGATACGTTCATCACTAGCTCTTAATTGTATTTTGATTGATTCAATATCATTAAATAGTTGTTTATATATCGTCAATATGTGAATCATCTTATCAAACTTTCCGTTTAATGCATCATCTTCAGAATTCATACATTCATTGAATATCTTATCTTTAACTATTCGAAACTGAGGGCGTAAAGCTGATGTATCACAACTCAATCCTTTAACAGTACTATTCATTTAAATCAAAAATAAATAAATTCATTAAATGATATTTTTATTCTTTGTTGTTCTTATATGTCAATAATCTATTAATCATATATGATGATACATTTAACTTCAATTTTTCCTTCAATAAGTTTTGTGTATATGAGCACCTTTTATGTGCTGGCAACTTATTTATATCATTCATTACTTTATCATCCGAAAATTGTATAACCTTTTCACGTTCATCCTTGTTCAAGAACTTTGATGAATTGAATATTGAACGCGTTCTTTTATGGTTTGCTTCTGTATTTGTTTCTTCATTTGTTTCTTCTTCTTCACTTACTTCTTGTTTTGATTCTAATATCAAAAGTAATTTATGTATTTCTTCAATGTGTTTTATTATTTCTCTTAACTCAGACATTACAAAGAAATAAAAAACTCGAAATATTTTTTATTTTTTGATTTAACATTTTTTCAAAATTCAGATAATTTAATTTTTTAATTATATCACAAAAGAGCTCGTGTTATTACTATCAAAAAGATACCAAATCATTTGTTATTGAACAAATCAGGTATATCAATAATGAACTTCAATTAAAACCTCGTTTGTCAACATCTAAACCTGGTGATTATGATGTTAAACATTTCAAATCAATCTTAGAAAACTATCTGAATTCATTTGGTTTTAGAGAACATGAAGGCAATAGAATCGATGACATAACAATAAATGATTTCGTTAATAGAATGAAAAGAGAAGCAGAAGAAGAGGAAGAAGAACAACAACAACATGAAGAAGAAGAACAAGATGATGAACAACAACTAAAACAAAAACAAATCGAGGACAACATCAAAATTGCACATGATGCACTCAACAAAGCTCTTCAATTAAATAAATCTGAAAATATATTATTAAGATGAGTGCTGCAACTAACACTAAAATAAAATCGGCCCTAAATAATCCTTAACGAATTTATTTTTATATTTATCTATATTTAAATAAAATAAATATCAAGTGATTAATGAATTTGTCTTTTCAAAAAATAGATATTTATGTTTTTTAAAATTTAAACTTTTCAAATAGATTTGAAATAATATTTAAAATAAAATTATCTTTTTAAATTCAGATATATTTTTTTAAAAAATTATTTTAAAATAATTTTCTTATTAAATACATTCGAAAAAAATTATATTTTCCAGTAAATTTAAAATGGCCACAAGATAGTATATTGTATCATTACTTTTTATATTAAAAAATGGTTTCATTTAACATCCAATATTAATATTTAACGAATTTTAATATAATAATCATTTTTAATTCCAAAAATATTCTTAATTTTATAAATTATGATATCGATCAATGATTCTTGCTCCTTGAATTATTACCATATAAATTTGGAACAATTGTATCAGCATTATCCTTTAAAAATATTGATAATTTCCATGTATTAGTGCTTTTAAATTGCTCAAAACTTAGTTTTCCATTTGCAATTTGATTAATTTCGTCTTGAATTGAGCAAGCATCGATATCATTAGGTAAATTTATGCTCCACTCATTTAAATAATAATAATAAAAAAATATTATTTAAATGAGTGCTGCAACTCACACAATGCTGAATTTTCAAGATTTGCTATATTCATCTTCTTTCCTATAAATTTTTATCGAAAATTTTATCTAAATGATTTTGAATACATCAGTTCACAAATGATATGATCGATAATAAAAAAGTCGAATAACTCATTATGCTTTTGAATTTTTTTAGTAAAAATAATTTATATAATAGTAATTTAATTTTCTAAACAATATTTTTCCATAATAAAAAAAAATAATACTTTTTTGTTCTAATTGTACTGTTCTGAAAAAACAGTAAGACAGTTATTTATCTAATTATAAAATATTTTGTATCATCATGCAATAAATTAAGGATAAAAATATTATAAAAAAATTTAGGGAAAAATTTCAAGAAATTCATAAATTTATCATTTTTTAAATTTAATTTAAATTTATATTCCATTCTTTTTTGAATTATAATATATATTATTTATAAATATGTTTACTTTTAATAATTGTTTAAATATTTTGTAGTGAAATATATATTAGACAATTTCATTCATATGATTTGAACCAATGTCATGTTGAATTTTTTTTCTTTTTTTTGAATTAATTCATGAATGTATTTATATATAAATATATATATAAATATATCTGAATGGTTAAATCGTTCTAAACACTTTTTTTTGTGCAAAAAAAACAGTTTGAAAAATTAACAAATTTTGAGTTGCAGCACTCATTTATTAAGATCATTACCACCAAAGACAAACAAACAGCCTCAACGATATGAAGACATTCGATTTAACAATGAAAATGCTGAATTAATTGAATACATCAAAAAGTTTGGCTATAAAGGTGTTCATTCAAAACATGATTCATATTTCATAATCAATGAACCTGAGAACTTTGATGAAGCTGTTGAAGCATGCAGTCATTTTATTGACCAATTCCCAAATGATAGTGAAAAGGTTGAACGATTAGATGAAGATAGTAAAGAACCAATCAAAATATATTACAAGAACGGAGTTTCATCAATTGAAGACATCAATGAATATTTGACTGAAACAGTATTTAAACAAGAAGTGAAACCGTTCAAAATATATTTTCAATTGACTGGTATATTTGAGATACCACCAAAGAATGAAAGTGAAAGACATACATATGAAGCAAGTGATATTAATTATGTATCGTTTACAATTTCACGAGTCGTTAAGATAACAGGTAAGATTGATGAAGTTTCAGATTTGTTTGGCAAAAATAAATATATCATTATTGATAACGTTGATGATTGTTTGTGTTGGTATCGATTTCTTGCTTGCTGTTTGAATAAAGAATTAATGAAAAGACCTTTTACAATCTCCAACAGAACAGCAGCAGCAAAGAAAATATTATGTGATGAACACGGTTTGAGCTATACAAAGAAACCTTCAAAAGAAGCAAATCAATTCATCAACTCCTTCAAAGGAATCACGATTGAAGAAATGAAAGAATCAGCCAAGAATCATAACATCAATGTCAACATCTATGAATATGACAAAGGGAAAAAAATTTATGATTTTCAAGACCAATGGCATAACTCTGACGAATCAAACAAAACGTTTTCAGCTCTGTTGTATTCAAAAGATAAGATAATTCACATCATGTACATTACCAATGCTGAAGCATTAACAAATATTCATATATGCCCTCATTGTGGTTCATACATTCATAAAGGACATGAACATATGGACAGATTCAATAACCATGTCAAGAAATGTGATGGTAAATTCAAAAAGGATTTCATTCCTTCACGAGAAGCTTTGCCATATTGTCCACACATTTTAAACAAGCCTGTTTATTTGTATTGTCTTTCATATCACTTATGATTTTGAAACAATTGACTTGTGAACCTTCTGGCGTTGAATCGTCATGATATTCCAATCCGTCAAGTGATAGTTTGAAATAAGTATCCCTAGTGATGAACAACTGGGTCGGAAACGGGTGATGAATGGTTCCATCTCGTTCAACAACATTGAAATATGCGTCATCATCTCCTGTATATATTGGTTGTCCATTGACTTGTATCTGAACGTTTCCGAAAACCCCATCGATTCCGTCATAACAATATCCTGCACTCGCTTGTTCAGTTTGAATATTGAAAAAAAATGATGTTGCATCACTGATTGTGTTGTTGTATCTCTTACCGTTCGCGTCATTCTTTGGCATTGTCATAGAGTCTTCAAATTCCTTTGTGCATGAAAGAGTGATTGCATCTAAATCACCAGCCGTTAATTGAATTTCAAAGAATCGTGCAACAATAGTTGAAACGTTTTCGTCTGGGAAGTTCTTTCCACCAATATTCAAGAAACAGTTTTGATAAACTGGATTTTCAAAGACAGTTAAATCATTATGATGCTTTGGAAACTTGATTGATAAATTAGTTGCATTGATGAATGGGATATTCAAATTGATTTGATTTGATTCCGTTAGCTGCTGGAGCGATTGGAAAAGAATGATAATCAACTTTTTGTGAAGGAATGATTAAACCTTGTCTTAAAATGTCTTCAATTCCTTGTCTTGTAGCTTCACAAACACCAAAGCCTTGCATATTAGATTTACAAGCCATGATAGTCATTTGATTAACAGTAAGTGTTGCTGTTGGTTTTGAATAATGAGCGCTCATCAACTTGTTGGCTTCAGTTTTAGAAACAAAGTTAACATAAACATGACCTGCATGTGTTGGTTTAGATAATTGTGTATGTTCTTTAATATAATGAGCTTGACAAATTGCTTTATTGTCATCTATCTTTTCAAGCTCATTATATTAAATTTCTTTTTTCTCTCAAAATTTAATTTTTGAATTACAAACACAAAAAATAATGAACTTTTTGATTAAGCATTCAATGTTTAGAAAGAGTTCTGGCTGAATTTTTCTTCTGAAAAAGTTCGACAACTTTTTGAATACGATTTTACAACGCCGATTTTTTGGCTAAAAAATATGAGTGGTGCAACGATAAAAATACTTTATACGTTTTTTGAAAATTTATGAATATCTCTTTTTCTATTTAATATAATTAAATAAATTCCATATAGAACTCTTTATATTTTTAATTAAATAATTTTAATGATAATTCATTGAGCAGAGGTATTCATGTGAAGTGAAAACTCGTTATTTGATTTTTTTATTTTTACTTTAATTGAATGAATATTTTATCTAATGAAAAAATATTAAGATTATTTACTTCTATATATCCAATACTGACATTTGCCATAATTGGTTTTAATGGATGTTGAGAATTTAAAAACAATTTAAAAAATAATATTTCATCTATATCTCGAGCCAAATAAAATATTTATGAATTATAAATCAATAATAATATTTTTAATTTTATTTTTAAAATATTTTATCTGTTATATATCCAATTTATTAGCCATATATAAATTTAAATGCAAATTTACATTAAAAAATTAAGAAAATGACTTATTTCTCAATTGATTTACGAAATAATTATATAATAATTGTACAATATAATAATAATAAATATTTAAATAAATTTTATTATGTAAATAAGTTACTTTATACTCTCATTTTAAATAGACTTGTTAAAAGTCCGGGACAAATGCACTTTTCATGGACTTTTTGTGGACTCGGGACTTGGCGTGGACCTAACAAACCTTGTCAATTTATTTTTATTTTATATCTCAAAAAAGAACTCATTTTATGCATATATTTTATAGTTTATTTGTTTATTTAAATTTTTTGTTTATTTAAATAGAAAAGTAGTAACTAATATGAGTAAATTATATTTGAATGTTTTTAATCATGAAAAAAAATGTCATATACAATTGAAAGAATTTTGGAAATCCTGGCAGATGGACCAAAATATTTCAAAGAAATTTTATAATTTTTTTATTTTGTGAAAAAATAAAAAATGCTAAAATAATTGAAAGAATTTTATTAGTCCTGGCAGATGGACCTGTGGGCGTCTGGAAAATATATTCAAAAAGTTCCCGAACTTTTTGATACGATTTTAATCGTTTATGAGTTTTTCATAGCTTTGAATAATTGGCCTTTTAGCTTGTTTAAACGGCGCCATTTTTATTCTTGGCATCATGAATCAGGTTGCGAGGTTCTTCTGCAGGGAGCTTCGTTTAATTTGATTCTTGAGTGCCTAGATTGTGAAGCTCTTCTGCAGGGAGCTTCACAACCTAGGCTTCGAGATGATCTTTTAATTTCCAAACATTCTTCGATTTTTATGGCAATTTTGGATTCAAGAGCCATAATATGCTTGTTCCAGAACTATTGATCGCAAAACTACAACTTTATAATGCCTCGTTTCTGGAATTCTAATTTTTTTATCTCATAATTTACGGATTTTACAAGTTAAATGCCCATGATAACAAACTTCTGAGCTTAAAATGCTTGTTAAACTCAGTGGTTTCTATCATGAATGTTTGACTTTGAAAATAAGATTGAGATCAATCTAAATTGAAATAATAAAATACAAATCCCTTATCATATAGCTTTTAAAAATTATTCTTTTTCCCTAGACTTTAAATTGATGGTCGTTTTAAGTTGAAAATGTCCGGTTCTAGCACATTTTCAAGCTTGAAATAGCATCATATTTTCTTTCAAAAAGATCAAATGTCAAAAAATTGTCATTAGCAATTTAAAGTATATCTTTTCTCAAATAATTGATATATTATATGCTATTTTTGTTTAATACTCATTTTTTAAAAATAACTTTTTTTTTTTTTTTATTTTTTTCACAAAAATTAAATTGTATTCAAATTATTTCTCTTAAATTTTCTATACAAATATAAATGATATTTATGTTTTATTGTTATTTAAAATAAATATAAATGGTATATATATTTATTATAACCTTTATAAGATATATAAAATAAGTATAAAAATGAAAATATTAATATTTTAAAGGTATATAAATAGTTCATTAATTGTGAACTTTTGGACGTTAAAGAAAAAATTAAAATAAATATATCTTGTTTAAATTAATTTAAATATACAATTAAAATATAATATAATAGTATATAGATAACAAATATAAATATAATTATATTTAATTAATATCACAACACATTATTTTCTCAATTAATCATTTATTCATTTAATCTATATCTAAAAATCAATTAATCTTCAATTTAACAAACCAATCAAAAGCGAAAAATAAAATAATTGAAGACCTATTTGAAACCCAAACATTCCATTTGGAAAAGAACAAAGTGCACTATTGTACCAAAATAATTCAGACAATTGTACTTCTCTTCTGCTACATTTCATAAGAATTAAATGGTTTTGAACTTGACTGGTATTGTTTATAGTATGTGAAATCATTGAGGGATAATAGATATAAGGAAAAGAGACAGGTGGAATAGCTATATAAGCACCCTGCAGCTATAAATTGATTTAACATCCCCAAATCGCTGTTATATACCTTAGTTTTTAATGGACTCGTCTCGGTAAACGATGTATTTACTTAGCAAACATTACTTTCTAACTATATAAACTTTAAGATTTTCATGGATTGAATCAATCAAACTAATGCAGCATTTAATAAATATCATCCACAACATTAAAAATAATCAAATACTTCTTATATTGTATAGGTTAGGCTGTGCGCCCTAAACCTCGGCCTAGACTCAAAAATTTAATACACATTGGCATATTGAGAATGAAATATTCTCTTTTAAAGTTATTAAGTCGTAGAAAAAGGATTCAATGTGCCCATGTCTTTATAGTTTTTTGAATAAATAACTTATATTTATATAGAAATAAAGATTGTTATAATTTCTATAAAAGAGGCATTTCTTCAATTAGATGGCCAAATGAAAAATGATATTTAAGTCTAAGTGATTTTGAAAATAACAATGAAAATGAAAATTTTAATTTTTTGGGGGAAATAAAAGTTTTATTAAAGTGCAAAAGTTATATAAAGAAAAAAAAAATCAAATAAAGATGTTTATGTGAGTTTGTATATTATTTTAAATATTATAATATTTATATGTGTTATCTATATACTATTATATTATATTTTAATTGTATATCTAAATTAATTTAAACAAGATATATTTATTTTAATTTTTTCTTTAACGTCCAAAAGTTCACAATTAATGAACTATTTATATACCTTTAAAATATTAATATTTTCATTTTTATACTTATTTTATATATCTTATAAAGGTTATAATAAATATATATACCATTTATATTTATTTTAAATAACAATAAAACATAAATATCATTTATATTTGTATAGAAAATTTAAGAGAAATAATTTGAATACAATTTAATTTTTGTGAAAAAAATAAAAAAAAAAAAAAAGTTATTTTTAAAAAATGAGTATTAAACAAAAATAGCATATAATATATCAATTATTTGAGAAAAGATATACTTTAAATTGCTAATGACAATTTTTTGACATTTGATCTTTTTGAAAGAAAATATGATGCTATTTCAAGCTTGAAAATGTGCTAGAACCGGACATTTTCAACTTAAAACGACCATCAATTTAAAGTCTAGGGAAAAAGAATAATTTTTAAAAGCTATATGATAAGGGATTTGTATTTTATTATTTCAATTTAGATTGATCTCAATCTTATTTTCAAAGTCAAACATTCATGATAGAAACCACTGAGTTTAACAAGCATTTTAAGCTCAGAAGTTTGTTATCATGGGCATTTAACTTGTAAAATCCGTAAATTATGAGATAAAAAAATTAGAATTCCAGAAACGAGGCATTATAAAGTTGTAGTTTTGCGATCAATAGTTCTGGAACAAGCATATTATGGCTCTTGAATCCAAAATTGCCATAAAAATCGAAGAATGTTTGGAAATTAAAAGATCATCTCGAAGCCTAGGTTGTGAAGCTCCCTGCAGAAGAGCTTCACAATCTAGGCACTCAAGAATCAAATTAAACGAAGCTCCCTGCAGAAGAACCTCGCAACCTGATTCATGATGCCAAGAATAAAAATGGCGCCGTTTAAACAAGCTAAAAGGCCAATTATTCAAAGCTATGAAAAACTCATAAACGATTAAAATCGTATCAAAAAGTTCGGGAACTTTTTGAATATATTTTCCATACGCCGACCTATGTATTTCAGAGAAATTTTTAAACATTTTATATTTTGTGAATAAAAAAAAATGCTAAAAAAATTGAAAGAATTTTGGAAGTCCTGGCAGATGGACCAGATTATTTCAGAGAAATTATAAATAATTTTTATTTTGTGAATAAAGAAAAAAATGCTAAAAAAAATGAATGAATTTTGGAAGTCCTGGCAGATGGACCAGATTATTTCTGAGAAATAATAATTCGATCATTTATTTTGTGAATAAAAAAAAATGCTAAAAATATTGAAAGAATTTTGGAAGTCCTGGCAGATGGACCAGTGTATTTCAGAGAAATTATAAATAATTTTTATTTTGTGAATAAATAAAAAATGCTAAAAAAATTTGAATGAATTTTGTAAGTCCACAGGTCCATGGACTTTAACAAGTCTAATTTCAGTGTTTGCACTTTTGCTATTTGATATTTCAAAAATCATCAAAATTCATCAAAAATTCATCAAATATTTCAGTAAAATATCAGAATATTTCTAATATTTTTATTTTCATCTGGTTAACAATTATAATTTAAAAAAAATTTGGAAAAATAACGAATAATATAAACGATTATTTTTCATTTAATTTCTTGATATTTTTCATTCAATTTTTGCTATTTTTCATTCAATTTCTTGATATTTTTCCTTCAATTTCTTGAAATTTTTTCATTGAAAATTGAATGCTGAAATTTCAAGAATTTGAATGAAAAATAGCAAAAATTGAATTAAAAATAGCAAAAATTGAATAGAAAATATCACAAATTGAATAAAAAATAGCAAGATATTGAATAAAAAATGATCGTAAAACGATTTTTGTAAATCTATATACAAGGCTTGGTTAACCATTTTAAATATGCGGTTTTAAATAAATGAAAAAATTATTTTTTAAAAAAAAAAACTAAAGGCAAGCTTAATAACTAAAGAGTTTATTGAATATTAATAGAAAACCTTTAACAAAAACCAAAATGTGTTTTAATGTAATTTTGTATAATTTATGCAAAAGCTCTGTTTTAATCTAGCAAATATTGCAGCAAGACTCTTTCCAATTTCTACATCTGAAGTTGATGCAGAGATGACATTCTAGCAGATTAAATGACCTTTTGATTCCAGAAACAAGATAAATCCAAAAACAATAATTAATGAACAGAAAAGGAATACTCAGTCTAATTCTGATTTTTTAGTCACAAAGTGGTATTATCCCAATCATAAATCAAAATCATAATAAACATATTTAATAATTAACAAATTTTTTATTTTATATTTATCATATTTGCTTTTTATCACTTTTATTATTAAATATATTTCAATTTTAAAACACTGAACGAAGATTGATGAAAAAAAGATATTATTATTACTATATATTTAAAGAAAAATCTAATATAATATAGTTTTTATACCAATATATGCATTTTATCTTGAAAAATAAGCTTATTATATTCATATGTCTCAAAGATATTCAGATATATAAAAAACTTTCATTTTTTGAAAATATGATATTTGAGATATTTTCCATTCTAATTTACCCATTTTGCGCATTTGTTAATACTCCTTTTGATTCTGCCTCTAGTTCGATTGGCCGATGTACTGAATTTTTTTAAATTTATTTTTTTAAAATATCCAAAGTTGATTTTCTTATATCTCACAAACAATTGTTTAGTATATAGCAGTGTTTTTAATAATAAAGTAAGTAGTTATATATTTGCCACGATTTTTGCACTTCGTTCAAAAACCGCGTCAAATATTTCCCATCCGCGACCCCAGCCCCGCTATGTCAGGTATGATCCCCCACTCCCATTAATGATCTTCCACTGGGCTGCTCTCAGGATTCCTCTCAACGCTCTGCTAGGAAGGAGGTCCCGTATCGTTAATATCAAAAAAGCTATAGAAAAAGTTGTTAATTGTGTGGTTTACTTAAAGGCATTCTTTCCAATCGTTTGCATGGCATTCAATTGGATAGTATATCCATCTTGTGTAAAATCCTATTCTAATAAATAAATGCTCTGCATATGAATCTAAAAATTGGTTCATTCCTCTTTGAGGATCCATTAGGGTCCAATCAATTGTGGCATTTGGGAAAAATTGAAAGAATCTGGTAGAAATGCTCGTAAAAAGATTTTCATCGAAATTGAATTTACATTTGACTATATCAAGGGTTGTTTCAAACAATTTTTGTCGAATTTCTATGCATTTGTGAAGTTCACGATAATAATTTCTGACAAATGCTTGCTTTGGGCCAATATTGAATGGTGAATCTTGTGCAGTAACAATTTTACATAAACTCTGGTACATATAGTCATCTTCATTTAAATCTAAATCTTCTGGGTGTTTATCGATAAGATCTGATAGGTTCTCTATTGGATAGTTCTCTGTAGGCTCTACGTTGCACTCGGAGATGGCGAACATAAGTAAAAATGATGTGATGAGGTGAGCACGAAAAATCATATTTTTTTATTTGGGTCCCTCATGGGGTGCCCTAGGTGTTGCAGGGATGGAGACCGTTTTGTTGCAGGGGTGCCCTCTAAGTTTTGGGGTGGAGACCGTTTACCAAAAATCTAATTTTTTCGCGAGAGGTCATCACATCACTTTTTTTCATGTACAGCAGGAAGCAAGATAAGCAAAGTCTTAAGGTGTTCAGAAAGACAGTACGCAGCTTTATTTATGATACAACAAGGTTATTGGAATTAGCTGATTCATTAAACGACGACATGAAAACAATCGAAAAACTGGAATCAGAAAATCGAAGGCTCACCGAACAAAACGGCTATATAAATTCTGAAATTGGGAAAAATTCAATGTCCGATCCAAGATGGGAAATGATTGTTGAAAATGAGCTTAAAATTGATAAAAATCAAGATAAATTGGACGATTTGAAAAAAGAAGAAGAAAAAAAGAAAGTCCAATTGGAAACAAAAGCACAAGTATTGAATCAATTTGTCGATGAGTTACGAGATTGCTTCGTTGACCCACTAAATTTGGGGGAACCAGAATATTCAGATGAATAAACCACTTAATTTTAACTATTTGTTGTTTTATGTTTATTTTTATTGAAAAATGACTGAAAATCAACAACCATTAACGCAAGATCAAAAAATAGATTTAGCATTAGCGAATTTACGTGAAAAGGGTTGGCATCTTTGGAGAAATACTATAGCATTTCCGAATGCTGCATATGTAGAAATGGCTGAATTCTTTTATTCAAATTGTATTGAATTATTAAATTTTGGTGTGGAAAATGGCAATGCAATACCTGATTTATCTTTATTGTTTGATTATTACATGAATTTTCCTGAACAAATGCAGTTTATAGGATTAGACGTGATTCATTATTTAAGATTCGTTGTAGACGTTTTATTTGCTCAAACAGTTAGAGATAATTATTTTCCAGGATACGATATTCAAAAAATACATAATCAATTCATTGATTTCAAAAATAATAATGGACCGAATTTAATGATTTGTAAAAGTGATTTTGCAAGAGGAAGAGTGACTGCACTTCAAAATTATTGGAAAGAGATAGATTGGAAATATTATAGCATATATCAATTAAACTATGATTTCGTTGGAATTACAGAATTTGAGGCTGCATTTTGGTGGAAATTATTGCAAAGAATTTATCATAATAACGAATATTATCAGCAAACTTTTATTGAAATCAGACAAAAATTCTATGATAAATCATTGGATGAGAAAGTTTTTGATAACGATGAGGTCAAAATGGGAAATTATCGTTTTTTCCTAAATTCTGACATCTATGTTGATATGCATCAAATAAATTGGACGGTTTTGCAACAATTACGCAATCCCAATTTTAAATTATATCAGGACGTAGAAAAAATAAAACAATATTTATTGAGAACAATTCCAGGAACCAATGATGAATTATTAACACCTGATGATTTTGATATAAGGGTTGAAGATTATTATAACGATTTTGTTTCTGGTGGAATAGAAAGTGTTATTATAGAATTAGATGAATTAATCGATTGTTTCGAACGATTGGGAAAAGAGAATTATCAAAATATTCCAACATTTTTCACAATTGTTTGTATTCGACTTGCTCTGAATGGAATAAAATGGTTGGATTTCCAAAAAGCAAAACCCGATCTATTAAATTTTATTAAATGGTGCGAAGAGAATAAAATTCAAGATATGGATAATATTAGAAATATTGAGGATGTCAGTAAAAATTTGGTAAAGTTTGCTCAAGATAAGACGAAAAGTTTATCTAGTTGGATAATTGAACAAAAAACCAGAGATGAATATATTCGAAAATTAAAAGCCGCTAAAGCTAAGAAAGAATTATGCACTAGATACCAATCATTTATCGATGAAGCAGATACGACACATCCTGTGAGTATTGCAGCATGTGGGTTGAAAATTGAACAACGTTATTCAGAAATCTCAAAAGCACAACCATTGTTAGATCCAGTGGATATTTATAATAATATATTAATGGAAAAAGATAAAGAATTGTTGGCTATCAACAAAGACAAAGCGAATGAATTAAAGGAACAGGCTGAATATGATGAGTCATATTGGAAAGATGAAATTTGGAGATACTCTCTTCCTGTTTATTTTGCATCAGATGATGGTGCAGTAGATAAGGATAAAAATGAAATACCATTAACATTGGTAGGAGCAAATCAATTTGCAAATACAATTGCAAAGGAATACCCAATGAATCCAGGAGACGCGAAACAATTTTTGAATGATATGGTTGATCCAAATAATTTTGATCAGATGGAAAAATATTGGACAGCATTCAATGCAATGATATACACAAATCTGCAATTTTTGATGAATGCACAGGAGTGGAATTCAGAGGAATTTTTCAATTATTGGTATCCATTGGCCAAATCATTCCAAAACAAAGTTAGAGAATATCAAAAAAGTATCGATCAACAATATCAAAAAGCAGATGATTCAGTGAGAATAAAAGCAAAAGAAGAGATGACTCATCAATTACTAAAAGAACAATATGAACAATATAAGAAAGATTTAGATGCATTCTTGAAACAAAATCCAGAACGAGAGGGTCAAGTTTATCGTATTTATTATGATAAGAAGATTCAAGAAAAATTACTTGCTGCAAAAGAAGCAGAACAAGCGAATGAAGAGGATGAAAACATGGATCAACCATTTGAAGTTCCAGGATTGACAGATGACCAAGTATTAGATAATTATATAAATCAATTAAGTCCTGATCCAACAAAAAGAGGATTATCAGATAAAGAAATGTTAAATGAAGTGAGGGAACCGAATATTGCAAACTATGGAAATAATTGGTTGGCAAAAATATTACAACAAATTGAAGGGTTACCATGTATTCGTTTGAAAGAATGGATCGATATTCAAGGAGATATGGAAGAAATGAGAACAAAAAATTATGCATCATCGAATGAATTGTCTCAGGATATGGAAAATAGACGAATTGCAAATACAAAAACATTGATTGGATGGATTGGAGGCCAATATCTCAAATTTGACAGAAATGAAAATGGTGAAAATATTATCACAAAATTATCAATGGTTGGATGTTCGAATGGATGGACATGGACCGATTTTGTTCATTTATGTAAATTGTATAAGAGATCAATTGATCAATTTCGTCAAGAGATAAGCGGAATTTATCAGAAATTATATGAATCAGCGGGATTGAAGATCGGTGAAGACGAATTTATTGATCAAGTTTTTGATGAAATGGAAAACCTTTGGACGACAAGACAACAAATAAAATTTAAGGATCAAATTTTAGAGGAATGGAAAGAAAGATATGCAAATCAAATTTATTTGAATGATTTTCAAAGAATTCAGAGTCGACTAATATCAAGTGCAAAACAAATTTTTAAAGATTTCAATTTAAGTGATAAAATAATAACCGGATATGTTCTTCAATTTTTCCCTGATGATAAGACAACGAATTGGAAGACAAAAGAGACAACTGCTCATAATAATTTAGTAGCCAAAAGAGAAGAATTAGAACGAGTAAAACAAATAAGAAATGGAATGATTGAGACAATAATTGAGCGAAAGAAAAAAGAAAATGAAGCATTAAATATAACAAATTATAATGAAAAAAGTGACCGTGATAAATTCCAACAATTATATATCAATGGTGATCGAATTATACAAGATAGTTTGACTGAAGACTTAAATCAAATAATGGAAAGTTCACAAACAAGTCTTGACAATGCTGTCAGAAAAAATATACAAAAGAAGGTGAAAGAAATTTATGATAGTCATGGATTTTCAGTAGATAAAGATACAATCAAAAGTGAAGCAAATGCAATTTTTACAGCAAATAATTTTGATCATGATTTGAATAAATTAAATATTCGATTAGCATCATCAAAAAATTCAATTGGTTTGGCATTTGAAGAAATTATTCGTACAAAAATTGCTCCAGATATTGATGTTATAAATGCAATCGCTAAATATGTATCAGGTGTTAATTCATATGATAAAAATGGTGAAATTCAAAAATATTATCAAACACATTTTTCAAATGAAAAGGAAGCAATAGAATTTATTAATAATGAAGCGAAAAAATGGCATACAAGAGAAGAAGAAGCAATAGAAAAAGAAAATGCAAGAATAATTCAAACAATAAACCAAAAATATAGAGAAGCACAAAGGAAATTCGATGATAAGGATGTTAAAAATGTGCTTGGTTTATTTACGAGCCAGGATTCAATAGATGCAAAAGAAAATGCATACAATCAATGGATAATCGATTGGGATAGTGCACAAAAAATAATCGATAAAAGAACGATAGAAATCAGGAAAACAATTGAAGAACGAATGAAAATTACAGGTGAAAGATTTAATGATAATGAAGTGAATAATGAGATCTACTTGTCACATATTTATAACAATAAAAAGCAAAATGAAGTTTTAAATGATTTAACAAAACGATTAGAAAAAGAACAAAAAATGGTAGAAGATACAAGAAAAAATATTGAATTAGAGACTTTGAAAATTCAATTGAAAGATGCATATGGAAAAGAATTCAATGAAAATCTATGGAATACAATATTACTAGATCAAACAACTCCGAATATCAATGAAAAAATAAAACAAATGATAACTGACAAAAATCATCAGAAAGGAGAAGATGAGAAAAATTTAACAAATTTATTGACCGAATGTTTCAGTGATGCTTTCAGTGATTATGCATCAGGGTATACAAAATTTACTCCAAATGCTATTGAATCGATAATGATAGCTAATCCAGAATGTAACACTATATCAAAATTAGTTATTTATTTAAATCAACATCGAAAGAACTTCAAATGGACTGGGACAATTTTTAAGAAATGGAATAAATATCAAATTTGGGAAGAAGTTGCTGACAGTAGAAAATTCTCCGAAGTAGGTGGGAAATTTGATCAATTATGGATTTTAACTGAATCTTATGCTGATATTTTGAAACTTTTTAATTATTCTGTTGCAACATTAGAACAACTCAAACATCATCAAAGGAGAGAAGAAAAAGTTAGAGAATATGTTGAAAGTTGGGAAACAATCAAAAGACAAAAAAACCAAACATCATCATTCATGAGTGAAATAGAGAAATATAGTCAAGGTAAAACAAAAGAAGAAAGAGAAGATTTCGAAATGGAAATAATTGGTCATTGTGAATCAAAAGAGGAGATATCATCATACATGAAAGCAAGAGGTTCTTATATTGCACTAGGAAAAAATATGGATAATTATGCAGATCGTTTGAAATTTGAAGACTATTATAGAAATTTTTCAAAAGAACCAGATATGGTTTTAAAAATAGAATCAATGGTAGGCAATGTTCCGATTGAAAATGTTCCTCAAATAACTGCTTTAGAAGGTCAATTAATGAATACTTATCCAAAGAAATTTTCACATAAAGTATTCAATTCAACAAAAGAGTCATGGTTTAAAAATAATGGAAAAGCTTATTTATTATATCTTCAATATGAACAAAAATATCAAGAGTATCTTCGATTTTTTCAAAAGAGACAAAATTATGACACTTTTCTAGATTTCTCAATTCATAATGGTGGAGATTTTACAACTTTAGGTACATATATAACAAAAGAAGTTAATGAATTAACAGATGCAGAAAAAAGAATTCAAACCTCAATATCAGTTTTAAATAAAATTAATGAACTCAATGAATTGTTACCAAAAGAAAATCAATATTCAGTTCAAACAGTTGCAGTCGCATATAGAAATGAAACAATTCCAGAAATAGATTCAAAACTTCAAAATTTAATCAATGAACAAGAATCTTATCGAAATACAAATGAAAATTTAGATGAAGCAATCATTCGTTGGAGGGCTTTATTCCCTGAAGATTTAAAAAGTTCAACAGATTGGAGAACAGAATTCGGATCAAATGGAGCTGCAATCAATGCTATTAACAAATTAAGTCATATTTATGAATTTTGGTATAGAACTCATCCATATGAAGGAGTAAATTTATGGAAATATATTCATGAAAACGCACAGGATTCAATCAATACAGCTCAAGAAAAATTGCAAAAATATTATGATGAAAACAAATATAAATATAACACATGGGACGGAAACAATTTATTGAAAAAATATGTTCAACAATATTATCAAGGTTTTGGGAGATCAATTGCAGAAGCCGCAGGATTTTTATTTGGTAAATTTGATGGAAATTTAGAAGATTGTTTGAAATTCTTTGAAGGATATGAGAAAAATTTGAAAATCAATCAGAGTTTTTCAAAGAAAGGAAATAAAAAATTCAATGACATCGGACATTTCTTCAATGAATATATGAGTAAAAATACAAAAGAAAATAAATATACATTTCTGAATCAATTCAAAACAGATTACAAAAATTATAAGAAAACAAGAGAATCATGGAGAACAAATAAAGATTATATCAAAAGTCAAGATATTCTTCCAAAATTAAAGCCAGAATTTATTTCAACGATTACTCAAGTCGATATGTCATGGAATGAAGATGAAATGTATTCAAAATATTTAATTCCAATTGCTCAATTATATTACAAACAATTACATAAAGGTCAAGATTTTGATATATCCAATTATGCCAAAGATAAGGTTTGTTTCAATGCTATTGTTGAAAAATGTGACAAAAAACAAAAAGATTTAGATACTTGGGATAAGTCAAATATTGAAGCAACTTATATTTCATATCAAAATTCTCAACAAATTGAATCAAAATTAACTTGGGAACAATTCAAAGATAAATATCAAACACCTGAAAAAGCCCAAATTGCAATCGATATTGATAAATATAGAAAATTAATAAAAGAAAAATTAGACATTACTGATGAAGATTTACCTGGTCAAACACGTTTTAAAGGTTATCATGAAACAGAAATTGGAAGTCAAAAAAGATTGGATTGGTTAAGAAGATATTATACAAATTTAACAGAAAAATTTAATGAATCATGGAAATCTGGAACAATGCTAACAATATATAATAATTTCCGAGAAAAATATTCAGATGATCCAGATTATTCAACAATAGAAAAGACTGCATCAAAATATGGTTTTGATTATTTGACAGGAAAAACTGATCTGAATTATCGTTATCATTTAGCACTTTACAAAGAAAAATTCAATGAAGAATATAAACCATCGATAGCACCAGAAAAAAATGAAGAAAAAGAAGTGATCATAGAAGATATCAAAAAGAAAATTCAAAGTGTGGATCAATATAATAATCTGAATTTTCTCTTAGTCTTACAAAAATATAATTCGTCTGCAGAACATCAACTTGAGGTAGTAGATATTGTCAAAAATTTTGGAAAGGATTATTCAAATGCAATTATTTGGTTAGAATGTGAAAAATTAAAGAATGATATTATTGCCTTACAACCAGACACCGCAGAAAAAGTTCGTGCAATAACAAATTCAATTACTGGAAAACAAGAATTACAAACATTATATAGAGATGCTACAAAAGATGCAGCTGCTTTTCAATCAACTGAGTTTCATCAATTATTAAGTAAATATAACGAATATAGAAATGAACATAATTCCGTTGATGACATTCAAAGAAAATTTTCAACAAAAGATTATATTAAATGTGTAAATTTAATGAAATGTGACATTTTAGAAAAAATATTAGTTACGAATTATAAATACACTAAGGAAAATTTGAAAAATGTCAAAGAATCAGATGCTGGATTAAGATTAGATCATTTACAGAAAATTGAAATGGATTTAAAGAAAAAAATTGAGGAATTTGAAAGTGATCCTGGGGTTGTAAAATTTTGGGATATTTATCGACTTGCAGAAGATGCTGAATATAGAGATAAAAGAAATCTATTGGTAGCTAAAAAATATGATCTCGATCTTGCTTTTAATGAAGTCTATTCAAAAGCTTGGAACGCATTATCTGCAGATGAAGGAATAATCAATGGAAATTCAATAAAAGAGAAAAATCAAAATTATTATATTTTAATCGATTCTTGGCTCAAGAAAAAAGATATCTTCGACAAAGATCCATTAATTCAAGAATATCTTAATATGCCGCAAAATAAAGTTACTATTACTGGATTATTGAAAAGATACAAATCAAATACAAATCCAGAAGAAGTCAGAATTGATGCGAGATGTTATGTCTTAAATGAAATGAATAAAGTTGTATATGAAAAATATTTAAAAGAAACAAATGAAAAAGACGATAAGTATTTGACCATAACTGATCAGAAAGAATTGGCAGAATATTTCAGAAAGAAACAAGAACAACATAATAAGGACCAAATTGATTGGAAAAAACTTGATCCTCTTCGATTAGAATGGAATAAAATTCATACCGGAGACGATAAAAAATTCTTAAAAGATTGGCAAGCTGTCTATAAGTATTGGAATGGACAACTACAACAAGCAACAGTCGAATTGAAACTAGAAAAAGATAAACATAATTGGCAAAAAGAGTTTCAAGAACCGTTTATTCCACCAGACAAGATGTCAGCAAATGATGTTCTGAAAAAAATTCAAGATTATTGGAAAATCTATTCTCGTTTTTATCAGAATTATTCAAATTTCATTTCTAACTGGAAAGAATACACTTCGAGATATCCAACAGAGAAATTAACAATGGATAAGATTATTGACACATACAAATCTGATGTCGTCACAGCAAATAATTTCTTAAAATATGGAATATTGAAAAGTAAATATAAGAGTGTTTACAAAAAAGATTATGCAATAAAAAATGATTATCCAACTCCAGAAGATATTGATGCATTAGAGACTGAAATCGCAACATATAGCAAACGACAAGAGGAATCCAAAACAGATACAGAATTAATGGATGCTTTTCGAGAAATGGAAAGTAAATATGATGATAATCAGGAAACATTAAGAGAGTTGTTGGAAAAGAATAAATTTGATCCGAAGACAACAAAATTCAAATTAAAGATAAAGAATAAGATCAAAGACTTTGAGACTGATTACAAAATCATTTATACTTTAAATCAAGTAGAAGAATTTGGGTCTACCCCAGAAAGTCGTTATAATTATCTTGACAAAGAATACAAAAGAATTCAAAATGAATATTCAAAATTAGAAGCAATGCCCAAAATAAAAGAATATTTAGATTATTATAATGATGATCTTGGAGAAGGAAAAAGTTTGAAAGATTTGTTTTCTGAAGAAACGAATGGTCATAATGCATACAAAACTTATTATCATATCTTGATTACAGTTCATAATAAATTGAATCCAAATAAAGCAAAAGATACAACAAAAGAACCAGAAAGTTATAAACGAGCTTGTGATGATTTGAAACTTGAAATTGAAAATATTCGTGAAGCAATCAAGAAATTTGGAGGAAATTCAGTATGGAAGAAATTAACAAATTCAGAGAAAGATGAATTAGTTGCTGAATACAAAAATACATCCTATGGTCATGTTCGAATGGCAATGAAGACAGAAATTGAAGAGTATAATAAAAAGAACGATCATGAATTCAAGTTTGATGATATTAGGAAAAAATTTGAAAAGAAAGGAAAAGAACTATCACTACTTAATAATTATATTAAAGCTGCTTTGAAATATAATTATGATGAAAATTTGGAAAAAATAATTAGTGACTTTAATGCAGAAATTAATGACACAACAAAAGAAGTAGATTTGAATCAAGAAAAAGATGAATTATCAAATGCTTATGAAATTGTGAAATATTGTAAATTAACTCCATTACAGAAAAGATATGAAAGTGCTTTTGGAAGAAAAATATCTTTGGATCAAATGATGTATTATCCATATCAAATTCGTGACAAAGTTCAATGGAAAATACAAAATGAAAAAGATTTACAATTTGATATCGATACTGCTTATCATGCAAATCTTGCAAGAATATCTCATAAAGAATCTCAAGAATTTCAAGGAATTGCTAAAAATGAACAAGTTTCATTTGAAAAATTCTTAGATAAATTACGATATGATGAAGAATCTAAAACTTACTCAAAAGTGACAGAAGATGAATTGATAAGTTTATATAAAACAGCAATAAAGAATTATGAACAAGAAAAAATTGCTACCGAAAAGAAAATCAACGAAAATATAGACGCAATAAATAAAAATTTGGAAGAAGGTTCAAAAGTGACAAAAGAAGAATTGAAAGGATTAACTTATTCAGCAAAAGATTTGGATTATGTGAATGCAATTTTAGACTTCAAACCGTTATATGAAAATCATTTTGGAAAAACAAAAATTAATGTGAAGGATATTGTTAATAAATTTGCACCAGATACGAAAAATATTGATTGGATGTATGTATTAGAAAGTATTGCATTTATTCCATTATTAGATGACCATAATACACTTCAAAAGAAATTAGGAACGATGAAAACGGAAGATGTGACATATGTTCATAAAACTTATATTGAACCAGAAATAGCAAAAAGACCAGAGAAAAAAGTGAAAGTAGATGATATTCGAAATGCATATGTAAAATATAAAGAACAAGTTAAAAAGGAAAAGAAAGAATATTTCAAGAATCTATTAGAAGAATATCATAAACATATCGACGATAGTTCTGAAACATATGAAAAGTTAGCTGAATTATATCCGTCATTGGATGATTTAGAAAGATATTTGAAATTAAATCGCTATATTGCAAAGACGAATAAATATTATCGAGATCTGAAAACAAATTATAAGAAAGAAAATACTCTCTTAAAATATGATGATTATAAAGATAAACCATTGAATAATTTGGAACCAAGTATCATTCTTTTGCAACAAAAAGAGAATGAAGCAAAGAAACAATGGGATGATGAGAAAGCAAAAGATGATAAAGAGAAAGAACATAAAAAGAAAGTCGAAGAGAAATTAAAAGATTTGAATTCGTATCGTCGAAAAATAAATATGACTGAAATTGGATTTGAAAGATTTAAGAATCAAGATACTGAAACTGCATTACATGAAATTCAAAATATGATAAATGAAGCTCAAGAAAAAGAAAGACAACAAAATCAAAATAATGGTAATACAATTGGTGGTGCATTAAGAAATACTGGGTATACAAATCCATTCAATAAGCCCGCAACAACACCAACAACAAATACAACACCAACAACCACAACAACAACACCAACAACCACAAATACAGATTTAACAATTAATGATGATTCAGAAAAGAAAGAAGAGAATGTTTGGGCTAAACGTTATGAAGGTGGAATTACAAGTTTAATTCAACAAAGTTCGAAAGGTAATGTATCAATACGCCAATTATTGTTAGAACAACAAAAGAAAAATAAATTAAGTGGGAGACCATCAATAATGTCTCAATTCAATGAAAATCTTCCTCCTAAACCTGTTGTTCCATATCAAACAAATTCAAATATAAATAATTTATTTTCATCTAAAACAACAATGACAGAAGAGAAAGAAACACCAATAGAAAAGAAACCATTAGTAAGTCCAATATCTGAAAAACCAATGACAATGACAAAAATAGAACCTGGTAAGAAAATTAACTTATTACCTACAAAAGTTGACGAACCAGAAGTAATTCAAACAAAATCAATGACTCAAATTTTACCAAGAAGAGGTCGGAAAAATGCACCATTACGATTCAAAGTATTGGCTCAAAAACAGAAACCAATTGAAACAAAAATTGAGGAAAAGATTGATAATGATGATGATGATGATGTTGAGGAAGTTAAACCAAAGAAACCAACAATTAATACAAAAGCTAAAGGAAATAAGAATTTGAAGAAACAAAAATCAGAAAGAAGTAAACTTTTGAAAAAGAAGAAGAAAGAACCAAAAAATAAATTTGATATTGATATTGAAGCGAAAACAAAACCAAAAATAATTGATGAAAAAAGTACAATCGACAAACTCGATCTATCAAAAACAACACCTGTAAAACCTATTATTGATCCTGTAAAACCTATTATTGATCCTGTAAAACCTATTATCACATCTGAAACTCCAAGTGTTATTTCAAATAATCCTCAATTAATGAAGTTTCTGAATTCAAAGCTTTAAATTTATCTTCTTTGATTTTTATTTTTATTCAAAAATCATGAGTAACGCAGAGATAACAGAATTAAGAAAGTTGTTACAGGAATTCAAGAAACCAGAAAAGAAACCAAGAAAATTATCAGCATTAAATAAATTTAAGAAATATGTTATGGGAAGAGTTACTGAAAAAGCTTTAGCAGAAACAAATTATGTTGATTTAATTCCAGTTGACAAAATGAGATTATTATGTAAAGCTTATCCAATTGTTTGGAATCAATTAGTTTTACAACCACTTTATCAAGAATATGGTTTAACAACAGAAGAAGAACAAAGAAGATATCGTGGAAATAAAACAACTCAAGAAGATTATCATAAAATTGTTGACGGTTTAATTGAAAAATTGAAAACTGGACCAAAAGACGATAGACAACATTTTGAAGAAGATATTGAACAATTATTAGTAGCTGCAATTCAACAAGCATCAAGTGAATTTGATGATGATGATGATGGAGAAGAAGAAATTACTGAAGAGTAAATTTTTATTACTTTTTTTTACATAATTTAGTCGGAATTTAAAAAATATGAGTGACAGTGATTATTTCAGTGATAGCGAAGAAGAAGAAGTTAATTTTGCAAAAGAAAACATTAGATCAAAAATAAAAGCAAGGTTAAAATCAAATTTGAGTCCAAAAAATGATTCTTTAATTGCTCCAATTCATGAAGATATTGTTGCTAAATATAATTCTGTTAATGTTATTGTAGGTAAACAAAGTATGGGAAAAACAGTTACAGCATTAGAAGAAATAATTAAAATTTCAATACTTAATACTCATCATTTATTAGTTTATGTTACAAAAGATGGTGAAGAGAACGATAAAAGTTGGTTATCATTGAAACCATTATTACAAATGCCGACAGTAGTGGTTAGTGAAAAAGATGCTGAAAAATGTATCGATGAATTATTAGCAGCAAAAAGTTTATATTACAAAATTCGAAGAGAAAGAACAAAAAATAAAATTAAACAAGAACAACTCGATGATTTATTTAATGTTTTATTTGTTGAAGATTTTGATAGAGAATATTTACATTCAATTGTATTATTTGATGATATTTCAAATTCAAAATTATTCTCTTCAGAAGAATCATTTTTTAGTCAATTATTACGTAGATGTCGTCATACAAATATGTCTTATTTCTTATTAGTTCAAGGTTGGAAAGGGTTAAAACCACATATTAAAAATGAAATTAGTACATTATATTTATTACCTGGTTTTAATAAACAACAATTACGTTACATTTATTCTCAAGCTGCTAGTAATTTAGATTTTGAAGACTTTTTTGATGCATTTCAACAATTAAATGAAATGAAACATGAACATCCTGATGAACATCCAATGATTGTTATTCAATGTTCTTCAGGTGGTGATACATATATTAGGTCTTAGAGTTAATAAAATTTATAACATCATTCAAAGTAATTTTAATTTTTGCAATATCATCTTTTATCTTCAAAATTTCTGAATCGTCTTTTTCTTCTTCTTCATTGACCTTCTTTAACATTAATTCACCTTTGATTTTGGTTATACGATAACCTTGAATATGATACTTTTTGTTTAGTTTATGTGTTGTTTCTGAATCTAGTTGTTCTTTGTTCTTAGAATAGAATAAATTAAACTCATCCGTTGTGTTAAACTCTTTTAAATAATTTTGAATTGGTTCAATAATTTTCAATTCCATTTTAAAAAAAAATAAAATTTATTTAAACATTTTTGAAACTATTTAAAACAATATGCTGATTGAAATTCTCTTAGGAACGCTTGTTTTAATTGAATTAGTGAACACATTATTAAGAGTGATAAAACTTTTCCCTCCTGATGATCCACCAATAGATGAAGAAGTAAGAAGGCGAATGTATTCTTAGTCACCAGGTTCTTTATCATACGCAGGTTGTAAGAATTTATCTTTTCCTGTTGCATTCCAAGATTGAACACGATCATTCACTGCTCGAATTCCTTTGCCAACACCACCCAAAATAGTTCCAGCAGTTCCTCCAACAGTTCCTCCTAATTTTTCTATGGCTGGTGCAACGTAATCTGATGCAAATTGTAAAATTTTAGGTCCATTTTTCTTTGCAAAGTTTGCAATATTGGTTCCGATTCTTTTAATCCATGTTCCAAAAGCCATCTTTTTTAATTTCGTCTATTTTTCATCTTTGAAAAAAATTGGCTTTTCGAATTTTTTAAATTCTTCATAAAAACAGATGACATATCAAAACGCACAATTTAAGAATTCAGGAAATGATGAAGGTGACATATTAAACTTTTTCAATAATCATTTGAGGACATTAGTACAAAAGAATGGAGGAGATAATACTTTTTCAATTGTTGAGGAATTATGTCATGACAAAGATGAACCTATTCCAATTGGTACAAAAACAAAAATAAGATTAACTCATTCTGGTCATACAATCTCCCAAATAGAAAAAGGTTTTATCAAATTAGATTTAGAATTGAAACTAAAATTGAAAACACCTTACGCCAATGATAATAGTTTAAACCCTTGTCCACATCTAAATTATATCTTTATTGGTTTCAAAAATGCAGCAGAAATTATATCTGAATTACAATTTTGGGTTGATGGAAAATTAATTAGTGGTTATCATCAAAGTGAAATGATTAAAGAAACTTTTGCATATAATTCAATTCGACCAAAAGATTCCAAAAATAATGCAGCTCATGCTCATTCATTATGGGAAAGTGTCAATTGTATGAGTCCAAATGTTGCAGGTGTTTATGTTCCTCTCATTGCTTTTACAACCGGAAAATCGGTTCCTGTTCATATGGAATTGAATATCCCATTCACTGATTTATTAGCTTTACAAGCTTGGAGATTGTATCCAAATCGAATTTTAGGTGAAGTTGAAATAGAAGTCAAATTTTCTCTTGATGCTCTTGTTTGGTGTCAACTTCAACCGAAAAATGTTGGTGAAATCAAAAGATTTTGGGGATGGGTTGATAAAGGACAAAAAGAATATGACGCGCCAATTTTACCTCTTTTCAATCGCTTTTCACAATACCAAGATGAAATCATAACGGTCAAAAATATTGAAGCAAAATCGAATACTGACTCAACAATTGAAAATTTCAATGCCATACCTATAGCTTATCATTGTTTGTCCTCTCTTGTCGCTGATAAAAATGCTCTCACATCAAATTGGTGGGTTGTACAAATGAATAAGCTCGAAATCGCAAATGATGACGTTCGCATTGTCAAATGTCGATCGAATTGCAGTGGATTTGGAGTCAAACCTGATGTAATTGAATCATTAATGACAACATTACAAGAACCAATCATCATTCCTTCACAAGAATTAACTAAATATCAATTTGATATGAGGGTAACGGGAGGACGGATCGATATTTCAAAATCTGTTCCATTAAAGAATGCAACAAATATAACAATGATGTTTCCAGCAAAAACTACTCATTGTACTGTTTATCAAAATGTTATGTTAGAGCAATGTTGGTTATCAGTCAATAAAAAGAAATATCCAGAAACTTATTTTGATAATACTTGGGATGGAAGATTTGTTCAATATCAATTAATGGCAAATGAATTAGATGGAAATATTGAACCAACAGATGAATTGGTTGAATCAATCTCAAAACCAATCAATAATGTTTATCCAAAACATATGACTGTCGCTGGAGATCCAAAAGAAAAAGAAAGATTTTTATTATGTCCATTTGATAACACAAGTTTTGGAATCAATTTCCAATTAGAACGTGGAAATTCGGGTTTTGTTTTCGATGGTGTTGATTCAGGAAATCAAGCAGTATCAATTGAATTTAAAGGAAATTTGATTTCTTCGGATAAAGAGAATGCATATCTCTTTCCAGATATTGATTTGACTTCAAATAAAGTGAGCGTAAATGTCACCAAACAAGAACCAATTCCAGAAATGTGGATTTGTTCAGATACTTATTGGACTTGGTCAATACAAGATGGAGTTCAATATTACCCACGTGGAAGACCAACTGGTTATGACTAAGATAAGATCTAAATTTTTTTTGCAAGATCAAATGACTTATCAAAACGCTCAATTTAGAAACTTTGGAAACGATGAAGGTGACATATTAAACTTTTTCAATGAACATTTAAGAAATTTGGTAGCAAAAAATGGAGGTGATAATACTTTTGCTATGTATTGTGAAGATTTCCATGATCATGATATTCCAATTGAAAAATTTTCCGAAAGAACTCGAATAAAACTAACTCACCCAAATCATACAATATCACAAATAGAAAAAAGTTTTATTGAAATGACAGTTGAATTTGAAGTTGGATTATCAGAGCATTTACCGAAATTAAATTATTTTACAGAAAAAGGATCACCTCCAAATGCCACTTATTCAAATCGAGATAGAGCACAAATAAATCAAATATTTGTTGGTTTTAAAGATGCTGTTGAAATTATTGATGAAGCTAGATTTTATGTTGATGGGAAATTGGTTCAAAATTATCATCAAACAGAAATGATTCGTGAATCTTATGCATATAATTCAATTCGTTCAAAGGAATCAAAACAAAATTCACCTCATTCTCATACGTTATGGGAAAATGTTTGTAATTTATCTCCTAATGTTTGTGGATGCTACATTCCAATATCTGATTTATGTTGGGAAAATGACCATACGATAAAATGGGTTCCAATTCGATTAGAGTTAATCATTCCATTCACAGATCAGTTAGCTTTACAAGCTTGGAGATTGTATCCAAATCAAATATTAGGTGAAATAGAAGAAGAAGTAAGATTTTCTTTGGATGGTTTAGTTTGGTGTCAAGTTCCTCCTCAAAAAGTTGGAGACCGTCAGAAAAAGAAATTGTATTATCAAATGATTGAATATCATTCTCCTGAAGTTCCAATAATAAATCGTTTTTTACAAATTGGTCAATTAGGAAAGATTGTTTCATCTTTTGAAGTCAATATTGTTAAAAATAGCGTTGATGTCTCCAAAATTTTTGCTGGAACATCATCAACACTTTGGAAATTAAATAATTACAATGAGAGCAGTACGACGGCTGAATCAAATACAACAATGAATCAAGTTTTTTGTGGAGTTATGGAAAATCGTTTAATTGTTAATCCAAAATCAATAAAAATCACAGTTGGACGATCAAATTTGTTTGGATTTGGAATCAAACCATCAGTTGTTGAAGGATTGATGTCAACTTTACAAGAACCATTAATAATTCCATCTCAAGAATTAACAAGAGTAATTTTTGATACAACTGTCGGAGATGATGAAATAAATTTAATTAAATCTATGCCTTTGAAAAATGCAACAAATATAACATTTATGTTTCCAAGATATGCAAATGATATTACAGTATATAGAAATATAATGTATGCAAATGTTCGATTAATAATAGATAAGAAATTGTATCCTCAAGTTGAATTTGCTAATACTTGGAATGGAAGATTTGTTCAATATCAATTAATGGCAAATGAATTAGATGGAATTGAAGCAACTCCAGAATATTTAGAATCTATTTGTCAACCTCTGAATAACATAATAATTGAAAACTCTCAAATTAGAGGAGATTGGAATTTCCACAATAGTTATTATGATGATACAAATTTTGGAATTAATTTCCAATTAGAACGTGGAAATTCGGGTTATGTTTTCGATGGTATAGATACTGATAATCATGAAGCTTTAATAAAATTTCATGCTGATTCTATCTTTGATTGGGGTCATCAACTAGAAAATAGTTATCTTTTCCCTACCCACGATTTTTATGGAAGAAATTTATGTAAACCAGAAATGTGGATTTGTTCTGATACTTATTGGACTTGGTCAATTCAAGATGGTGTTCAATATCATGATGAAGGAGTACCAAGTGGCTATAAATAAAGATTTTTATTTGAATAGAAAAATATGTCGACATTAATTTCATATAACATTGATCCAAATTTAAATATTCAACCATTAAAAATTCATAAAACTTATTACCCTGTTCAAGGTTGGAAACTATCAACAAAGGAACAACAAGAACAAAATTTATCAGAATGTTTAACGGTTGATCACTTTTATTTGGAAAACGATAGATTTGCTTTTAAATATCCATCAGAGTTTCATACTCCAACTCAAGGTCAAGAACGGTATATTATATTTCAATATTGTTATTGTGTTGTTAATAAGCATACTGCATCAAATTATACAGTTCATGCAAGTTTTGTTCCTCGAAATAATTATTGTGATAGTTTAGTTTATGTTGCAAATTTACAAGTTCCTGATGATAATAGAAAATATTTAATTGATTCGAATGTCAAACAAGGTTTTATGGTTTGGTTTAAAGATACAGAAACAAGAAAAATAATAGTTCCTGATTATTTCATTTTGTTCTTGAAATTAGAATATTGAATCAATTTTATTTTTGGTGCGAAAATAAAAATTTAATGACAGGTGTTTGGACCGATACAGATTTCAAATTAATGACTGCAAGTGGTGTGACTGATTCGAGTTTATTTGTGTTGAAAGAAAATGGTGAGGCGTCAAATTTAACAATAAAATACCCAAAAGATGAGGAAGAGAAAAAGAAAGGAGAAAGAACAGCAACAATCAAGTCCGATGAAATTGTTGAAGAGTTGCAGACTTTGGATGGACGAACACAAAAATTCTATCCATCAGGTTCTGCAAAATCAAATTTAGAGATGTATGGAAACAGTGGGAAGTCTATATTAGCTGGAAAAATTGTTGATTATGTACTCGATAATCAAGATAACTCAAAAACTAAATTTGTTTTGAAAGATGGTGGTACAGTTCAAAATTTAAAAATTAAATTTAATCTTTTAGAGGGATCAACTGGATATAATAGTGAACTGACTTCTGATAAATTAGGGAGAGATCTTACTTCAGTTGTGAATAAAACGGAAAATTTAAGTACAGCATTGAAAGGAGCAACTGGAAATTTTATGTTAAATTCTTCGGACAATAAAATTCAAATATCAACAAATGCCCTTGTGAAATTTTTCAATCTCTGGAAAAAAATAAATTTATCTTACCCATCAGATGATGATCCAGATAATATCCAAGATTTAGGAAATCATGTAACTTTTTCAGAACCACTATATCTTTCCGAAGTTTTACGATTTCCAGTAATAATGCCGAATCCAAAAAAACCGATCGATGATGATGGAACCATTAAAGATTATCAATATATATTGGATCTTCAATTTCTCGCAAAAGCAATCTTTTGGAATATGAGAAGTGAAATTAATCAAAATCAATATGTAATGGCAAAAATAGGAGCTCCAAAGACTTTTCGAGCTGCACCTCAATTATTAACAGAAGATCCGCAAACAATCACAATTGAGTCCTATGAGAAGATGCTGCAAAAAAATGAAGATGATTGGAAATTGTATATGGATTATATATTTTCTCAATTGAATCAAAGTTTTGAAGATCAACTTGAATACTTAATTGATAACAAAGAATTTGGTAAATTTTGGAGAAATTCAATATTTGTCGAAAATAATTTAAATAATATTCCATTACAACCATTACGACCTCAAACATTAGCAGGGTATGGATTTATAACTTTTGATATGAGTAATCTTGAAGCTGCTGATGGTGTTATGTTAACTTCTTTTATATCAGCCGAATACAATAATTCATCATTAATAATTACCATTTATGATTATGAGAGTTCACATTTTATTTTCCATATCTTTGATCGAAAACGTTCAAAGATAAACTATCAAATTAAATTCATTGATTATGTTATCGAATGTAAAATAACAAATAATGAATTAATTGTTAAATCAAATCAAAATAATATAGAAAGTTCATCATTTGTAATTGAAAATCATAACCTAAAAATAACCTTAAATGGTATATTTGAACTAAAATTAGAAGAAACTGAAGCCGATAAAAAATATTGTGAAGAACACCAATATGAAACAGATTCTGGAGAGGAAAGAAATTTAGAAAATCGAATTGTTGGTTATTACCTTGCTCCTTTGAATGAGAATTTCAAAAATTATTTAACCACTCTTGGGTCATCATCAGGTTCTGTAGATTTTGATACATTAACTAGAATCACAAATTTAGAAAATACAATGAAAAATTATACAGAAAGGGTATCAACCTTAGAATCAAATGTTGATCAAATTGGAAATGTATTTTCTGCTGATACTACTGAGAGTCAAGAATATCGAAATAAAGAAGGTTTTGTCATAAATAATAAAGCTCAAACATTGGCATTAAATGAGGAAAAACCAGTTGTATTAACATTTGAAGAAAAATTAAAGAAATGGCAAGACGAAGAACTAGATCAATTAAAATGGTTAAATCAAGGAATCAAAGAGATTTGGTCATTTTGTGCTGGTCTTTCAGAAGATTTATCTCGATTAGAAGAGAATCAATGTCAATGTGGAGGTAATAATAATAATGAGAATGAGAATGTTGATGAAATATTAACTGCTTTGGAACGTAAATGTCAAAATATTGAAACTGATCTAACGTTTGAAAATTTGACAACCGAGAATCGAATTATGATCTTAGAAGATAAAACTAAAAATATTGAATGTGATAAATTTTATGATAGTAGAATTCAGTTATTAGAAGAAAAATGTTCCACAATTGAGTAAATCTTATTTTTGTTGCAAATGTAAAAAAATGCTGACTAAATTTAAAGGCGATATTCAATTTAAAGTAGATGGTAAAACATATTTAGGTTCTCAATTGTTAACATCAAAATCGAATGAGTTTGAAACTGTTGAAGGTTTTTCTGATTATCACGTGACTAGAGATGCATTAACGGTTGAAGATGAAAAATTAAATATACAAATGAATGATGATGATATAACAAAACTATTACAAATCGATGATAAGACAGAAGTATTTAAAATCAATTTGAGAAAGAATGTTTTCTTAGATAGTGAAGGAAAATATATTTATCAATTATCAATTTATGTTTTGAATAAAAATTTCGTATGTCCATGTGTAACAGCTGCTGAAGATAAAAAAGTGACAATTACTGAAGAAACATCAACAACTCCATACATAAAAGTTGATAAGAATTTAAGTCTTGATTTGAAATCTTTGTACATTAATGGTGAAATTAGTATTATTTATCAATTACCTTTAAATCATTTGAAATCAACATTACCTTCCATCAAATGTGATATCATAGATTCTAGAAATAGTTTGAAATTACATGAATCTGATAACTTATATTTATACAAACCAAGTATAATCACTGAAGAACAAATTTTTGATAGAAATTCAGTAACCGATGAAAAATCAAATTTCAAAGATTGTTATAAAATGGTTTTCAAAATTCCAACTGATTATCAAATTCCAACTGGTTTAAAATTTGAATTCAAAGATTATTGTTTTGGAAATCAATGGAGTTTAACCTATGATGGTGAAAAATGGAGTGGTTTGAATGTTCAAGGTCATATCACAGGAAAAATTATTAATAAACGTAATTTACAAGTTCCAGGGAAAGGTGAAACAAAATATCAAGAAAGAGATGGAGCAGAAATAATGATGAGAAGATCAAAATGGAATACTTATGCAGTTCATAAAAGATGGGATTATACTTGGGGTGAATCTGAAAATCCAATTGAAAAACTTTTTCAAGATTCTGATGTTCAAACAAAAATATTATTAAAAGATGGTACTGAAATTGATGGAGGTGAAAAAGGTTTGACCTTTGTAAGAGAATATCTTCCAGTTGGATGGACAGAAGGAAATCTAAGATATGATTGTTGTGTAATTCGAGCTTATATTAATAAATATACCGAAGTAAAAGACAATTTACAATTTGATAATTGGGATCGAGTATATTTAGATTTGAAACTCTCATTTACCAAAGAATGGAATAGATTAAGTTTTTACCCATCAAATTTGTATACTGGACATGGTGATTATGATAAAAATTATTTTAGTCTCAGAGGTGATTTGGATACAATTGAGAAATTAAATTGTCATGAATTTGGTCAATTTGGAGTTAACAATCAAGATATTGCAATTTATTTATTTAAAGATTTAGTAGATCCAATTGAAGAAATTAATTGGGATAAAAATACTAATCCATTTGAATATATAATTAATCAACAATATTATGAAGTGAGTCCAAATCCAAATGCAGCAACTACTTTATATACTGATTACAACATAACTTCATCAAAAATTATTACAGCAGACAATATTACAACAATGAGATCAGATTTGAATTTAGTTTCGAACACAGTTGATGTTGTTTCTGTTGATGTTGATAATTTAGATAAATCAGTTGAAGGTTTGAAATCAAGAATGGCATTAACTGAACAAATTACTGAAAAATTAGAAGCTGATATTGACAAAATTAGATTAAAACAAAAAATTCAAATGGTTGCAGGAATGTTAGCTTTTAGTGCAAATGGTCTAATATTTGGTGCAGAAAAAATTACTAGTTGTGTATCTGGTTTATGGAAACAATTTGTTCAATCTCGTCAAGAAATGGAATTACCTGATTTATCAAGAAGTATTGGAGTATCATTAAATAGTGTTCGAAATTGGTGTGAATCAGGTCCAACAGAAATTCCAGTATTTGATGAAAAAGAAGAAGAAATGATTATGACTGTTGGGGGTGCAAAATTATTAACTTATTCATTTAGAGATTCAATGAAGAAACCATTATTGAAAATTGTAGATAAAATTGAAGAAATTGAAAGTGATTATATTTCCAGAAGTGAACTAACAAGAATGGATACAATTGATATTGTTACTTATTATCAAGATGAACAAGCTGCAGTTTTATTTCAAGCAGAAGATGAATTAAAAAATGGTATTTGTGTATTTAAATTATTCACATCTGAAGGTCAAAAACGATTATATATCAAAATTGAACAAGGTACAATAACTGATTATAAAGGAGTTGATACAACAACAACAATAGATAGCATCACAATTGAAGGTCTTCCAAAATCGGAAGAATATCGTACAAAATATTTATCCAATATTCGTAAAATTGATAAAAATATAATTATAACAGGAGAAAATACTGACTATAAGATTGCTGGATGTATCATTGAAAACAATACATTTATGAGACTTTTAGTTGAGAAAACTCCAGCTGATATTGCTTATTTATCTGATATTGAAGCTTTAGATGAAAAAATAAATGCATTAGCAGTCAATAGTCATCAAAATGATGTTGCAATGTTTAGTCTTGAATATCCAACAACTGACGAAGTAAATACTGCTTTAGAAACTATTCAACAAGAATTAGCTAAGAAACCAAATATTGAAGAATTATATACGAAAGAAGAAGCAGATGCAAAATATCGAAGCAAAAATGATTTGATATATAAAGATGCAGTCGATGTGCCTTTTGAAAATGTCCAAGATAATTCAGGATCGTGGGAAGTCAAAATAACATTGACTAGGGGAATTCGCCTTGTTGGAACAATATCAAATAACGATGGCTTTGTAAAAGAGTTTGATTATTTGTTTGATTATAATGGTGTTATTACTGAAGATGGAGTTAATGTCGATGTTGAAATTGATGGAACAACCTATAACTTGACCTATTATAAAAACGATAGATTTGGTCAATGCTTTTACATCGATAATGGGGAAGACTCTTTTGATACCAAATTAATATTAGCGGAAAAAATATTGAAGCAAGATAAAATAGCATTAAAAAGTGAAATCCCTGATGATTATGCTTATTCAAAAAGTGAATCCGATGAAAAATATCGAAGCAAAACTGATTTGAAAGTTGGGAATAAAATTATTCTACCAATAACAAACGGCCCTTACGAACCAGAACATTTGCTTGGTGATTTCTTTTCTACTTCCTTCATTCCATTCCAAGAAGGTGCTCACTTGGTTGGTGTGACTGGCTCAAATGTAAATGAGGAATTTGATATCATATTCAAGACGGAAAGTACAAAAAACATACACGATACAATTGCTCATGTTATGGATATAAGTGTTGGCTCGTTTTATTGGGAAGAAGCAACAGGTGTACTTTATAATTACTCTGGAACATATCCAGTACGAGTTACTCTAGCTGAATTTGGTGAAGAAGATCAAATAGCATTGAAAAGTGAAATTCCTGAACCTGTTGATTTGACCAATTATGCATTGAAAAGTGAAAATGATGAACTGAAGACAAGGATAGATAATACATCCAAATCTCAACAAGATTTAGCTATTCTCGTAGGCGAACATGTTTCTAGTATCGTATCGATAAATAGCAAAATTTCAAATTTAGAGAGAGAGAATGCAGCATTAAAGGCCGCTATAGCGAATTGTAAAATAGTGACTGAACATCGATTAATAACAGATAATGATTACACTCAAGAAGAATTTGATACATATACTTTCATTCATTTTCAAAAAGAAATTGCAAATAGTGGATTTTTGAACCTTGCTGTTTATTTCGAGGATCTGCCTGATGGACGAATTGGATTACGAAATGAGAATGGAACTTGGACAGTTGTTACTTATGATAGTTCAAGTCATTATACGATAGAAGTCATTTATTATACTGATAATTTGAATCATCCATTTCCTTATTATTTGAAGTTGAATCACATAAAAGGAATCAATTGTGTTGTTGAAGATACAACATTACAAGTCATCGAAAATAAAATTGAATTTCCAGATTTGTAAAAAAAATATTTGATAATCTCTCTTATACAACAACATATTTCAAACAAATATGATAAACATTAACTAAATCATTAAATTCTTTGTTATAAACTTGTTTGAAATCTGTTACCATTTCACCATCTTCATTAATTATTTTTATTGCTTCAATTTTTCGAATAGGTGATGCTTTAGATGCACAACATTTAATATCTTCATCAATATAAATTTCTACAGATGAACAATTTTTACCTAATATTGTTTTGATTATTTCTTGTAAACTTGCAATTGGTATAATAATACAATTTTTAGATATTAAATTCGAAATTAAAGCTTTATCTTGATCTAATAATATTTTTGCATATGTTTCCAAAATTAGATATTTAACATCTTTTTCAATTTCATTATTTTTGATATCAGGTAATTCAATTTCACGAGTTATAACAATATCTTCTTTCCCATCATCTCTTTTATTAATTATTATATTATTTGTTAAGTTGTTTGTACTTTGACTAGCTGCTGAAGGCTCTAACGAAATATTAGCATTTACTCCTGCATTCGCTGCTCTTTTCTTAATCATTTTTGAGTTTCTGAAAAAATTTATGAAATTTGAAAATACTTTTTGATGACTAATGTGCGATCTAATGTTTGTTTCATCCTAAATATAATATCTTCAAGTTCATTAAAATCTGTTTCTATTTCTTTTTCTATAACACTTATATTCTTTGAAATATTCATACATTCACAAGATTCAGTAAAACTATCTGTATTCATAAATGTATCAAATAATTCACTTTTGATTTCACTAAATAAATGTCTTAATTCTTGTCTATCGTCCTTTAAAGCTTTTGGTAATGATAAAGTCATTTTTTTTAAAAATAAATAAAAAGAATGGCATTTGGAAGTTTTAATAAAAAAATTAGTGCTAAACCAGCAGTCTTATTAAATCCAAGAAAAGATCCAAATATTTTCAATAAGCCAATATTTCAACCTTTATCTTGATTTCTAAAATCATGAAATCGAATTGGTCCAATTGGATGAAGTGTTTTTTTGGGATAAATTTTTTGTATTTCTTTTCGAAGATTTCTATTTTCATTCTTTGGAAAATACATCAATGCCAATGAACCTTTTTCATCAAGAACAAACGGTTTTCTAGAACCATCATCGTCAATAACCCAAATTATTTTCCACTTTGACTTGTGTACATATCGTTGACCTTTCATTTATTTTTTTGGTCGACCAGATTGCCCTTTAACCGTTTTATCTAAATCTTTTAATTGTTTGATAGTTGCACCTTCAGGAATTGGAATTCCTTTCCTTTCTAATTTCTTGACCATCTCATTATATATCTCATCTTTGGACCTCCATTTTCCTTTTTGTTTTTGTTTTTGGGTTGATTTGAATTGGTTATTTTCAGATCATCTTCAATTGGAACATAATTATAATCAATTTCGACTATTGGTTCTTGTTTTGGTAATTCAGATGGTGGATTATCAAAATAATTATCATAAAATTCAGATGGTGGATTATCGAAATAATTATCATAAAATTCAGGATTATCATCATATTGAGTTCTTAACGGTGACTCTTTTTGAACCGTTTTTGTTGGTTTTATTGAATCTTGAATAATATTTTGTTTGAATTTCTCACTATTTGGAAGAGTTGTAATAACTTGTTTTTGTTTTTGTTTTGGTTCTGGTTTTTGTATTGGAAGATTTACATGAACTACGTTAGGTAAATTTATGGAACTAGAGTTTTTTTTTGCTCATTTAATCTTTTCACCATTGTTTGAGCATATTGTGATCGATTAGATAATGAAGGTCTTTGAGTTTGAGTACCGACTGCATCATTTGTTTCTGTTATTGGTGGATTGGGTTCGCTAACGCTCACTGGCGGTGGATTGGGTGTTCGCTACTGCTCACTGGTGTTTCAGTTGGAGTTTCGGTTATTGGTTTTTGTTTTCTTTCTCTCTTTTTATATTGAAGATTATTTGATTCTATTAATTCAATAATTTCTTTTCTTTTTGTTGATGCATCAAATTCTATCCCATTTCTTCTTAACAATCTTCGAAGACTATCGATTTTAATTCCTTTGTATTTTTCTCTCAATTCTTGATTTCTTTGTTTTGCTTCAGATAGCGGTTTTCTCGGTTTTGTTTGTTTCTTCTCTTTCGCATCAACAAAATCTTTTGCTCTCGGAACATTTGCTCTTGTCTTCGCCTTTTTTGATTTTTTCCCAAATTTACCTTTTGCTATATCTTTCATTGTTTGGGCTAAATCCATTCTTGTTGCATCTGCTGGAATTGGATTGAGCTCAACATCTTCTAAGTCTATTGAATTGATTGCATTTAATAAAGTTCCATAAGATAAATATTGATATCGACCTTTTTGAATACAATCTGCTTCATGTAACCAGATATTTAATTTTTCGTCATCTGTATTGTTATCTACTTTATATCCTAATTTTTGTAATTTTTCTATTCTTTTAGCTTTTGGTATTTCACCATATTTTGCTATCATTTTATATATTTTATCTAATCTTTTCTTCTCTTTCGCATCAACATAATCTTTTGCTCTAGGAACATTTGCTCTTGTTCTTTTTTGTTTTGGCTCATTTTCTTTCGCCTTTTTTGGCTTTGGCTCATTTTCTTTCGCCTTTTTTGGCTTTGGCTCATTTTCTTTCGCCTTTTTTGGCTTTGGCTCATTTTCTTTCGCCTTTTTTGGCTTTGGCTCATTTTCTTTCGACTGTAACTGTGGTGGAATTCCTCCTTTGAGTACCCATTCCATCTTCTCTTGTTTTTTCTCTCCTGCTTTCTTTTTTCGTTTCCAAGCTAATGCTGCATTCAGGTCATCAGAATGAGCTTTTTTGACTTCTTGAGCTACAATTTTTGTTCCTTTTTTCCTTTTTGCCCATTCTCTTGGAGTAAAAACATATTCACGAACTCCTTTGATTACATGAACCAAATTATCAACTGTTTTGATTCTATAATATCTATCATCAGTAAAAGAATAACTATCTCCTTTTCCAACATCTGTTCTCATTTTGGCATTTGATATTTGTTTCATTAATTTTTTCGCTTCTGATGTTGTATTTGATCGTGTTGTATTCACTTTTTTTGACATTTTTACTTACAAAAATAATATCGAATTTCAATTTTTAAATTTAATTCTTTGTTCTTCTTTTATATCCTTTTTGTGGTCCTGGTTTCTTTCTAGGTGTTCCATCTTTTTTCAATTCTCCTTTCTTTTGTCCTTTATCTGATCTTGTTTTTCTTGGTAATCGAGGTCCATAATGTCTTTCTCGTGGTTTTCTTGTTCCATTCGGTTTTTTCCTTGGTTGTCTTGGTTTATTTGATGTTTTTCTTTTATTTTTATATCCTGTTTCTGCCCAACGTGCAAGAATTGCTTGTAATGTTTCTTTTGTATCATCAGGTGAAAAATGGATTCCTTCTTTTCTCGCAAAATCTTGTAAATCTTTTAAATTAACATGTGACCAATCATAAGCAGGTAGATCTAAATATTTTCTTGGTGTCTTTGGAGCTGGAGCTGCTGTTGCTTCTACTACATCAGCTGCTGCTTGCATTGCTTCTCCTGCTTGATTTAATACCTTTGCTGTTGATTTTTTGATTTTGATATCAGATAATGTCTTCGCTGAGGTTGTTGTTGGTGGTGGTCCTGTTGCGAATTTTATATTCCTTGCACGTCTAGCGTTTTTTCCTGGATTGTTTTTTTTCGATACCATCTTTTATTTTTGATTTTTCATTAAATTATCAAAAAATAAAATTATTTTTTATCGTTCTTTTCTTCGATCCTTTTTATCTTTTTTGAGCTTGGTTTTGATATGGATTGTATTCCGAAATGATCTTGGTGATGGTTTATACAAATCCGTATACCATGCTGGGAGTACAAGTTCTTTTATTGCTTTTGGAGGTCCTGTTGCTTTTGATGATCCTGATTTGACTGTAAAGATCATTACGGGGTTTGCTGGGGGTCGTGCTTTCTTTTTCGGTGTCGTCCTTCTTTGTTTTTTTACTGGCATTTGATTCTTTCATTAAAATTAATTTTTCAAAAAACTAATTACATCAAACCTATTTCCAGTTCTAACTTCTCTAATATAAATTGCTCTAACATATTAATGAAATGAGTATCAATTTGATTAGCAATTCTTAAATTTAAAACAATTCTTTGATCAAATAGTCCAATTGATTTATTGAATATTTCATTCATCCAATAATTTTTCATTTCTTGTGAATTTGCAAATCTCCATTCCAATATTAAGAATAACGTATCATTAATTTCTTTGAGTTCATTCTTGATGTAATTCATTTTCTATCTCATTAAAATCTTCTTCATTTTCATTTTCCTCTTCTCCATTTTCAGGATCTTCAAAAGTTTTATTTAAGTTATCAACACTCTTTGATTTTGTTATTTTTCTATTTCCTCCTTTCAAATGTGGTCTTGATGGCCTATCTTTTTTCATCCAATCTGACCACCTTACTGAAAATTCATTACCTTCATATAAATAATGAATACGAATATCTCCTCTTTTGTAATCATCTAATAATATACAATTTTCTTTAGCCATTTCTTCTCTCACTTTTTGAGTATTCCAACGGATCCTAGTCTTTGTCATATATTTTTGAGACAAAATAAAAAATTAAAAAAATTAAAAAAGCTTATTGTTTAATTAAATCATGCAATTGCAAGCAAGAAATAAATAAAAGTGAAAATGATGTTCATCACAAAGAGAATAACAAGAGTCCACAAACAGCAATTGGGTGGTGGGTTGGAACAACAGCAATCGCCAGAGTCGTTATCAATTCTTTCACTCTCAGATAATGATATTAATGGTTGAGTGGTTGCTCTTCTTGACATTTATAAAAATGGTCTGTCAAAACCGCCAATCTAGTATTCAAAATATTTTTCTCTCTTTCCTTCTTTATATGGTGTTGATATTCTTCTTTTGAATTCATTTAAGGTTGATACAGTCATATTTTTATTCATTTGGAAACATGGTTGACCTTTTGTAAGATCAAATGTTTGTTGATTCCCTTCGTATAAATATTTATATAATTTCATTGGATCATTATCAAATTCATTCTTATAAGCATATTTAATAGATTGTTCAGTTAATCCTTTCCCACGAGTCATATAATCAATTTCACCTGTAGAATCTTGTAACTTATCAATATACATCTTTTTCATCAAAAAGTATGATTCAATTGATTCTGGCATTTCTTTGTGACCATTTATGGTTGGAAAATCTGAATGGAATTGACCTAAATATTTACCTATGAGTTCTCGATTATATTTTTCTTTATAAGCTTTTTGTAATTTTGGTAAATCATTTATTTCAATATGCATTGAATCAGTATCCTGATAATAAATATGGCAACCAATATCAAATGCAAGACACATCACTTCATTCATGATTCTTTTTGACATACTTAATACATGAATACCTAATAATGAAAAATTAAAATGTTTATCAATTGGTCTCAATATTCTAACAGCATGCATATTATTTTGTAATTCAATATCTTCAACAATTTTGTTATAATTTTTGATCCAATAATTATCTAAAGTATCTTGATCATTAATGTATTTAAAATCTTTTTCAATAGGTCTTTCAATAGTTTTACCATAACAACTATTCATAATTAATTTATATAAATTTTGTAAAGGATTGTCTTGACTTTTATATTCTAATCTTTTCTCAAATATTTTTTGAATTTCTTTTTGGATATGATATTCTCTTTTTCCAGGCCAATAATAACCTCTAATTAATTCGAAATCTATTTTTTGAAATTCAATGAGATCTTCTAAATAAATATTATCGACAATCATTTTGAAAGGTTTATCGAATTTATCATCATTAAGGTTACCATCTTTTGTTTTCTTAACGATTAATGGAAATGGATAATGTTTATGAATTCCAGTAACTAAAATTTCTACTATATATGCACCTTGTTTTGATAAAAATTCATAATTTAATTCTGTTTTGGATATTACTACTGGTTTTCCTTGAACGGTATATAATCTATGAATTGCTGAAGGATATAAACTAACCGCGTCAAAATCTGCTAATTTTTCAGTGATATGCCACTTTTTGTTATAAGCAGTCATACATCTACCACCATAAACAGCATATGAACAAAATTTCCTAACAATTCCACCTACTGAATATAAATCATGACCATAATAAACTTTATGATTAAATACATCATTAGCTAAAGAAGAAATTGAAATATATTTGAATGGATCGATTTTGAAATCTTGAATGAAACCTTGTCTAAATTTAACAAAACTTTCTCTTAATATTCGAACATCTTGATGACAATAAAATAATGCATATTTCCACATATCAAATTCATTATTACTTAAACGGCATCCCTTAATTTTGTTAATATTTGAACGAAATAATTGATAATCTTGTTCAGTCCATGTTTTATCTTCTTCTTTACCTGCTTCATTAATTTGACCTTTATTTGTTCTTAATCTTTCAAATGTATAATATTTGTATGGGAAAATTTCTTTTTCACAAGGAATATTAAACATTAATGGTAGATTAGATAGCTTGCAAGAGAAAATTGGATAACTATCTTTAAATGTTATCTTTTTGTTCTCAAATTTCAAAGTCATATTAAAACATTGATTTCCTTTAATAATTGATGATAATATTTTTATATTTTGATTATTGTTTTGTAAAATCATTCTAATATCATAAGCCAAATTATGAAAATAACAAATTGAATCAGTAGGTAAATATTTCAATAGATTTATATTACATTTTTCACCTAAGAATTCTTTCTTAATTTTCCCATCTAATGAATGTAAACAACATAAGAATGGAATATGAATTTTTGAACTTGTATCAGATTCAAAATCACAAAACCAATAAGAAGTTTCTACTTGTTTGATTATTTTTGTTTTTGGTTCAATTAATTTACAACAATATTCATCTTTATATTCTAATGTAGTATTTGAAATATCTTGATCAATTTCATTATAAAATATTGAATGTAATAAATGTTCTTGTGAATAATTAATTGGAATGAAATAATTTTTCTTAAATAATTCTCTAATCAAGTTTGAAGAAGTTATAAATGATCTACCTTTTGTCCAATGATCTGTAATCCAATCTTTATTATATTTGTCTTCATCTAACTTTTCAATATTTTTGATATAATAATATGTAAATGGAGTCTTTTCTTCGATGAAATAATGTTTTTGATATACATTGAATTTATGAGTTCGTTCTGGTTCAGCTTTTTGTATACCCATATATGTTTTTCTTTTACCTTTATCCATTGAACGTACAGATTGTTTTTGAGCAACAGAATTATCATCAATATAAGTTAAATTAAGATGAATATTAAATTCTTCACATAAATGATTAATACTACTTTGTGATAAATATCTATTTTGAATCCTTAATCTAATTTGATTTAATAATGATTCTGAATAATTTCCAGTTTGTTGTAAAGCATAAATGAAACAACAATCATTTAATTCTTCTTTTATTTTCTTTGTCTTTTCATTAATTAAACTATCAAATATTTGTAATCGAACCAGGTAATCAATTAATACTTTTGGACAACCAGGTTTTAATAAATATTTAAAGAATCCTCCATCGACTGTATTTTTATGTTTTGGATGTTTTAATATACTAAATTTGATTTGAGAAAATAATGAAAATTCAGGTAATCTTTGACCTTCTAAATCATATTCCCAACCTGGATTCTTTTCAATTTGATAAATGAAATTCTCTTCTGTTAAATTCTTTAATAATTCTTCATAAGTTTTTCCATTTAAAGGTACAGAATGCCATTGACCTCCAACTGAATAAGATAATTTATATTTTTCTGTTGCAGCTAATTCACCTATTTCATTTTCAAATTTCTTTCTTAAGAATGGAAATAATTTCTTTCGACCATAATCATTTAATTGTTCAAAATTAATTCTCCAATCAGTTGGTGAATCATTTAACATTTTTATATAACCATCAACAATTCTATCTTGATCATTTTCATTATTAATTTTCATGAATTGAATAAATGAATCATCTTTTGAATGAGGTCTAATTGAATTCTGAATATTTAAGAAATAAGGATCAGTTGGTCTTTTTGGTTCATATTCATTTGATTTTGGCTCAGGAGGTGGAACTAATTTTCTCAAAGGTACATTTTGCTCACTAACGGGCATTAATTTTCTCAAAGGTACATTTGGTGGTGCATTTGCAATTATTTCTTTCAATGATGATTTCTCTGGCTCACTGGCATTCGCACTAGGTGGGGGTTCAGTAATCACTTTTTTGGTGCTGGCTCGACTTTTGGTTCTGGAGGTTGATTTAAATATTGAGGGAGATTTGAATGAGTTAAACCTTTAACGAACCAAAATATTGAATCCCCATTCAATTTCCCATCATAACCATTTTCTTTCACTTTTTGTATAATATACTCATTTAATATTTCTTTACTCCGATCCCCATTCTTTTTAGAGAATTCTTTAAACGTTTCTTTACCATTCGTTAAGAGATTATAAATCTCCATTAATCTGTTAGGATTCGCTCTAATAGTTGTTGTCATGTTAACTTTCTTTTACAATAAAAATAATGGTCTGTCAAAACCGTTAATTAAAAAGAAAATGTTTATTGAGGTCGAGTTAATTGAAGAACGAAAACGTCTTTTATTAATTGTTCGATTTGAACACCACGTTCAGCAACTTTTCGATCAATTCTTTGGACAGAACTTTCTAAACGTTCCAATCTTGAAGTTAATTCATCAAGTTGAGAATTTATTTTTTGCATGAGAACTTTCGTTATATTCAAATCATTTCGAACATTCGATAGAAAATCTCTTGTTTGATCATCAATCTTTTTCTTCTCTTCGAAAAAGTCAGGTTCACTCATTTAAAAATAATGAAGTGTCAAAACCGTTTTTATATTTCATTCCTGATAATGACTAATATATTCATCTATTAACCTCTTTAATTTATCTAAACATGTTTTTGAAGCAGTAATGATAGAACTATAAATTGAAACATCATTTGTACCAAAATTCTTACGAATAATATCTTTTATATCTCTATTCGGTGTCATAGCTATTGGCATATTATCTTTGAAATACCATTGATTTTTTTCTTTTGGTTTGATATCACGATAATAATCTTTATGACGTTTGACTAAATGTAATTTAACTTTTTCTGGATTATCTTTTAATTCTTCTAACCAAATTAAGAATTTATAATCATATTCTCTATTTTTAGGTACTAATCTTGGTTTTTGTTCAAGTCTTTGTTTTTCAAAATACTCATCTAATAATTTTAGAACAAAGAATGAATAAGTAGGTGAAGCCCAAATTGCTATATGATTTACTAATAATTTATGAATATAAATTCCTTTCAAATTATTCGGTAAATTTGGTCGATTTTCTAATAACTTTTGGTCGGGCGGAATTCCGACTGACTCAGAAATAAATTGAAATAACTCCTTTGTTTGTTTATTTTCATTCCAATGCTTAATTTTCTTTGTTGATTGACAAGCACTAATTATACTATTTGCTTGAAACATATTATCTTTCTTTGAACGTATAATCCGTAAATGTTCATTATATTGTAACCATTCATAATTTTCATTTATTGGCTCTACTATCATTTTTGTTTTTGTAAGAGGATAAAAAAAATAAAAAGATAAATTAAATTTATTAATCTTCATCATCCATTAGAAATTTTTGAAAAGAACTTATTTCAGCTATTAAAGCTCTTTTTTGAACTTTGTATTGATCAAAACTATCTTGATATTCTTTCCATGCTGATTTCTCTTCTGTCTCAAGTTCAGTTTTTATTTTTTCATGATCTTCAATAATTGAATCAATTTGTATATCTTCGAAATCTCTTTTGAGTTTATATAAGTTGTGTAAATCTTCACCATTATACCGTTGACAAAAAGAAATATCTTTCTCTTTTACTTTTGCTTCAGCCAAACGATTCATAGCATCATAGAATTCACTCATTGATTTTTTGAGTTTATCTTTCTTGTCCTCTATTAAATTTTGAAATACTACTTGAGGAACTCTCTTCATAAAAAGTGAAGTGTCAAAACCGTTATTCATTTTTTTAAATGTTGCCTACTCATAGTTTGAATCTACTCAAAGAAAATTTGAATAGTTCAATTGATGAATTAATTAGACAAATACATAGTGTTGAAGAATTTGAAATAGAGATTCTGTCATTAAAGAATGATCCTGATTATGAAAGTTTCCTAGAGGAATTAGAGAAAGAGAAACAAAAATATGAATCCAAAAAAGCTGAAGTAATTCAAAACACTCAAACCTTAATCAACTTCATCGAACAAAAAAAATCAACCACACCGAAAAAAATAAAATTATCAGTCATATTGAAAGAGTAAAAAATTATTTTTTTATTTATTTAACCTTTGTTAATGAATTTATTAAGTTCGATCAATTTTGGTTCTAATTCATTTTTGTCAGTCATGTGAACGAAAATATCCAAAACTTCACGCATTTTGAGAATGAGAGCTTTGCGATAATTTCGAACTTTCTTTTCGAATTTGAGATGATATTCAAGAGTTTCTTGAAGACATGAACTCATTGCTTGATAATCTTCCACTGTCCTATCCAAGCTGTGAATTTCCAGTTTTAAATGAGCATTATGACGTTTTGCGTCATCTATGTAATCAGTTATGGACTCTTTTGGATCGTCTTCTTCCTCTTCTTTTTCCATTTCTTTCACAGTCTCATCAATATCTTCTTTTGAATAGTCACCGTACCAAGACTTCATTAATAAAAAATGGTCTGACATAACCGTTTTAACCGCTTTCATTTTTATTAAATGTTCGTTATCTTTTTGATACTCATTAATCGCCCATCAATTGAAGGAATACCTGATGATGCTGAATGGATTTCTTGTTTTGATTGGGAAATTGTTAATGGAGAATGGAAATCAGTTATACCAAATGATGACTTATCATGTTGGACAAATTATGCAACAACAAACAATTTAACACTTAAACAATCATTTACTGCCAGGAAATTTTGGATCATTGGAAAAATTTCTACCCGTCATGATGAGGCCGAACTTTTATGGAATTCTCAAAAATATCTCATCAATGAATATTCCAACGATGAACAAGATTGGATAATTGTTTTTGAATCAAATGAATTTCCCCTAATGCTAACAAATATTATTATTAATGTTCAACAACATAGAAGCACCCAATTTCGAGGTATTGCATATTTAAGACATGAATCTTTTCCCATCAATTGAAGGAATACCTGATAATGCTGAATATATTCCATGTAATGACTGGGAAATTGTAAGTGGAAATTGGTTAGATAAAGATGATGATCCATCAAATGTGAACAATCCATATCATAGATGTTTTGTTTCTGGTTCTTCAGAAGGAGTCAAAAAGATAACATTTTATGGTTCTAAATTTTGGATAATTGTTATGAATTCAAATTCTTTTTACCAAGGTGATCTTTTATGGAATTCAGAACATTATCTCTTTCCTGAAAAAATGTTACCAAATAATAAACCTTTTTTGATTGCTTATGAATCACCAACATTCTCACCAATTGATACAACATTATTAATTACTATTCAACATAATGAAATCGGATTACGTGGGTTATTCTATCTCAAAGATCCTCCAATTCAAACACCATCACGTTCACCATCACTTTCACGTTCACCATCTCTTTCACCATCACATATCCGCCCATCAATTTCACCATCACGTTCACCAACATTCGCCCATCTCGTTCACCAACATTCCGCCCATCATTTTCACCATCACGTTCACCATCATTATCTCCATCATTTACCAACATCTTTATCTCCAACATTTAGCCCATCTTTATCTCCAACAAATCGCCCATCAATTTCATCTTTATCCATCACGTTCGCCATCTTTTCAATTCACTATATCAGATCAATTCTCTGAATCCTATCTTTTCAATTTCTCATATCAATTCTCTCCATCAGATATTGAACAAAAGAATGTATCAAAAATAATAGGTTTATCTGTATCTATTCCATTACTAATTCTCATGATTCTTGCTCTTGGAATTATCTTTTACAAAAATCAAACCAAATTTCAAACTGAAAATTTTCATTCAGACTCTGACTCAGTTGGACTTTAAAAAAATTAAATAAACAAATTTAATCTTTTTTATTTATTAAGGAGTAGTTAAAATTTTCTCTCTTGAATTGTAGATTTGAATCTTATTAAAGAAATCATGTTCAATCATTGTTGTGAAAACAAATGGTGTGTTATGAACTTCTTTCTTAAATCGATCAAGATTGTTATTTTCAAGATCATTGATCATAACATTTAATTTGAACATGAAAAATAACTTTAAATGTCGGAAATCAGACACGATATCATTTTTGAACAATTTTCTAAATTCTAATTCAAGGTCTTGTTCAGTAACAGTCATAAATAAAAATGAAAGCGGTTAAAAAACGGTTATGTTTATTTATTCTTTAACGTTTCTTCCAATTTTCGGAAATTCTCTCTGTTGGAAGTTGCTAAAATCCCAACTGTTATTAGTAAAGAATGTAATTGTTCTTGTCTCTCTGGACGAGAATCATTTTTTAAATCAATTTCTTGATCAAAGAATTCTTCAGTCATTTTGATCATTTGATCACAAGTTTTTTCAATTTCACCTCTAGTGAATTTTAATAAATTTATTAATTCTTTTTGTTTTTCACTAGGTAAACTTTGTTGGCCCTGCATTTAAAAAAATGAACTTTTTGAATAACCGTTCTAACGGTTTTCATTTTTATTTATGAGATTGTTCATGATCATCCTTTTGTTGATTTTGTGGATGTCTTTCAAAAAAGAGAAATGTCATAATGAAGAAAGACAACTTATGGAACAAATTGATAAAATCCAGTCTCTAAATTCTTATGCTTCACGAATCAAAAGAGATATTGACCGTCTGGAAATGAAAAAACAAAAATTCGAAAAAATAATGAAAAATTTAACTGCTCTACGAAAAAAATTTCATGATGATCTCCAAAAGTATCAACAAAAATTAGAAGATAAAAATCTTTAATAAAAATTTAAATTTTTAACTTTTTGAATTAAAATTTTAATATTTGTTTGGCCATTTATTTATAAACCTTTTGAGAAAGATAAATAAATAAAAAATGAACTTTTTGAATTAAAATTTTTATTAAACTTTTTGTGAGTGAAAATTTTGGATTATTGTACAGTTATTGTACAGTTATTGACAGTGCGTTGACAGTTATTGTACAGTAAGGATACATCATTGGAAATTTTTCTTTTTTATTTTATAAATATTTTCTTTGAAGCCCAGAAATTTTCTTCTTTTTGATTTAAAATATTTTTTGACTTTTAATAATTTTCCAAAACCTTGTTTTGATATGATTGAGTATGAAAAAATGAATTATAAAGAAAACAATTTCATCACTTGGATAATAACTATTTTTATCAAGAGTTTTCAAAAAGTTCCCAAAATCATCTCGGTCATGATAACTTTTTCCAAATACATCTTGTGGGTTTGGAGGTCTTGGATTTCCATGACGGTTTGGATTTGCTGGATGTTCTTCTAATTGTTTTTCTACAATTTGATTGATTCCTGCATAAAATTCTTCTTCATTTGGAGACGTTGATTGAGGTTCATTAAAATTACGGTTTGGATTTGCTGGATGTTCTTCTACTATTTGATTGATTCCTGCATAAAATTCTTCTTCATTTGGAGACGTTGATGTATTTATTGGTTGAGGTTCATTAAAATCACGGTCTATTTCCCATTCATCAATTTCATTATTGACAACAAAGTTTTGAAAACTATTATTTAAATTTTGCATGTTTGGTGATAATTGATATTGAGGTGAACCCCCAGTTGAATAGTGTAGAGGTAATTCGTTATCACTTGACATTAATTAAAAAATGAATAACGGTTTTGACAGTCACTTTTATTTTTGTATCGATGAATCAACCAACCCTCCTCTCTGATGATTTCTTAATTCCAGAAGCTAGACAAATGGAAAATATAAATGAGAATGTCTTTCCTCAATATCAAGGTCAAGAGTTTCATGATCGTGATCTTGAAATAAATACAAATCTCATTCAATTGTTTCCTGATGATGTTGTTGGATTGTTAAATTTATTTGAACCAACACTTGAAAATTTAACAACTTCTATCAAATATATATTTCGTTCTCCATTTAATCCAAACCATTTGTACAATATTGTGAAAAATTGGTACTTATCTAATCAAGAAAATTCTGAACAAGATCTTCAAGCAATTGGTAGTCAAGAAAATCATCCAGAAGTTTCAAATCATTGGATCTTCCCAATTTTGAATGCACTCTCAGAATCTCAAAGAAATGTTATTTGGGAGAAATATTTCAATAATACAATTAACCAATTTGTTCAAATTGATTTTGGTGAAAATTGTTCAATAATCTCATTTAAAGATAAGAATTATGAAAGAAAATATTCTTCTACTGGAATTCGTGTTGGAGATTTCTTTACTGATTTCAAAAAAGTTTGTTGTTATATTCAACTAGACAATATCTTCATAATTAAACAATCAAATACGTTAGAAATGTTAAATCCTACTCAATTTGCACCAATATTGAAAAATATTAAATTAGGGTGTTCAAAAGTTGGTAAAAATACAAAGAAAGCAATTACTGCATTTGATGTTGTTTCCTTTGGGAAGAATTTGGATTTCATTACTTATGAATCAATGAAATTCTATTCCGAAGATCCAAACATTTTTTCATATTTTCATTGGTATCCTTATTCAAGATTAATTCTTTGTACACAAAATGTGATTCAACCATATTTGGATCATATTTTTAGAGTTATTGCAAATTCTGACCAAGAATTATATGATTATATCATTAAATGGATTTCATTTATTTTTCAACATCCAGATGGTAAAACAGGTACTGCATTAGTTATTATTGGTAAACCGGGTTGTGGGAAAAATACATTTACGGACACTCTTTGTCAACTTTTAGGTGAATATTCTGATCCAAATGCAAACTTTGATAATATTACAAGCAATTTTAATTTCCAAATCTTAAACAAAAAATTATTGGTATGTTCAGAAAAGGAAAATCATAATAAAAACGATCGAAAATATCTTAAACAACATGAAAGATTAAAAACATTAATCACAGAAAGATTCGCTCCTATTGAAGGAAAACATAGAAATCCTGAATCTAAAGAAAATGTTGCCAATTTCATCTTCTTAACAAACAATCCTGCTCCTATTCGAATTGATGAAGACGATAGAAGATTTGTTGTTACAAATTGTTATCCAATGAAAGGTCAAGACTATTTTCAACCTTTACGTAATCTTATTAAGACACAAGATTTCAAAAACAATTTAATTACTTTTTTCTTGACTGTTGATTTATCAAATTTCTATCCAGCACAATTTCCTACAACTGAGGCAAGAATGAATTTAATGAACTTTTCAAAATCTCCTGAAAAATTATTTATTGAGGAAAACTTTCAAAAATTCAGAAATGGTTATGTAGCTTTTGAAGCCTGGACTGAATTTAAAAAATGGGCAAAAGTAAAAAATTTCAGACCCAAAACTCATCAAGATTTTAATCAAACAATTTTACAATACTGCTCATTCAATAATAATGATAAGAAATATAGATTAAGGTAACTTTTTATTTAATTAATTCTTTTCTTAAAAGTTCAATTTCTTTTTCTACTTTGTCTCTTTCTCTTCGTAAATCCATTAATTTTCTAAAATCTTTATCATCATAAACCCTTTGATTACCAATAATCCCTGCCTTTTTTTCGATGTCATTTATTTGTTCATCTAAGATATCCCATTTCTCGTAAGCTTCTTGCAATTTAGACATGAAAACAAAAATAAAAGTGAAGTGTCAAAACTGCTTTTTTATTTAAGATTTTAAAAGTTCTTGAAATTCATTTAGTAATTGGTCATATTCTTGTCGTTCTTCGGGAGTCAAAGCTGAGAGATCTCCTGGATATTTAGATTCAATTATGCCTATTCTTTTCCCAATTTCGAAGGCTTTTTGACAATTAACTCGCATTTGTTCGCTTCTTTTGATATCGGAAATGAAACTATTCATTGCTTCTATTTGATTCCAGAGTTTTTCTTTTTCTCTTCGTAATCGTTCCAATTCTTCTATGTCTTCCTGAAACAATTTGGATTCATCATACATAATTAATCCATCCTCATCAATGGAAGATGGAGCCTTCCTTTCTATTTTCAATATTTGCTTGCATGTTTCCAATTTTTCTTTTCGAAGACTCTCCAATTTTTCTTCCAATTTTCTGATAGGTATTTCAATCGCAGCCATAAATACAAAAATAAAAGTGAAGTGTCAAAACTGCTTTTTTATTTAAAGTTTAGCTTTTTGGTCTTTTTTCTTCAATTTCTTGAATTCTTGCTTCAGCAATTTTTGTTAGGATAATTTCCTTTTGAATTGATAGAATACAGGCTTCATCCCAGAGGTGAAGATTTTTCTTCTTTATTTCTTCGTTACGTATTAATTCTTCCTGATAGCCTTCATCACCAAATTTTTTTGGCAAATCCCAAATTTCCTTGTAACCAGTGGCTTTAATACATTTGTCAATTTCTTTTTTTTGTTGTCTCACTGCCACTAATTGTTCTTCCAAAGAGAAACTATCAGACATTTCTCGAACTCTTGCTGCAGCAATTAGTTGCCTGATAAAATCCATTTCCGTTAAGAGTTGATCTTCATAGTCTTTGAGTTGTTTTTGTTCTTGATATTGTTTTCTCACTGCTACTAATTGTTCTTCCAAAGAGGAACTTTCCGACATTTCTTGAACTTTGACTGCAGCAATATTTTTTCTTATTTGAATTATTTCATCAAAGAGAATTTTTTCTTCGTCTTTGAGTTGATCTGCTTCTTCAGTCATGTTAGAAGACATTAGCTTGAACCATTTTTCATGTACATCTTGATATTGTTTTCTCACGAGCTCTAATTGTTCTTCCCAATAAGTACGTTCAGACATAAATACAAAAAATAAAAGTGAAGTGTCAAAACTGCTTTTTTATTTAATTTCTCTTAAAAGTTCTTGAATTTCTTTCATTTGATATCGGAGTCGGTCTCTTTCTCTTCGTAATCGTTCCAATTCTTCTTGATCATCCATCGATAATTTGGATTCATCATAAATTATAATTGCATCCTCATTTGTGTAATTAGGTGCATTTTTTTGAATTCTTCTTATTTGTTTCCATTTTTCTTTCCATTCTTCTCGAAGACTTATTAATTTTTCTTCCAATTTAGACATGAAAACAAAAAATAAAAGTGAAGTGTCAAAACCGCTCTTTATTGAAATTTAAATGTTATCGTCAGAAGGTGAAAAATTAATGAATTATTTAGAAAAGAAAGCTTATCAAAAGAAATTAATAATGCCAAATGAAGCTAGAAATTATAAAGGATATCAAAAAGATTTTGTAACTGATGATGAATTTGAACAAATTTATAATGCTTATTCAGAATTTCGAAAAGTATTATCTGAATCATTACCTGTAATCACAGATGAAAAAATTCCTGATGATGAATTAAGTTTTGAAGAAAAAATTGAGAACCATGTAATTAATAATTTACATAATGAAAATATTCGTACTTTTCCTGAATTTGAAAAATTGACCTCTGGATGGAAAAAAGGTAAAGATAAATATACTATGGAAGAATGGTATGAAATATATATTACAAAAATTATGGAACAACCAGGAATGATAGTTGAATTCAAAGGTAAAACAAATGTACCTGATATTGCATTTAGAAATAAAAATAAAAGACATGTATTATTAAAACAATTTGAAAAAGTTATTGAGCCAAATTATGTTTCTGAAGATGATTATGTTCAAAAGAAACAATTTCCAACTAATAAGAATAAAAAATATTATTTACATAAATTATGTGAACCTGGTACTTATTTAATTGATATTATGTTTGAAAAAAATGTTGGGTACTTAATTTGTATAGAAGCCAATAGTCGATATTTATATGCAATTCCTTTAGGTAGAGAATGTTTTGGTGATATAAATAAAATTATGACTGCTGGACAAAAAACATCTATTTCAATAACAAAAGCTTTAAATACTTTATTTCAACAAGGAATGAAACCTAAAATATTGACCGGAGATGGTGAAAAAGGTTTTTGTTCTGAAGAAACAATTAATTTTTTAAACTCAAATGGAATTAAATGGGAACCTGTTGATAGAATGGATGATTATCATTATCCATCATTTTTACGAAAACCAGGTGAAAAACAAACAACTAGCCCATTACATTCTTCATTAGGTATAGTTGATAGAATTATTAGAACTTTGAGAGATATGGCTTATGAAGTTCAACGAGAAATCTCCCCTGAAATATTAAAAGAATTAGTTGTTCAATATAATAATGCCCCACACTTAACTTTGTCAAAATATGCAGGTATGAATGTTTCCCCTAGTCAAATGCAAAATAATTCTGATTTATATACTTTTATTTGTAGACGTATTTCTCAAGCTAATTATAATGTTTCTGCTCAAAAAGGTTATAATTTAAAAGAAAACCAAGAAGTAATTGTATATAATAATAAAGACACTCTTAAAAAAAGACGATCAATAACTCAACCTGGTAGATTTTTTGTAAAAGGTTTTCAAAATGGTAAATATTTAATACAAGATCTTAAAGGAAATACTCAAATATTACCTCGTTATAGATTAGATCCTATTTGAATTGTCAGAAAATGCAAAAATAAAAAGAGTGTCAAAAAATGCAAAAATAAAAAGAGTGTCAAAAAATGCAGTAAATTGAATTGTTTATTTAATTAATTATTTCCTTTCGTTCCAGCGTTTGAGATTTTTCAAACCTGCCTTTAATTCTTCAATGAAGAAGCATTCAAGTTCGTTAGCTTTTTCTTCATTTGAGCTATCTCCATCATTCATTATCACACGAACATCATCGATGTGATTCATATTGGTTGCAGCTTCTTGGAGCATATATGCCATTTTTTCTCTTTGATCAAGATCATCAGAAATAGTTCTCCATTCATGAACACTATCAAGAGCTTCGACAACTTCAAGTAAGTGTTGGATCGTACGGGCTTCCATGCTTGTATAAAAATGATGTGATGACCTCACGAGAAAAAATTAGATTTTTTGGTTAACGGTCGCCTAGTGAAAAAGTTCATTTTTTTTAATGTCGGACAAACAAAGTGTTCCTGAACAATTTGAAATTAAAGATGATATACCAGCTATGTCTGCAAAAGACATGAGAAATCCAAAAAGAACTCAAGGTTGGAAAATGTTGAAATCAAGGTATGGGGAAAATGTATCCCATCAAAAATTAGCAGCAGTTGCAAAAGTTATGATGCATTGTATTGATCATAATATTCCATCAGAAACTCCAAGTCTTTCAAGGGAAGAAATTAGATCGAAAGACAAATTAATTCTTTGGTTCGATACTCATATTGAGTTTATTCGACCATTTTTGTCGCCTGGAATGATGATTGGTTATGATTCTGGCAAATTCGTTCCGATTCCCATACCAAAAGAAACTACTGAAAAAGAAGAAGAAAAAGATAAAGAAAAGAAATAAATAAAAAATTAATTAATTAAATTGGTTTATTAAAAACCTAAATCTTTTTTGAGAGTTTTTTTTATTACGACCTCTCAATCATCGTAGTGTGGGAAAGCGTCAAAATCGTCATCACTGGAGAGGACATCTACCACGTCTTTTGGTGTCTCGTTTTGATGATAGATTTCTCTTTCGTCAGGTCTTAGAAATTGATCAATACTCAGGTAGTACCATTGCATGTGCGTTTTGGTTTTTGAATAATTTTCGATCTTTTCTTCGGCAATTTTCTTTGCTTTTTCATCGTTGCAGCCATGAATGATTTTGATAGCATTTTCTAATTCTGCTCTTTTTTGTATTGCTAATTCATCCGAATGATCATTCATTTCGTCTTCGGGTATTTGAAGTTTTGAGGCATTTTTGCGAATTGTTTCATTCATTTGTTTGACAACTTTATCATAATCTTCATCAGACATTGTTAGTGGTTGTTTATTTGCAGCCATGACTTTTTCTTGTATTTTTTCTGGTGATTCCCTTCTTTTTAAATGATTAAGGATTTGTTCACTATTGACCTTCTTTTGCCATTCTTTGTATTTTTCAGACTCTTCGTTGGTAAAGAAATGGCATTTCTGAACTTCAAACGGTTGCTTGCCTTTTTCCATGAATGGCTTCAATCTTTCTTCAACTTCTTTTTTGGCGATATTTTGTGAGACGTCCTGAATTTTTGATAAGATCCGACTGAATTCATCAATTTTTGTTGACCATTGTCTTACCAATAAAACATGAGCGCTCCATTGATCCTGTTCCTTTTGAGTTACCAAATCCAAGACGGTTAAGACTTCCAATAATTCACCTTCGTCCAACTTTATTTGAATTCTTTTTTCAATTTCGTCTTCCAATTTTTCTTCATTCCAGTCAGGGTGTGAAAATTGCACCATTTCTTTTGTGTCATTAATCAATTGTTTTTTGATATTGTTTTGTAAAATATTTTGATCCCTGTATTTTCGCCAATAAATTTGCGATTCTTTTTCAGTGAGTAGTTCATCTAATTCCCAATCATCGGAATCAGCAAATTTGTCAGGATTGAGAACTCTTTCTCTTGCAATTTTTGTTATTTCGTTGTCTGCTTTTTCTGGGTATATCAGGTGGAGCATTTCTGATAATTCTCTTATCTGTCTCTTTTGTTGACCAGATACCAATATTATTCTTGGAGTTGGCGCTGGAGGTGGAGGTGTTTGTTGAACATCTTTCGCACGGGGAACTTGTGATCGGCTTGTGATCTTTTTCTTTGGTTTATCGCGTTTATCAGATTTATCAGGTTTATCAGGTTGAATAACTCTGTTCATTCTTTCAAGTTTTCTTTTTGAAGGTGATTTCTTTCCTGTCTTAGATTTCTTTTTTGAATTTGTTTTCTTTCCTGTCTTAGATTTCTTTTTTGGTTCTGGTTTATTTTTCGTCTTTTCAACTGACCCTGGTTTGATTGTTTCATTCAAATCTTCTAATTGGACTTTTTCTTTCCATTCCATGTATTGTTCTCTTTCTTTCCTGTCGATTTCGTTTCTTGTAGCTTGACTTGTCTCATCTGTTGAAAACACCAATTTGAGATATGAATGTCGACTGGTAAAGGTTTTTGTTTTCATAAATTTCAAAATTTTTCTCAGATCTCTCGGTAAATTGTTTTCATCTTGATAATATTGAAACATTGTTTTCATGATTTCTTCATTTTTCTTTCCGAGAATATCAGCATTGATTGATTTGAAATGGTCCATAAATATATCTGTCCAGATTTTGATATTGCCGTTTTCGTCGTAATCATCAACAAATGTATGTGCCAAATTTGATTTGAATAATTCCATGCAAATCAATCGTGCAACAATTTCATTCATTTCGTCATCTTCTATAAAACGAAGGAATTCCTGATCATCTAACCATGAAATTATTTCAGATTTTGTTTGAATGCCATTTTCTTCAAATTCTTGCCATTGCTCCGAGCTTATGTTTGATGGAAGGGTTAAATGATGATGGTGAATATTTTGATCTTTTTCTGTATTTTCAACTTTTTCATCTTTTTCCTGACAATCTAAATTTTTGATAACTTCTTTGGGGTCATCATCACTTTTCTGTGCTTTTGGCTGATTTTTCTTAATTATTGGTGTTGGCTGAGATTTGTATGCATCTTCTGAAATAAATTCGACTTCTGAGCTATAATCTTCATCTGATGATAAGCTTCTTTTCTTTGGAACTGGTTGACTTATTTGTTGAAAACGTGGATTTTTTGAGCCATGTGTAGAAATTTGAATGCCATCAGAAATTTGCCTTTGCATACCATTTTTATTTGTAGCTCCTATTTCATCATAGGTTTGCTTTTGCTTCTCTTTTTGAGAGTGTAGCCTTTGTCTTGTGGTGTTGTTGCCTTGGTGGGACATGAAAAAAAGTGATGTGATGACCTCTCGGGAAAAAATTAGATTTTGGTAAACGGTCTCCACCCCTAAACACCTAGAGGCACCCCATAAGGGACCCAAATAAAAATATGATTTTTCGTGCTCACCTCATCACCTCATTTTTTTACATGTCGTCCGAGCACCACGTAACCATAGATGAACCAGCTGATACTGAAGATAATGTCGAAACTCATGATGATATTATTGAACGATTACGAAATGTGCCAAAACGGTCCGAAACTTCTCTTGGTAAAGAGGAAAACGCCCGAATTTGGGATAACACTGAAACCGAGTATACTGAAGTTGAACCAGTTCCGCCTCCTCGATTTCCTAAAATTCCAAACAAAATCCCAGAAAAAGTCGGACTTGATAGTTACTATTTCAACGGAGTTGAACAAAAACGAATAATTCGAGGTTTGGCGATGTTTTACCTATACAAAACATTCAAAGGAAAAGGCAAATCTGACCATAATCACCTCAGTTTTGACACCTTACGAAGGTCAAATATGTTTCGAATTCAGTCGGAAGTTGATGATCGAGCCGAATTTGAGGTCATCAAAGAATACATGGAAATTCAATGCCAAAATGATCGTATTAAAAATGGCTGTTTCCCAGAAGAGGAAGAAGAGGAAGAAGAGGAAGAAGAGGAAGAAGAATTAATTGAAAAAGAAGAGGAAAAAGAAGAAGAAGCACCAGATGACTTCAAAAAAGATCCTAATTGGAAACCATAAAAAGGACGTTTAGTGAGAGGACGTTTAATAAATACTCTCATACTAGGTTTTAAGTAAACCACACAATTAACAACTTTTTCTATAGCTTTTTTTGATGTTAACGATACGGGACCTCCTTCCTAGCAGAGCGTTGAGAGGAATCCTGAGAGCAGCCCAGTGGAAGATCATTAATGGGAGTGGGGGATCATACCTGACATAGTGGGGCTGGGGTCGCGGATGGGAAATATTTGACGCGGTTTTTGAACGAAGTGCAAAAATCGTGGCAAATATATAACTACTAAATAAAAATAATAATATATATTATATATATAAAATAAAATAATGTTTTAATAAAAATACTACTAGGATAAAAAATGTTTATTATTTCAATATAAAAAATATAATAACTGAAAAAGTTAAAAATTTATTAAAAATAAAATAAAATATAAACAAGTGTATCTCTAGAAAATAAATGTATTTTAAACATATAAGTATTAATGTGTTATTAATATATATATGCAATAATAATTAATAAAACAAAATTATATATATATTTATATTTCATCAATTTTTATAGAAAAAAAATTATATAGCTATATAATTTTTATAGCCTCTCAATTATAAAACGATTTTTATTCAGAAAAATAAAAATAGAAATATCTCAAAAATAGGAGTATAAAATTCTTATCCATTAAAGCACATTCTTAGTTTCAAAATAAAAATAAAGAAAATATGATCAATATTACAATATTTCGTCAATTTCTCTACATGAATACCTCTTCATTGAGCTATTCAAACTTTTTTAAAGGTACCCAAACTCTATTTTTTCGGACAATACCTTTTATATATTATTAGATTATTTTATAAATACTCATATTTATATATATTTAAAATTATTAAAATTTTATCTAATAATTTCCAGTATAAAAAGAAATTTAATGTTGTCGAATTTTGATTAGTTTACAAATTTTCAAAATTGAAAAAGTTTTAAAATGATTGTTTTATAAATTTAAATAAAAAATCATTTAAATTAACATTTTTTAAGATACAAATCCAGTACGTTTAGTAACCGCAATTTTTTTTGACATTCTCAAAGAATAAGATGACATGTTAAATAAAAAACGATTATTTTCATACATTTCATATAACATGTCATAATGTTTATTTAAATTGTAAAATATGTGTCAAAAACAAACCTAGTCAATTTAAACTTTTTCAGAGACATGCAACTATTCAAATAATAAACGTTCTCCTATTCAAAAAATAACGTACTGGATTTGTACCTTAAATAAATATATACATAAAATGTTTACATATATATATTTATTGTTATTAATAGTTTTTTTTGATTATTTTTTGAGAATCTAAAAAAATTATCATTTTAATTATTGCATTTTATAATTTCATTGTTATTATATATATTAATATACATTTCAAAATTATAAAATATCTTATATTGTGAAATGTAATTTAAAAAAATAAGATAAATATATTTTATTATTTGAATGCATTCTGAATTTATAAAATTAATATTGTGTAGATATCTTAAGAAATTAATTAATATTATATTATACAATATAATATACATGATTTATTAATATGGAATATTATGTAAAGCTCAATGAATATCTAAAATGCCTATTTAGATTAAATGTATCGAGAATTTTTTAGCAAATTAAAAAAAACTTTCGTAACTGAATTTTAATGATTTTTCATTATTTCATATCCTAACAAATATCAAATATATCATTAGATATCTCATATTATATATTATAATTCAATATATAAAATGAAATATATATTTAATTTAATATAAATAAAATATAATTTAAAAATATTATTATTTAAAATTTTTTATAAATTGAAAGAAAAACTATAATAAAATTTTCACTTCTCAATTATAATTTTAGTTTAATTTTCCATATTTTTCTCAAAAAAATTGGATTATAAATAAATATACTATTATTTTAAATCTTTAGGTAATTTGATCGTGATTTCAATGCATTCAAAATTGAATTCTCTTAGATTGACGACATGTGTGGTGAAACTAGAACTTTTTATATAAAAAATCATATTTGAATCTTTATATCATATATTAATATTTATTTTATCATTACTAAAAAATTTGTTAGAGGAGTAAAAAATATTATCTTACCAATTTCGAGATAAAATTATTTTTAAAATGTATAGGAAAAAAAATATATAAAAAATCGTTATTATTTTAAAAAAGATCAATCTTCAGAAAATTTGAATTGATAAAAAACTTTAGGAAAAGTTTAACACAACATCGAAAAATTTAAAACAAAATTTTCATTTTTTATATAGCTTTTCTTTAATTTTAGATTTTTAATAAATTAATAAATTATATTTATTCATATATAAATTAAACAAGCAAAGTAAATACAGTAGTAATTTTATGTTTATTAAGATATTTTTATTTTTAATATTTTGCATATAATCATATAAAAAAATACCATTAAACATAGACCCTATGAATGAAACTATGCAATATCTTTTTTTAGTTTAATATACTATTAATGATATTACAAATTTTTATTTTAGAATTTTATCAATGCCTTGATATAAGCCAAACAAAATAGGTTCTGTATTTTCTCAAAATCAACAAGACAAAATTTATAGCAGTACTTTTATCTAATATAACTCAATCTATAAACATTAATATTATGATATTATTGGAGAAAATGAGGGTAATTTTCAAGAAAATTAAATATTTATTTTTTTTTACTGAATTTGCATAAATATCTTATATTTATTAAAAGTTATCTTAAATTTTGCTAGTAAAAAATATCGCTTGAAATAAAATATATTTATATTTATAACAATTAAATTTAGAATGAAATAATAATCGAAATATTTGAGATATTGAGTTTGGCAAAAGTATTGATATTTTTAAAATATATTTTGCTATTTTATATTAAACATAATTTATATCAAATATATATAGTAAATATATGAATTACTAAACTCAATAAAAAGATATTTGCAAAATTATCACTTCATTTTTTTTAGTTTCACCACACATTTGACGACTTCACCTCTTCAGAAAAAAAATTAACCTTTTTTTCTCCTTAAACCGTCAAAAAAATTAGTATTTTAGCTTTATCTCAATAAATCCTAGATAGATCTTCCAATTAACGAGATATATCATGTAAAATAAAATATATAAAACGATAAAATCATTACAAGCAAATGTATCGAAGGGATTAGAAATTATTTGGAAATTATTGAAATATCGATTTTTGATTTTTCGTATCTCTACATAGTCTTAATTAATTAAATATATTTTTATTTTATAAACAAACAAATATAATAATATAGAAAAATATAAGTTCAAAAATAAAAAAATAATATTAGCCCTTCGGCGGTTTTGTAAAATACGGCTATTTGGTCGTTCATTGAATAGTTTATTATACAAAACTTCTACGGCACACGGCAAAAGTGCAACTTTTTGAATACTTTACATAAAAAAATCTTCAATTACGGCATACGGCCGAAAGGGATAAAATAATATTTTAATCACCACTTTTCTAGGGTTTTTAAAATTTTTCAAAAAGTAAAGATTAAAAATTCTAATTTCTTATGTAATGAACTAAACAGGTTGCAAATAGTATCAAACAATTATGCATATGATAAGGATTTAAAATATGCTATTAAAATTTTAGTAAGTCTTAAAATTACCAACTTTTTGCTTTCAACAAATTGAAAGAAAAGAGTTTGTATACCTTTACTTTTTTGGAAATCATGAAATATCAAACAAATTCTAGATAATATAAAGTATCAATATGTATTTTTATTTATGTGATATATATGATTGTATACTATAAAATAATCACATTTAATCGTGCGCAACTTTATTTCAAAATGAAATTTGCATCAAATACCATTCAATATATATCTAATATTATTATGTATTATTTGGTTTTCATATCATATATAAGTTATATTTAATATATATTTGATTTTCATTTTAAATATATTTATAATAAATAAAATAAGCATAAATTAAAAAATTTTTTTGTACTTAACAGTTTTTGATAATAGTTTAGAAAAATTATTTCAAGCACCATTCTTAATATGTGTATGGCAACTTCAAAAAAAATAGTTTTTTAAAATATTGTAAATATATATTCTAAAGTATATATATATGTATATAATATGATCAAATAAAAACATAATTATTTTTTTGCATATATAAACATATTCTTATTTCCTCAATTATTAATTGAATTTTTTGTGAATATATGCTTTAAAAATTATTTAATAAGATTTTCTCAATTTTTTCTGAGTATAAAAAAATAAAAAAATACAAATATATTCATGAATAATAGTGTTTTTGAAATTTAACAAGAATTTAATACCATACATTTAAATATTTCTATAAAAATAAAATATTTTCAATACTTAAAGATTAATTGTAAAAATTCTCATATTGATGTTTAATCAAATAATGTTAAATGGTTTAATAGAAAATACTATATTTATAGAATAGTAAAGGAAATATTTATTGCAATAACTGAAATAACAAAAGTCTTATAGAAAAATCTAATGATTTCAAAAATTATTATTGTTATAATGAAAAATAAAACCTAATTTTTTAATCCTTCCAATTAAATCACCAGAATATTAGATATTTATGTCTTATTAATTCTTTTATATTTTTTCTTTTCAGATAAAATATCGTATTAAACGTTTTTATCATATTTCTGATAAAAAGAATATTTTAAGCATTAATTTTAAATGCATTCTCTCGTATTCAGCTTTTATTTTGAAAATTCATGATCCTTTTTAGAGAAATTATTTCCTTACATTCATTATTCTTTTTTTGATTTATATATTACATTTTAATATTTTTACAACTAAATGAATAAAACGACAGCAGGTTTTAGATGAACAATCTCTCAAAAATTTTTGCCAAAAGTGATTACACTTTTGATTGTCGAAATGAACTTTCCCATAATAATTTTTTCCTTATTAATTTTGAGCCTTTTTATTATTTAGGTGATTTTTTCTAATATTCTATAAAAAAATATAATTATTTTTTTTTTTTTTTTTTTTTTTTTTTTTGTCAATTTTCAAATAAAACATATGTATATTGCGTATACATAATGTTGTTCGAATAATTCAAATATAACGTTAAAATATCTAATTGAACTTAAAAAAACTTCATATTTTTGTTATAAAAAAATTGAATAAAGAAAAAAAAAATTGATAAATCTCATACAATCTTGCAAATTATTAATTAAAATTTGAATTGTTATTTTGTTTTTAGCGTTGACAGCTTTTCGTAATAATGAATGGGGGAAACGATGAAAGTTCAGCAAAAAACTTCGAAGATGAACCAATTCCGTGTTTGTCTCAAGAAGATATAAATTTTGTTAACAACAGATTCAAATGCGATATATCAAAACTTAGAAATATTCAACATTTTAGTAAGGAAATGTCAAAATGTATTCAAAGTATCAGAAACTTTTCATGTAAATATTCAAATATGGTAAGACAAGTCAAAAAATTTTTTTTTAAATATTTGCACATTTTTTTATATTCAGCATATGATATACTTTATTCAACTCCTTTTAGATTAGATCTTGTTTCTAATTTAACATCAATTATTATGGATTTCGAAAATTCAATACCATCAATATTATATTCGTTAGTAATATATATATAAAAAAAAAAAACTGATGTTAATTTAATTCCGTTAATCAATTTTTATGAATATTTAAAAAATAAAAATATAATAACTTCAACATGTTTTTTAAAAATTGTGAATTTTATTTCTCCTTCAAATTTCAATGACAACATCAGGAGTTATTATATACAAAAAGATTTTATCATTGAAGGGCAGATGATTTCTGATGAAGAGGATGATGAATCCTCGTTTGAAGAGGAAGAAGACGAAATTTTATTTGAGGAAGAGGAAGAAGAAATACACAAAAAAACTGAATTTGATGTTGAAAAGGAAAATGAGTTAGAGTATGATTTTGAGTATGAGAATGATTATAATGAGTATGAAGAAGAAAATGATGTAAAAGTTCAAGACCAAAATAATCTTTTTGAAAATAAAGAATTAAAAAAAATACGTGACGAAGCTATAAAATTGAGAAGAGGTTTCCGTGGAAACCGTTATTCAGTTGAAATGAAAAAGTATGCATCAATTCTTTACTATAGCTCAGACATCTCATACACATTAATAAGGAAACTATTCTGTTTTCCTTGCAACAGGAGAATAAGAGACTTTTGCAAGCCATTTTTAAATGATATTAAAGAATGTTTATTTGATGAAAATAAACTTGAGCAATTGTTATCGATACAAAAAATCAATTATCAAGCTCCAATTGAATGCAATATTGGTGTGGATGCTGCAGTTTTTTTACCGATAAGTGGCGAAAAGCTTTTAGAAAAATTCAAATATTTGAGAAATAAAATTGACCCAAAAAAAATATATTCAAGTATATTTTGTTATGTCGTTGAACCATTGGATGCAAATCTTAAATCATTTCCAATTCACATACATTTAATGGAAGATGGTTTTGCTAATGATACAATCAAGCATATACGAGATTCTTTAATCCAAAAACTTAAAATTCATAATATTATTTGTCGCTTTACATCAACAGATGGCGACAGATTTTTCAATGGAGAACATGAAGATGCATTTCTTCTATATAAAGAAATTTTAGAAAGTGGCGGTAGTATCGATGAGATTTTAGAAATCGTCAAGAAAACTATTTCAGAAAAACTGTGGCCAATCTCGGATATTCTTCATATTCTTAAGAATACTCGAGTTACTATGCTTTTCAGAAATATCGGTTTATCACTTTTAAATAACTTTAATCCAGATGAATTGAATGAATTTATTTCAATCAAAAGTTGTTTAAATGATAAAACATCTCAAGGAAGCATGAAAGACTCGTACCCTTTAACGATATTTGGGTTTGAATCTTTCATGAGTTCTATAAACTATGATGAATCGAATTTTTTGATAACTCCATTTTTTTTAATAATCGAAGCTCTTCGTAATATTCATTTGAAAATCGAAATCAGAAAATCGTATCTTCGGACTGCATTTTTATTTACAAATTACTTCTTGCATATTAGCAATTTTGTTAAAACAGTTGGCACCAGAATGATGCTTATTAGGTTAATGAATACAATTCTTGGTTTGCTAGTGTGCCTAGAAAGGCCAACATTCAATATTGCTCATTTAGGAACGCACCCGATTGAGTGCTTTTTTGGTTTGATTAGAATAGGATGCCACTTTCAGCACACAATTTTCAATATTCTCAGAACAATTTCAAGAAGTATATTAACTATTAATTTTATGAGTGATCTCAATATTAAAAAGAAAATAAACGGGCGAATTAATATTGCAGGTGCTACAATTATGAAAAGAGATGACGAATACGGTTTTTTCCCTTTTTGTCCAGATGATTTTTTTATTTTAATGCTAAGAAAACTTCATGGCTTTAATAGCACTGAAGAACAAAATAATACTTTAAATTCATGGTATGAATATTTAATTCAAAAGCATTCAAAATCAGACGATTGTGAGGTTTATTTGCAAAATCCTATCGTTGGATGCAATATTAGTTCTCGTAATGTTAATTATTCTCCAAAAAAGCCAAACCATGTCAAAAGTGCTAATAATCGCTTGAAATCAAATAAACTCAATACATTTTACAAAAATTATTATTTGAAAAAGTATCCTGGTAAAATGAACCAATTAATTTGCTTACATTTAAACAATTTAATAAAGAAATTCCCTGGAAATTCAATGTTAATTATCAGTAAAATGTATGGTTTTGTCTTCCAAAAAGGAGCTGAAAAAACTCAAATTTGCTATTCGGAAGATCTCTCTATAATAAAAGTCTTCAATGATTTTAATGAAAAGGAGAAGAAAAGAATTAAAAACATAAAAAAATTAGCTAGTTCTGGCGGCAAGAAAACCCCCAATATAAAACAAAAAAAGAAAACAGTTATTCAAGAATCAACTAAAACAGAATTCATTTCACAGCCAAATAATTTTGCTCCTTCCAATCAATATTCAGCAATGAATCAAACAAGATTCATCTCACAGCCAAATATTTTTGCTCCTTCCAATCAATATTCAGCAATGAATCAAGCAGGAGTCTTTTCACAATCAAATAATTTTGCTCCTTCCAATCAATATTCAGCAATGAATCAAACAAGATTCATCTCACAGCCAAATAATTTTGCTCCTTCCAATCAATATTCAGCAATGAATCAAGCAGGAGTCATTTCTCAGTCAAATTATTATTCTCATGTTAATCTATATCCATCAATGAATCACCCTTGATTCCTTTTCATATTCAAACAACCATTCTACTTTCAGTCAATATTCAACTATCAATTAGTTATGATTCCTTATCAGTGTTTAAAGGTTTTTATTATATATATATATCTGAAATTTGAAATAGATATTCATTAAAAATATTTTTATATTTAATATTTTATTTAATATTTAATTTTATATTTTGCATATTTAGCAGATTATAATGATTTTTTAAAAAGTTAAATATGAAATAAAATGTCCTTCTCTATAATTTATTTTTATTTTGATTGACAAATTAAATTAAATCATAAATATATTATATTAAATGATATATCAAATACAAACTAACAAATTTTTGCTTTTTTTAAAAAATCTACAAATTGTTCCAAAATAATAGAACAATTAAAAATACGATGAATTATAAAAATTTATATCTCTCAATATTTTTCAATATTACATTGAAATTATATATTGAATTAAAAAATTGAATAGTATTATTTTATCTGAAAATTTCAATGCATTTCTATTCATTCACAAAATCTCTTTTTTTGTTCATTGAATTTTATTGTCTCATAAAAATATATGTATCTGTTCAAATATAGAGTATTTGAAGAGCAAATAATAATATATATCTAAACTAATTTCAATATATATATTTGCCTATTATTATATGAAATTAATCTAAATTGACTGTTAATTTAATGCAATAAATAAAAGTCAATATAAACGTGCAAAACAAGAATATTGATAAATTTAACTTATTTAGATAAAATATATACACTAATGTCTAAGAATAAAACGTAGTAACAAAATGAAGCATTCATATCATTCCAAAAAAAAAGCAAATCTTTCATTTTTTTTTTCAAAAAGCATTGGTTACACCTGTATTAATGGGGGAAAATGAATAATAATCGTTAAACATCAACTATACTAATTAGTCAAAGATGAATATTAACAATGCTTTTTAAATTTTTTTTCATTTACAGAGATATCTGTAATTTTTGAAAACCCAAAAATATTTATATTTGGCATATATATTAATATATATTATTTAATAGTATATAAAAATTAAATTAAAAAGTAAAATAAATTAAAATATAGGTATTATTATGAGATATTTTTAAAACAATAAACATAAAAATACGTTATTTCGAAGTTGCCATACACATTTCTTAATGGGCAATCGGATTTTCCATCGATCCACTTTTTGAATGGTTTATACTCTCAAAAAGTGGAGATGTTAAGTACAAAAATATAAAATCCTAAGAATTATTGAGAGAATTTTTTTTCATTCAAATTTTTTTCATTGAAAAAGTTCATATTAAAATTAAAATATCTTCATAAAAAAAGATAATAGTATAAAGAAAAACAGAAATTATATAAATATAACACAAATAATAAATAAATAACGTAAAAAATTATATGAAAAAAGATATATATAAATCATCATATTACGATATCAATCTCTAAGTAGCAAAGTCAAGAAAAAAATGAATAAAAATATAAATTCTAAGTAAAAAGAGAAAAAGTTTATAAAAAAAAAGAAAAATCAATAAATTAAGCATTTTCTGTTGAGAGCCATATAAGATGACGAAGTTCATAAACGAACTTCAGACAAAATTTATACTTCGTCTTCATCTGAATCAGTATCTTTTATTCTTCTGAATCTGTATCTTGTATTCTTCTGAATCTGTACCTCATCTTCATCTGAATCTGTATCTTGTATTCTTCTGAATCTGTACCTCATCTTCACCTGAATCTGTATTTCGTCTTCATCTGAATCTGTATCTTGTATTCTTCTGAATCTGTATTTCGTCTTCATCTGAATCTGTATTTCGTCTTCTTCGGAATCTGTATCTCATCTTCATCTTAATCTGTACTTCATCTGAATCTGTATCTCATCTTCATCTGTATTTCGTATTCTTCTGAATCTGAACCTCATCTTCATCTTAATCAGTACCTCATCTGAATCTGAATCTGTATCTTGTATTCTTCTGAATCTGAATCTCATCTTCACCTGAATCTGAACCTCATCTTCACCTAAATCTGTACCTCATCTTCATCTGAATCTGTATCTTGTATTCTTCTGAATCTGTATTTCGTCTTCATCTGAATCTGTATTTCGTATTCTTCTGAATCTGAACCTCATCTTCACCTGAATCTGAACCTCATCTTCATCTGAATCTGTATCTTGTATTCTTCTGAATCTGAATCTCATCTTCACCTGAATCTGAACCTCATCTTCACCTAAATCTGTACCTCATCTTCATCTGAATCTGTATCTCATCTACATCTGAATCTGTATCTAGTCTTCTCTTGTTTCTGTGCCCCGTCTTCTTGTAATTCCGTATCTCATTTAATTCTGTTTATGAACTTCGTCATCTTCTTTATAAAAATACCGCGCAATATGCTAATTAACGTATCGCGAACTTTTTGAAAAGATGACGATATCAACTTTTTGATGAAAAGTTTTTTGAATACATTCAAATATTGAATACTTCTCTCAATATTTTTATTAAAATTGAGAGAAAGTTTCCTTCAAAAAGTGGATCGATGGTAAAACCGATTTTTCATTCTTAATTTATTGAATGATATTGTATAAATATAATTATTTTATTTCATTCAATTCTAAATTATTATATCTTATTAAAAATAACTTGTAATAGTTATTAAAAATATTATAATATATATATGTATATAAATAAAAATAAATATCATATTTAATATTAGTAAATTCTAATGTTAATATAAAAACATAAGAATTTAGTTACTCTTATTTTCTGAGACACAAAAATTGATAAGATTTTATTGAATTTTAAATTGAGAAAATTCTGAATAAGATTATTTTTTTCCTCATTCAATTTTAATATACATATATAGTTGCGCAGCATTAATTTTGTAGTTCCGGGCCTCATTTAACTCTTATAATATATATCATTATATTTAAATTATAAATATAAAACAAAAGTAATTTTTTATCGTTGCACCACTCATTAAAAAATGAAATTTTTTTTCAATAATAATAACTCTTTTTATATAACACTTAATGTTTTAAAAGTATATAAAAAGATATCAAAAGAATTAATGATTAGAATAAATTATATAAAAAGTTATCGCTATTCTAAATTTTTATAAAGAGTTATAAAATCCTTATCAAAAATAATTATAAAATAAATTGAGATAAAATACTCAAATTTATTTTCTGAAGAAAATTTAATAAATACTTATATCCTTTTAGTTTTTATTTTAATTTGAATTATGTACGATGCAAATATTTATAAAACTAATTATTATTATAATAATAAAATATAATTAGTTTAAACAAATCAATCATTGAGTTTTACTGTAAAAATTCAGTTGTACGACCTTTATACAATGTTTTGTAAATATTATCAAAACTGGTCCAATTGAGTTTAAGGTATAATAATAATTGAAAGATGAAAAACCAAAAATAAATCAATTTATTTTATTTAAATGCCATATTATATTATTTTATGAATATAAACTAAATAAAAAAAATCATGTGAAAAAAATTTAATGAGTTTTGATTAGAGATGTTTTATTATTCACTTTTGCCCAGAAAAAGTCGAACTTTTCCAAGAGAAAAGTTGAATTTTGAACGTCTCTAGTTTTGATCGACTACCTCTAGATATTCTCAAATATAGATTTTGTTTTTACACAAATATTATATTGAATATTTTCTCAATTATTAAAACATGGTTATATAATTATTTAAAAGCAATCATTATAAATATATCTCTTTATTTTTAAATATAAATTATAAAATAATTATAAACAGATTATAATTCTTGAAACTCTTTTACATCTCGATATATTTGGTCTTGGTACTTCTGAATTAATATTATTCGTTCAATATTTTCTATTGATAATAGAAATTTTTCATAACTTCAGTTCGAAATTTTATCATGCACTCTGGAGAATACATTGACTTATCAAACGAAAAGCCGAAGAATACCAAAAGTAAAATAGTGATTATAGCTATCATTCTTTTAGAAGTAGCTCTTGTTGGATGCTCAATAATCGCTCTGTGCATAAATAAGACTCATACAGTTACACATAGCAATCTAAGCCTTTTACAAAGCGGTCGATCCATAATTCCACTTAAAAATTGGAACTTCTTCTATAATTTAAGCTCAATCTCAAAAGATCTCGATAAGATTGATTTCTCTAAAGTCCTTGTTAATACGACTAATGTTACCGTTCCACACACATGGAATGGACTTGATGGACAAGATGGTGGTGATGATTATGCCCGAATTCCATGTTCATATCAAACATACTATCAACGCGCGAAAGGTGCCACAAATCCTATTTATATTGAATTTTGTGGAGCTAATCTTAAAACGACTGTTTATGCCAATGGTCAAAAAGTCGGCCGTCATGTAGGAGGTTTTGGTAAATTCCGCTTTGAACTTACAAGCTACCTTAAAGAAGGAGACAATTTACTTACTGTTGTTGTTGACAATTCTAACAACAAAGAATATTATCCATATCGAGCCGATTTCACCTTCTTTGGTGGTATATATCGTGATGTCAATTTAATTTCTGTTTCTAAACTTCACTTTTCACTTACCGATTATGGATCTAAATCACTTTATGTTATACCAAATGCCACCACCGGTGAAGTTTTGATCAACAGCACCTATGTTAACGAAGAAGGTCTTAAAGATGTCAAAGTTCGTTACACTATTTATGATGCAGATAACAAAGTTCTTTCCACCACAGAAAGTAGTGATCCAATCACCGTTAAAATTGATAAACCACATCTTTGGCAAGGCCGTAAAGATCCATATTTATATCGCGTTCATGCTGATTTGCTCGACTCTAACAAGAATGTTACTGATACTCTTGAAAGTCATTTTGGATTCCGTACAATTTTCATCAACAAGACCGCTTGTTATTTGAATGGAGAGAAATATCAACTTCGCGGAGTTTCACGTCATCAAGATCGTCCCAATAAAGGCTGGGCCATTAGCAATGAAGAAGAAAAAGAAGATTTTGATATTATTTATGAAATGGGAGCCAATTCTGTTCGACTTGCGCACTATCAACAAAATGAAACCGTTTATGAATATTGTGACAAATTAGGCTTAGTTGTTATTTGCGAAGTTCCATTAATCTCGCATTTCTTAAACACAGAAGAATCAACAAACAATTTACGTGATCAAATGATTGAAATGGTTAAACAAAACTTCAATCATCCATGCGTTGCCTATTGGGGATTAATGAATGAAATTGTTCAATACACCCCACAATCAGAAGCCATGCTGAAAGTCATTCGCGAACTTGATCTTCTTGTTCGCTCATTGGATATTACACGTGGAACGTATGGAGTTATGATCAGTGACACTTCACACACGAGTGAATTGAATCGTATTCCAGATATTATTGGATACAATCTTTATCAAGGTTGGTACAATGGAAATGTTGCAGATAACGCCTGGATCATTGATGATATTCGTAAACATGAAGAAAACTCGCCTCTTGCCGTTAGTGAATATGGAGCTGATGGAAATGCTGATTATCATAGTGATAAACCAGTACGTAAAGATTACACCGAAGAATACCAATTCATCTTCCACTCTCAATTCTATGAAATAATTGAACAAAAGGATGTTTGGGGAGGATTTGTTTGGAACATGTTTGATTTTGCTTCCGATTCACGAGATGAAGGTGGACGTAAAGGAATGAACTTCAAAGGTTTAGTTACATATGATCGAAAATATAAGAAGGAATCATTCTATTTTTACAAGGCCGTTTGGAACAAAGAAGAGAAATTTGTTCATGTTTGTGGAACTCGTTTCCATAATCGTACTACAGATACAATCGATGTCACCATTGTAACCAGTGCTATTGCTCTTAATACCGATTTATATATTTATAATAACGATGCTCTCATTTCTACTCTTGCTAATAATGCAAATATCATCAACATTGCCAATGTCAAATTAAATGACGGCATCAATTTAGTTAAAGCAGTTATTAAACAAGGTGACACAATTATATCTTCTCATGAAGTTGAATTTGAAAAGGTTGCTAAACCTTCTTCTAGCTAAAGCGAACATAATTAATACCAATAATAAATTTGACTTAATTTTTCCAATATCTATATATATTTTATTTCTATTTTTTTTATAGATTGAGTCATTTGCTTTATGAGCTGTCATATTTTATAGAATTTCTCAAATCTTTTTGCTCTATCTTCAGCTTTTTGTTGTATAGAAGAAGTGCGAGAACTAAAATAACGTATTTTTTGTTTTAAAAAAGGATTGATTTTTCAAAAAATAATTCGTTAGCCTTATGATTTTTTTAATAAAATAAAGTATATAATTGATTATGTATATTACTTATCAGTATCAAACTATTTGAAAGTTCATACGTCGAAATTTAAATTTTACATATTTTCAAGAATATGATTGAAGTTGAACCAATATTGATTATTTATTCATTTCATCATATTCTAAATAATATTATTGATATAATTTCTAATTAATATATATATAATATTATAATATAAATGAGATAAATTTATTTTAACAAAAAAATTATAGAAAACATAAATATCTAGCTATAATATTAATTTTATGGGGATAATAATTTTATATTAGAATTAAATTATATTGTATGATATTATATTATGATTATTTATAAATCCGCTCGACGGGCGTAGTTTTATTTTTATATTCACAAAAAGTTAAAAAAGAATTGAGTAGAAATGTTCGTTAGGCTTAAATCCCCTCAAAATTCAATGCAATGTTCGTTAGGCTTAAATCCCCTCAAAATTCTGTACATATTCCTTTATATAATATTTTATTAATATTTCTTAAATATCAGTAAATTAAAAATAAATAAAAAGTAATATATAATTTTTGGACGAAATTTATTTTAAAAAATATTTTTTTTTATCTTGAAATAGCAAACAGAGGACAGATCTTATCTTCAATAATTTTATAAATCTACTTTCACACTTTATACGCTTAATACTTTCATTAAATTAAATAATAATATAATAATAACAGGCTATTATAATGAATAAGACTAAAATAAATAATTATTAAGAATTTCAGATTATATCTATATAAACCATGCATTATTCGTTAAAGAAATAATTATTAAACCAATTAAATATCAGTTATATGTCAAATGACAACAATAAAACATATTTTTGAGAATCTTTGTTTCATAATCGTAACTTTTAACCAAGGAAATAATTTAATTTATGAATTATCAAATAATATCATTGATATTAGTAATAATATATCATTTTATGCTATATTCTTTGTTTGTTTAAATTTCGAATATTGAAATCCTTTAATTGCTCAACGATTACAAAAGTTAAAAATGTGAATATTTAAATTATTTTATTTAAACAAATATAAAAATTACCTTAAAAAACAAATTATTTGGTGCTCTTTTTTTATTTTTTTAGAAATAAAAATTTGAATTGTTTATTTTCTCATATTCAATTTTAAAATCAATATACTATTACTTGTAGCGAACCAAATTAAACAATTATACATTAATTATACATTATTTTACCTGTGTAAATAAATATCTAAATTTGAAATAAATTGGTTAACCAAAGGTAGTTCTCGCACCTCTTGTATAGATTGTTTTTAACAATGATCGTTTGGTTAGAAGATATCAAGAGTTAATATTGATTTTTGTGAATAAGAATGTTGATGACAATTCTTTCATCTGAAAGGCAAAAGAATTTTATACGGAAGTAGTATATGTATGACCGTTTGAGAGGGCAGATAAAATGACCCCCTTGTCATAGGGTTTACAGACCCCAAACCTCAGCCTCATGACTCAAAAAATCGATTAAATTTCAAAAATAGCACTTAAAATTAGCCTGTTTCGTGAGGTGTAATGATTCTAAAAATAGAAGTTCAAAAATGTTTTAATTTTTTTTTATTTCTATAAAATGTATTACATCTATGAATCAACTTTTGGTGAAATGCCAAGAATGCCAGCCCCTGAAATGATGCCGAATGATGTTAAACGCTTGAGATTCTTTCGTGAACATACATTTAATAAACGACTTTATTTTATAAGTGAAAGTGAAATGATGATATATCGTTATTATGTTCCTGAAGAATACATTCAACATCCGAGTGAGAGAAGTTGGGACAAACTGCATCCAGGCTGTGAAAACGGATATATTAAAGAAGTTCATCATAAAGGAACAAAAACAAAAGGCTTTGAATTGATACCTGATGATGAATCTAAGAAAAGAAGGGTGTGGTTGACATTGAATGACAGTAATATGAAACAACTGAGAGCTCAAAATGATTTATAAATGAATCAACATTAATGATGTTTTATTTTTGTACCCCCTGATGATGTTCTAGATTGACGGTTGCCACTTTTGAATTTACATCTTTGAACTTGTTTAGTAGTATATATCAGTCGGTTTCCGTCGGGCTAAAGCCCACCGTCAACACGACTAATGAACAAAAATAATATGAACTCATTTAATGATTACCATCAATTGATGTTTCATTTACTGGACAGTTCATTTAATTCATTCTCAAGTTGATGCACTTTATTTTTGAGACTGTTGATGTCTTCAATAAGAGACTCACGAACGGCGAGACCATCAGAGCCCAACATTCCTGATTTGATATTGTTGAGACATTGTTTGTAATCATAACACTTTTCTTTTAATCCTCGTTTGATTCGTTTTAATTCTGGTATTTCTTTCTTGTATTCAGTTAGTTCACTCATTTAATAATAATTAAATGTCTGTTATCAATCAATTAAGAACCGTTCATGATGATAAACATAAAAACCATTTTGATAGATTACAATTAACGATGCAAAAGAAGAGAACAAAAATAAACTCAGCACCGACAGTGAAATGTTATAATGAAAAAGGAAATATATTTCATGAACCACCTCCAAAAACGACTAAATCATTAAATCATCATGATTCACTTAATTATTCTGTGGTTGTCAGGAGCAACAACATTTAATACATATTCATTAATAACTTTTGATTGTTGGTCAACAACATTTGAAAGCTTATTGATATGTTCTTCAAGTATTTTATTTTTGTTGTTCAATTGATTGATTTGTTCATTGAGTGTTTTTAATGATTCTTTCATTAGTGATATATCAGCTTTGATGTTGTCGTTTTCAAGTGTTTTAGTGATTGTGTTCCCAACTTTCTTCAAATAAATGTCGCCGTTAAGTCTTTTACCGTCTGTACAATTACGTTTAGTGATTCTGTATTCATTGCCGTCATTAGTGATGATTTTATAAATCTTGTTCAAATAGTTAGTCGTTTGTGTTTTCATTTGCTCGATATTCTTTTGATAGAACAAATTGAACTCTTCAATTGATTTAAACACTTTTGATTCATTTACATTATCATTTATTACTTTAAGTTCATTAATGTTTTCATTCATTTATAATTATATTAAATCATTATTTTTCATTGTTTTTCATTTAACCTCATTCAGTATTGATTTACCAAATTTACCTACTTTGTCGACAGCATTTAAACCTGTATCAATTGCGTCAACAACCTGACCGACACCAGGAATGAATTGTGTGATTGGTTTGACTCTGTCCATGATTTGCTTTCCAACATCAACAACTTTTGGAATTGCTTTAACTGCTTTCTGAGCGAATGATTTAACTTTACCACCAATTGATTTAAATGCGTTCTTGATTTTGTTGAATATACCGACACCCATAATTTAATTGATGATAAAAGTGATTTATTTCCTTTTTATTCAATCATAAATGTTATATCGAAACGAGAGAGCCCATAATCTTCGCACTGAAACAGGAAACGTTCTTCATGCATTTGAAGAGATGAGAAACATGATTAATGTCAATGACGGTACGCGTTCATTTTCATTTAGAACTGTTGACTGTCATGACCAACCAGCTCCATTTCATCAAGGACAATATTCACAAATCAGTTTAACACATCCTGACCACTTCATCAGTGATATTGATAAAGGTTTCTTAACATTTCACGTTAAATTAGATTTATCATTGAATACAGATATGAGTAAATTAAATGAAATCAATGACCCCAACAACTTGTACAAACTGTTTGTCGGTTTCAAATCATCAAACCAGTTGTTTGACAGGTTAGAGATTCTTCATAATAATGTCAATGTCGGATACCAACAGAATGAATGCATTCGTGAAGGCTTCTTGTATTCTTCAGTTAAACCAGAAGCCGAGAAGAAACGCCGCAGATTCGTTCATTCATTGTGGGAAAACATTAGCAACTATTCACAGACACATGCAGGAGCTTATGTTAATTTGAATTCATTTAAGAACACTGGAAGAAGTGAAGTTGAATTTGATTTGAATGTTCCTTTTGATGATTTGCTCGCATTACAAGCATTTGATTTATTCCCTAACGGAATCATTGGTGATTTATCAATTCGTTTTCAAGTTAGTCCCGCTGGTCTTGTTTGGGCAGTATTAGACCCTTACACAGTTGCTGAAGCAAAAGTATTTCTTGAAGATAATGATTCAATATCGATGGAAGAATTAAACAGACTAAAGGAAATCAAAGCACGAGGACACCTCAAACATCAATTCACACAAATTGGTAATCAAGCAGTAATTCCAGGACCTGGAGACAATCCTGACCCTCCATCACCTGAACCAACACCAACGAAATATCAATTGAAGTATGAATTGTTAGACCATTACATACCTGCTTCAACAAATATTCCTGTTACTGACGTTCTTGAAACATTTACATTTATGTTCAGCTATACTGATGAAGAGTTTGAAGAGCTCGGAATTGAAAAGACAGATGATGATAAAGTAATTTGTAATAAACATTATCTTAAAGAACATCCGAGCGGAATACCTTCATCAAAGCATCCAGCAGGCAATGTTTATATTAATTTTGTTTCTAAATCTGAAGCCAACAAGTTGATGAGCGCTCATTATTCAAAACAAACTGCAACACTTACTGTTAATCGAATGACAATCATGGCTTGTAAATCTAATATGCAAGGCTTTGGTGTTTGTGAAGCTACAAGACAAGGAATTGAAGACATTTTAAGACAAGGTTTAATCATTCCTTCACAAAAAGTTGATTATCATGCTTTCCCAATCGCTCCAGCAGCTAACGGAATCAAGTCAACATTGAATATCCCATTAATCAATGCAACCAATTTATCAATCATGTTTCCAAAGCATCATAATGATTTAACTGTCTTTGAAAACCCAGTTTATCAAAATTGTTTCTTGAATATTGGTGGAAAGAACTTCCCAGACGAAAACGTTTCAACCATTGGTGCACGATTCTTTGAAAATCAATTAACGGCTGGTGATTTAGATGCAATCACTCTTTCATGCACAAAGGAATTTGAGGACTCAATGACAATGCCAAAGAATGACGCGAACGGTAAGAGATACAACAACACAATCAGTGATGCAACATCATTTGTTTTCAACATTCAAACTGAACGAGCGAGTGCAGGATATTGTTATGACGGACATGATGGGGGATTTGGAAACGTTCAGATACAAGTCAATGGAATGCCTATCTATACAGGAAATGATGACACATATTTCAATGTTGTTGAACCAGACGGAACCATTGCCAGACCTCCACCTACTCAACTTTGGATAACTAGGGATTCTTACTTTAAACTATCACTCGAAGGATTGGAATATGTTGACGATGAATCACCACAAGGAAGTCAAGCAAATGAATAAATGAATTGATTTCATTAAATAATCATCATAAATTAATGCTTTATTTTTGCGATTTAAATGAATGAATCAATCAACTATCCTTTCAAATCTAAATACAAATACATCAAAGACACAAACATTAAAACCGAGCTATACATACCAGATTACCAATTGAAGACAGTAAAGAAACTATCAAAACCTGACTTCTCATTTGAACCGTACGCATACGAGATGGATATAATGTTTGCATTAAACAAAGCTTATCTTGTTCTTATCAATGTAAACACCAAATACTTAATTGTTGAACCAATTGATTACAAGTCTGAGTTTTATGTAATCAAAGTAATTGATAAACTAGTCAATAAAAGAAATATCAGAATTGAAACAATTAAATGTGATGGTGAAAAAGCTTTTATATCAAATGCATTCAAAAGTTATTGCAACGGTGAAGAGCAAAGATATCAATTAGACAAAACGTCAATTAAATTCAAAGCTCCTAATAAAATAAAGTTAATCATTGATGATTCACCTTTCACGAATGCACATAAATGTGTTGATGCCGTAATCAGAACATTACGAAATGCTTTCGGTCAATCACAACAACGAATGACAAACAATGTATTGATGCAACAAACGGTTGCATGGTACAATAACACTCCTCACTCATCTCTTCGTTTATTGAATCCTTTATACACATCATTTGACGAAGAAACCGATGAATACCTTGACAAACGACAATCAAAATACATTTATCTAACACCTCAACAGATGCAAGACGACCGCGACTTTGAATGGCAGTACATAAGAGCCAAATCAATGCAATTGAAAGAGATTCAACAAAAACAACGATTTAAAGGTCTTCTATCATATAAACCCAAAAATATAATACTTGTTCACACCGATTACGGAAAAACTGAAAAGAAACATGAAAAGCGAAGAAGAGTATTCAATGAACTTGCTGAATTCATTTGTTATGAATCTGGAAACGTTAAATGTAAACTATTAAATCCTTTGCGTCAAACTAACAAAACATTGAAGAATAAAACAATAATAACAGTTCCAATCATGTACACAAAATATGTTTGTTCGTCAATAGATGCTTTGAATGATGATTATAAAGTATTCTTTTTGACTTATAAAACGCAAAATGAAAGCTAAACAACCAATCACAAAACGATACTATCACACACAAACAAAAGATTTTAATCTTCCTGATGATTTCGTTTATAGTCGCAACAAGAAGTACATTGTTGTTCAGTATTGTGGTGCGGTTGTCAATCAACATATTGTTGGTGAATTGATGGTTCATTCAGATATTGTTGAATTCATGCCTTTCTGCGACCATTTCATTATGCTTGCTAACAGAAGACAAACGAAATATCGTAAATATGAATGTCTGAACAACACAAAAAAAGAGTATCATTTATGGTTCACAGACATGAAAGGAAACGTTATTGAACCTGAATCATTTATATTCAGTTGTCTTTTGATTTATTAATGACTATTCAAAATGGATTCTCATGTATTTTATTTAAATCCGAATCAATTGGCTGATATGAGCAATTATAAAATTAATGGTGTAGCACCGATTGCATTTGCTATGATTACGACTACTGAATCAAGGTCAATTTATATTTTCCCATCAACTTTTACATTTCCGAGGCAAGTTCAAAGTATTTATAAAGGTACAACATTAACGACTAGACCTGCATGGATGTTGTATTTAATTGGTGATGGAATTTATAGTCCGTCATACATATTTATACGAAAGATACTACCAGGATTTCAAGAACCTGTATTTGTATTATTAAATGATAACACACCTAAAGATATAACAAATTATTATGTAGAATATGATGGTGAAGCTTATTTTAATAGAGTAAATTTCGCTTTTACTTATGAGGTATTCATGAATGCATTTAATAATATAATTACTGCAGCTGATATAGGCTATAATCCTAATGCAAATAAAACATATATATCATTCACCGTTTATGATAATCCAAACTTAATACCGACAATTGATTTCTATGATAACACAGAACCAGGTTCTGACACCAATGATATTAGAATACAAACAATGAACGATTTAAATCAAAATACGAATTATAAACCGAAGAAACCTGCACATTTAGGTTTTCGAAATGATACTATATTCACTGAATATCCTATATTCAAACCAAATATAAAACCCGATAACGAAACAACAGCAAATGAAACAACAGAAAATATTAAATCATTAACTCCCAATCCACCAAGAAAGCATAAATCAAAAGAAAATGATAACAAAGTTCATTTTTCAGCATCAGCCATAAGTACAAAACCAAATTATCCAACAAGCTATGAACCTATGGAAATTGAAGACGATTGGCATGTAGGAAATCAAAATCAATCACAAGGCTTTTATTTTGAAACACCAAATCCTAATAAGACATCAAATTATTCTGAACGACAACAAAACATAAATAATGATACTTTTGAAGACTTGTCAACTTCACTTGATAATCAGCAAGACCAGAAGAAACAACCACAATCAACAAAACGTTATAGTTTTAGAATCGTTTCAGACCCAAATGACAAAAATAATAATAATAACAATAATGGAGGTTTTGATTTAAATTAATTATTCATTATTCATTCTTTGATGTAATGGTTTAAGATTAACAGCAAAATTATCATATTTATTTTTGTTCTGCAATTTACTTTCTTTGAGTTGTGCTTTGAATGCTGTGTATCCACAATTTGAATATATATCTCTTTCTATTGCTGCAGTGATTCGTTTAATGAAATTATCTTTAACGTTCTTAAAATCTTCTGGCGTTGCTTCTTTAATTCCTTCTGCATTTCGTTTCAACCTGTTATATCCTTCTTGTTTACTTACATCAACATTGAAACCAACACCAAAGACAACATAATCAATGTAATGCATTAATTCAGTAAATTGTTTACCCCATTGACTTGGTTCAGCCTTTAATTCTCCTGATGTGATATCAATAGCTTTATCAATAATCTTCTCAACATATGATTGAACATTCTTTCCTAATACTGAAACATATTCTTTATTGTTCTGTTGTTTCCAATATGACCATTGTTCATATGTTAATATCTTTCCATTGAACTTATTGTCTTGAATGATTTCTTTGAAAGGAGCATCAAAGAGATAAGCAAATAACATATTTGATACAGCAAGGTAATTGATGAGTTTCTTCAAAGGAGATAATACAAAGAATTGTTCGTCATTCCAATACACTTTCCAGACTTTAGAAAAGATTGATGACCAATAAGAACTTGGTGTAATACGTTTGCTGACTCTTGCTTTTCCCAGACCCATAGGACCGTAATAATTTTCTAGCTCTTGCATGTCTTTTCCCTTTGTTAATTTGTATTGACCAGCATCCCAATCAATTTTCTTGATATCTTTATCAAATAATGATTGAATCCATTTATTGAACGGCATTTCTTTTCTTTCTTGTTTTGTTTTAATAACAGATTTCCAAACTTTCTTGTAAGGAGAAGCAAATACAAGCTTGTATCCGTTAATGATTGAAGGATTACCGTTCCTATCAATTAAAACAACATCATCAACTTTATCACCGTTCAAGTCTGTTATTGAGTTTCCTAACGGGTCTTTGGCATTTTCTGGTAATAAACGATATCTTGGTTTACCGTCTTTATCAACTGAATTCTTACAGTATTCAATAGCTGTATCACGACAAGCTGCATTCGGAATGTATTTGATTCTGAAGTTTCCGTTAATAATCATATCAATAAATTTATCTCTGTAATAGGATATATTACCACCAACCCGAGGTATTTCAAGCTTGTCAAATGAATCCTTTAATGTTGAGTTAACAAGAGGCATATCTTTTTTATCACGACGTCCGCGAGTATTCTTTGAGGGTTGCTTTGCATTTCTTATTAATTCATCAAGTATTTCATCATCTGCTTTGTTATCTTCTGCATATCCTTTGTATTTCCTTGCAAAAGGTGATTTAATTTCTTGTGCTTCTTCTTCATTATCAACATATCTGTATGGTTGTTTTGCAGGTGTTCTTGTATATCTGTATGCTTCGGTTGCTGCTTCATTATCATCGTGCCAATCATCTAATTCATCATCATATAATGATTGAAGAGGTCCGTTATTATTGTTGTTGTCGTCTGCCATTTTATTAGTTGAAAAATTATTTTTATTGTGTTCCTTTGATGGTTCAATAAAAGAATCAGATAAATCATCGTTTTTCAATATTAATGACTCAGAATCTGATTCGCTTAATGTTATATTAAGTAATGAATCTTCACTGTCTTTAGGCAATTGTATTGTCGAGTCATTTTCATCAGAATCACTCGGAGTTATGCGTTTTCTTCTTGGTGTTCTTCGTTTATTAGTATCAAGTATTGGTTCATGTATGCTTGTTCTCTTTCTTCTTCCTTTGGTGGCTTGTGGTGTTTGACTCTTTCTCGGTGGTTTGATGGGTGATGAACGAAAACCATCAGAGCTATAATTTAAATCATCGTTGACAACAATATTGAAGTAATTGATAATGATATCAAGACTTTTTTATCTTGTGCGTACTCTCTTAAACTAAGGAATTGATTGCCTTTACTTTTAATTCCTGTATTGATTTTGTTCATCAATGAAACAAATCGACGAAACTTGACTTTCATTTCGCGAATCTTTCCCACACTTCTTCCTGTATATTCATTGTTTTGTATTTGATACAACAAATTAATTAAATCATTGGGGTGTTCTAGTTTGTATGTACCGAGAAACGTGTTCTTAAAATAATCTATCGGGTCATCTATTTCATCATCATCATCAGGTTTAGATACCTCGCTGTCAAATATAGTTTCATCATCAATATTGCTCAAATCTAATTCAAAGCTATCAGATGAATTATTTTTGTCTTGTTTTGACATTGTTTAGTTTCTAATAAATTGAATGTCTACGATTGAGCAGAGTGGACACATAACAAAAACAAATACCATTGACGGATTAATTAACGAGTACATTAAAAGATATGTCGACAATTATGTTATCAAAGGTGATTCATCGAACGGAAACGTAGGGATTTCAAACGGAAATGGAATCACTGAGGAACAATTGAATGAAGCTGTTAACGGATTGCGTGATTATGTTATCAACAATTACGCTTTATCAACTGATATACCTGATGACTTGATTAATGAAGAATCATTGACGACAAAAATAAATGAATCATTAAAAGGATATGCATTGAAGAGTGATATACCTGAACCAATTGATTTGACACCGTATTATACTAGTTCACAAGCTGATGAGAAGTTTGTCGATGAGGATGAATTGGCTTATGAATTAGATAAGTATGAAACGAAAACAGTCGCTGAAGGTAAATATGCATTGAAAACAGATATACCAGAGATACTCAAAAATAGTGAGTTGCAATTGAACCCAAAGGAACAATTGCCAGAAGAAGTTTACCAGAAATTGATGGCTGATGATGTTAAACCATTATCAGCTAAAGCATCAACGTGTTTAACAAGTATGGCAGTTAATGAAGGTCTTCAGGCGGCTTTGGATTCTTGTGCCGAACGATATGTTCCAAAAGAAGACCTCCCAGAGATTATTGAGGGTCAAACAACAATTCAATTCGAAATCGTCAATAATACAATTCCTGATTTGGATTACAACACATATCATGAAATGATTGAGCAATACGGGTTGGATATTGTTTCATCAGACAGTTTTTATACTGGTCATTATGTTCACGTAGATTATTCGTACAATGACGTACAACCCTCTCAGATAATGCGTATCGAAGGAAAAGATTCAAGTATTTGGTTTTTGTATGACAGCCATGAATTAATCAATCCAGGAACTGGCGATACACCAGAAGTTTTATCGTGTTCAATTACCAAAACTATCGAACCAACAGACAGAAACGCTTATTCGGCTAGATATGTGTCGAACACTTATGCATTGAAGACGGCTATACCAGAACCTGTTGATTTAACACCGTATTATACCAGTGCACAAGCTGATGAGAAGTTTGTTGATGAGGATGAATTGGCTTATGAATTAGATAAGTATGCATTGAAAACAGAAATCCCAACAATTCCAACTGATTTGATTAATGAATCTGCGTTGAGTACTGCGTTGTATGGCACTGAATTGAACATTGAATACCCGAATCCCGTTCGTGATTATATATTTGTAAAACCATACTTACCAGAAACCGATATACATGTGATATTTGATGTTAATTGGGGTTCTAACAAGGATTACATTAACAATATTCAACATTTTGATTTGATATTCAAGCCTTATGAAAAATATATGAGAGGGTATAGAATGATGTTAGATAATGGATTATCTATTGTATGGTATGACCGTGGTGAATTTATGTTGTATAATTCAAGTGGCAATACTCAATGGTTAATCAACGTCATTAGAGCTCAAATCGAATCACCATTTATTAAAACTTCAAATGTTGTTGATGAAAGTCCAGAACGAATCACAATTCAATGTACACAGAATGATAGCGGTTGCGTAGTTCCTGATGATGATGTAAGAAGAGTATTCACAACCAAAAATATTATCGTCAAATTCAAACGAAATGCTGATGATGCATCATATGAAGAAGTTGAATACGAATACAGTTTATATAAAAGTTTGAATATGATTTACAAATCAACCAGTGGTGAATTAATAAATATTAATTATAATACCCATATTGTCTCATTGAGAGCTGCGGATGATACACTAACCAATATATATGATGTATCTATCACATTAATCAGCAACCAACCTGTGAACGATAATATGATTTCATCTGTGAAATATGTGAATGATAACTTTGCATTGAAGTCAAATGTCATAACAGAAGAACAACTAATAAAAAAATGTGCTATTGATTGCGGACCGATTACAGAGGGCGGTGAGATATCAATTCATTATCTAAAACTTGAAAACAATGTAATTAAACTGGAATATATAGTAGGTGATTATGCGTTATGTTTGGAAATAAGAATATTATTCTATGATACAGCTGCAAATCCCCATAACATAGTAATATTATTATATCAAAGAACTGTGTATTTCGACAATTTCAAATTCCCATTCTATTATGAAGACACTGTTGATATAACATCAGGAAGACCCCTGACATATAATTTCCCAATAGGCGGATATTCTTGGACAACTACTCAAGAATTATTAGATGCTAAACAAATATATTCAAGATGCATCATGTCCCGAGGTTATTTAGCAAAATTTAAGGCTGCTATTTACGGAACTCAATCAAACACAACAATCACACATTACTCTCCGATTGAATCATCAATGAACTCTGTTAGTGATTTCGTTATTGGTTCTCCTGTGTATATGACAGGAAAGGTTTACAAACATGTTGGTGATGAATGGATACCTTCAACAGCTGATGATACAACTGATTGTATTTGTAGTGTCAAGACATCAGGAACATGGAAAGAATATGTCGGTATATGTGTGAGAATTGATGACAAAAATAAATGTATAACATTTAGTTCACATGGTGATTATATGGTTCGCGTTAATGATTCATCATGTTATAGTGTTGGTGATGAGGTGTTTATCGATAATGAAGACAATAAGCTGAAAGTTCTTTCAGGTGAGACCGCAATAACATCAAAAATAAAACGAATGGCTGTTGGAATCATTACAAGTATCATTGATGAAAGAACGTTATCTGTATTCAAAGAGTAAATCAAATCAAATCATGTTGATGTTTGAATCTATTAATATATACGCTAACTTTTTGATTATTTATATCGTTCATTGAAATAAATTCATTGCCTGATTTATTTGTATTGATATGAAGAATTTTATAAATATTATCAGTAATCTTTGCATAAAAAATGTCTTCATTATTAGTATCATCATGGTAATAATAATACGTATTTTCTTCAAATTCTTTCCTTTCTGTCTTTGTTTCATAGAAATCAATAACAATTGCATCATCAGGTATATCGTCAATGAATTCATATTGAATACCTTTATAATTTGATTTATTTTTATTATTCTCTGAACTTGATACAAATCGTAAATTATCAAGATGATAATCAGTTTTGATTCTATTCTTATGGTCGACTTGTGGCAGATTATTAGGGTTTTCAATAAATTGCTTTGCTACAAGAATATGTTTATAATATATTTTGTTATTTAGGTTTACACACGGATAAACATTTTGTCTGTATTCACCTTCAGCTATAATTTTTCCTGTTTTCTTATTCTTGATGTTATAAGGGAAAGTTGTTTGTATTTCATAATCACTTTCAAAACCTTTCAAAGGTTCAAATTCAGCTTCAGTATTTTCAATTTGTGTTTGTTCAGTTGGTTGACTCATTTATAACAAAAATAAAAAATAAATTTTTTAAAATAAAATCATCAAATTAATTGTTTAATGATTCTCAATGAAATAATCCTTTGCAGTGAAACCATTGACATAAGGACAACAACAATGATTTGATAATACTAACATTTTTGAATGCGCCGCTGTTAAAGCATTTTTGATAACAGTTATCTTGCTCATAAGTTGTGCATTCATTTGAAGGTTTATGTTTTTGCCTTTCATTATTGTTTGTTTTTCAATGACATCTTTATAATCACTTGATTTGATGTTGTTCTTCTTCAATGATATGCCTTTGAGCTTTAATGAAATTGTTTTGTCATCTGACCAAATCGTATAACATTTAGCACACAAAGCAACTTGATTTGCTCCAAACTTTTCTACACAGCATCCGAGTATCTTTTTCTCATCATATACATCATTGATTGCAGGGTTTGGCATGAAGCTATAAATGTGTTTATCATAAAATGTTTTGTCTTTGATGACATAATCAAACAACTGGTCAATCGGTTTATTCATATCACCAGCGATAGACATGTACAGACTATCTGTATCGACCGAGTTAAAATGAATCTTATTCATGTCAATGCATTTGTATAGAAAGTCATAAATGAAAGTCAAATACCAGTATTTCGCATTGTCTAATGTCCAAAATGATTCCTGAAGACATGTATTACATTTGAATGAATGAGGTTGTGATTGTATCAAATAACAATCATTTGACAATTTACAACCATTGCGATAAGTATCGGATGCTATCAATTGAAAAGCTTTATTTTTATCAACAATTCTGACTTTATTAAAGTTCTCTGAATTCATACCGTCATATCCGTAAGATCCGTTCATGCTAATCTTGTAAAACTTTTCATTTCCGTGTGCCTTTCCCGACAATATATCTTGACGCTTCTTCATAAACTCACAAACAAATTGATTGAATCCGTCATGTGCCTCGTATAAACTCAAGCTCTTAATGTCATCAATGATAAGTCCGTGGTCGATTAAAAACCATAAAAGGTAATTCGAGAACGTCATAAATGTACCACATGTATCAAGCAACATTGTCAGCTTTCTTGTTTCTTTATCTGCTGAATTCAGTTTATTGTCTTTCATGTATTTGTACATATAACTTCCAATTGTTTGCTCATCATTCATTATATTGATATTTCTAAACACAGGAGGGAAATTAATCAAATCATTGATTTTATTCTTTGGACATCTCAATTTGACTTCAGCTTTGAATATAAACTCAGGGTTTGCATCAAATCGCTTCTTTGATTGAATGATATTCATTGCAGAATTAAATACCTTTTCATTCTTGTTTCCATCTTCATCATAAACATCAAATCGTTTTATAAATGAACCAGGAATGTACATTATTCCTCCGTGATAAGGATTAAATGAATGTTTTACTGAACTGAATGATGAAGGATACAATGAATTGAAATCAATACCAGCAACGTGTGAAACTATGTTTGAAGTGTCATAGCTAATGATTCTGTCATTGACAGCATCATATTTGAGTTTATTGATTAATGTTTGACCTCTGATGTTCACTCGATGAAGAACATTTGATAAACCCCCCGTTATATTCTCTCTCAAATTGTAGTATTCTTTTTCATCAGTTATGAGTGTTGGCAGGTGATGGAGCTTGCAGAATTTCTTCAATTGTATTTTGGTTCTTGTTATCTTGTCATCATCACGTTGTCTCAAACGATTACATTCAGCACAAGCCAACAAACAGTTATCAATTTGATGTCCTTTATTATTATCTATTCGGTCAAGTGTCGGTTTGTTGGTATGAGTAAAGTGTTCACCACACAAATGACATTTACCTGTTTCATTTGATTCATACAATTTCATGAATGCATCAAAATCTTTTTCACTAACACATTTTGATATATCACGTTGATTTTGATTTGATTGATTATGTTTCATGTCTTGCTTTCGATAGTTATCACATTTATTTAACCACCATTTCATTGTTGGTTTGAATGTGTTTGATTTGTTTATGATTTCATAGTCGTTCTTCGGGTTGAAATCTTTGTAAGCAAGAGCATATTTGATACATGAAGCATTCTTTGATAACGAAAGATTGCTAATCAAATCAACTTTATATTCAGCATTCATTTGAATAAGGTTGTCAATAGGTTTAATCATCATTTCAACATCATTGTCATTGTATGATAACAAATAATCCCAACGTGTTGCAAACCTCTTTGAATCATTCAAATACTCTTCATAATCAGCTTTTGTTAATGGGTTCTTTTGATTGAGATAACTGTAAAAATCTTCATATTTGAATGGTTCATTCTTTGATAACAATTCATTATAATTATCATTGTTGATTGCTTCATAAGGAAATACTCCTTTCGAACTGTTAGATATACCGCCAAAATCGATTCCAAACTGTCTGAGCGTACCACCAGCAACAAATGCTTGTGCGTCAATGAATCGTAATCGAATAGGATACTTTGATGATTTCAATATGAATTGTTTCAATGATGTAGCAGTTCCAATCATTCCGCTATCGATAGACCAATGATTTTTAATCAATTGCTCTTTGAATAAGTTTGAATCAAATCGTGATGAATTAAAACCGAATACTGTTATTGTTTTCAATGATGAATCTATTTTATTGAGTTCTTCTTCCGATTTATCTTTAATGAATGATTTTAAATGATTCAACTTATCAACATACACATCACAGCCAACAACAAATAACCATTCAATCCATTTGGCAATGAATTCATTTGTTCTTATATCAAAGTTCTTTGTTATCAAACCTTTATCAAGTTTCACACATGATGAAACACTCAAAGGAATCAATCGAGATTGATAACAGATTTATCACTGACTTTCTTTTCAATCTTTTGCTCCATTGTTTCAAAATCATAAGTGATATAATGAATTGTTGGCTTCCATTCAAGTTCATATGAAAGACAATACAAATAAACAGGATTGTTTAAAATGTGTGGACAATATGGCAAAGCTTCTCGTGAAGGTATGAAATCCTTTTTGAATTTGCCATCACATTTATCTACATGTCTGTTGAATCTATCCATATGTTCATGTCCTTTATGAATGTATGAACCACAATGAGGACATATATGAATATTTGTTAATGCTTCAGCGTTGATGATGTACATTATGTGAATTATCTTATCCTTTGAATACAACAGAGCTGAAAACGTTTTTGTTTCATCATCGACGTTTTGCCATTGGTCTTGAATATCATAAATATGTTTCTCTTTGTCATATTCATAGATGTTGACATTGATGTTATGCTTCTTCGCTGATTCCTTCATTTCTTCAATCATGATACCTTTGAACGAGTTGATGATTTGATTTGCTTCTTTTGTAGGTTTAGTTGAATAAGTTATTCCGTGGTCTTCACATAATATTTTCTTTGCTGCTTTGGTTCTGTCGGATGTATTATATTTTGTTTTCTTTTCATCTTTGTTTTGGTTTGTTAATTCAGGTTTTGTACAACAAGCAAGGAAACGATACCAACATAAACAATCATCAACGTTATCAATAATAATATATTTATTTTTAATGAATTCTTTTGGTAAATCATCAATCTTTCCTGTTATCTTAACTACACGAGAGATTGTAAACGATACAGTCCAAACGATACACAATTTGATGTTTGAAGCCGTGGTTTCATATTCATGAATCTTTGATTCAATATACAGTTTAACTTTATCAATATCTTTACTCTCTCTGACGATTATCGGAATTGATGATTTATAATTCTTCCAATTAATATCACTTGCCTCATATGTATATCTTTCACTTTCATTCTTTGGTGGTATCTCAAATATACCAGTCAATTGAAAATATATTTTGAACGGTTTCACTTCTTGTTTAAATACTGTTTCAGTTAAATATTCATTGATGTCTTCAATTGATGAAACACCGTTTTTGTAATATATTTTAATCGGTTCTTTACCGTCTTCATCTAATCGTTCAACCTTTTCACTATCATTTGGGAATTGGTCAATGAAATGACTACATGCTTCAACTGCTTCATCAAAGTTCTCAGGTTCATTGATTATGAAATATGAATCATGTTTTGAATGAACACCTTTATAGCTAAACTTTTTGAGGTATTCAATTAATTCAGCATTTTCATTGTTAAATCGAATGTCTTCATATCGTTGAGGCTGTTTATTTATCTTTGGTGGTAATGGTCTCAATAAAATATTTTCAGATTTAATTAATTGAAGTGCGTTGTTGAGTGCATCATGTGCAATTTTGATGTTGTCCTCGATTTGTTTTTCTTTTTGTTTTTTGTTCATCATCTTGTTCTTCTTCTTCAAATTGTTCCTCCTCTTCTTCTTTCTCCTCTTCTTCTTGTTCTTCTGCTTCTCTTTTCATTCTATTAACGAAATCTAATATTGATATGTCATCTATTCTATTACCTTCATGTTCTCTAAAACCAAATGAAGTTAGATAATTTTCTAAGATTGACTTGAAATGTTTAACATCATAATCACTAGGTTTAGATGTTGACAAACGAGGTTTTAATTGAAGTTCATTATTGATATACCTGATTTGTTCAATAACAAATGATTTGGTATCTTTTCTATAGTAATAACGAGAACTCATTTATGATATAATTAAAAAATCAAATTATTTGAATTTTGAAAAAATGTTAAATCAAAAAATGTTAAATCAAAAAATAAAAAATATTTTGAGTTTTTTATTTCATTAAAATGTCTGAGTTAAGAGAAATAATAAAACACATTGAAGAAATACATAAATTACTTTTGATATTAGAATCAAAACAAGAAGTAAATGAAGAAGAAGAAACAAATGAAGAAACAAATACAGAAGCAAACCATAAAAGAACACGTTCAATATTCAATTCATCAAAGTTCTTGAACAAGGATGAAGGTGAAAAAGTTTTAGAATTCCTTGATGATAAAGTAATGAATGATATAAATAAGTTGCCAGCACACAAAAGGTGTTCATATACACAAAACTTATTGAAAGACAAATTGAAGTTAAATGTATCATCATATATGATTAATAGATTATTGGCATTTAAGAACAACAAAGAATAAAAATATCATTTAATTAATTTGTTTATTTTTGGTTTAAAATGAATAGTGCAATTAAAGGTTTGAGTTGTGATACACCATCTTTACACGCTCAGTTTCAAATAGTTAAAGACAAGATATTCAATGAATGTATGAATTCTGAAGATGATGCATTAAACGGAAAGTTTGATAAGATGATTCACATATTGTCGATTTATAAACAACTATTTAATGATATTGAATCAATCAAAATACAATTAAGAGCTATTGATGAACGTATCAAATCAGCTGAACAAATGACTTTGTAAATGAATCATTGAATGACTCATCATTAATGTTGTTTTATTTTTATTCAAACATTCATGGCATTATCAAAAGCTCGTATATTAAGTAGTGAGAACGATGCATCAGTTAAGCAGGAACAATCAACCAGTATTAATATAAACATCAAACCAAAGCAACCACAACCAGTTGAATATCCATCAGTTCAACCATTACCACAATCATCTCAAGCCACAAATTTTACTATACCTCAGATGAATGGAGTATATCAATCACAGCAACCAACAAACAGCGTTTCCCTAGAAAGAGGTATCAGTGATATTGGAGCTGATATAACAGAACTTGAAACCAAAAACAAATTCCTTGAGATATTGTTATCAATCTATGAAACAAATCCAATAAAAGTCAATGATTTATTGATTTGTCATTCAAATACATTAATGGAACTCATCAAATTACTAACACAAGCAGATAAAGTTGAATTAATTGTTAATGATGATTGTGCGTGTAATGGTTGTGTTTCACGTACCAAATATCTTTTGATTGATAGGATATTGGTGTACAAAAACAATGAATCAAATGACTTGAAATACAAATATAATAGCATTTATACCGAACTCATTAGACACAACATTTCATTGAAAACATGTATTTAAAAACTAATAAATGATATATGAAATATTAGTTATTTCATTACTAACAGGTTTATTTTTAGTGAAGCTTGTTGAAGTATCATTAATGATTCCTGACAAAGAACCAGAACTCAGTGAAGAGATAAGAACAAAAATGTATTCATGAAGAGCTTTAACGAAAACTAAAGAAATGAAACGTTTCATGAAACCCACTCAGTTTAATTATAAAGAGGTTTTATTTTCTAATAGCTCTGATTATGATGATGACCAAAAGAGTTTTGCATTTGAATATGAATCATTCAGACCAACAGTTAATGAAAAGACATTTAATATTGATGATGAGATGAACAAAGCATATCAACGCAATGAATCAAAAATAAAAAACGAATCAATCAGACCAATCGCAAACGGCATCTATGCACATTACAATTCATTGAATATACTTGTCGGAAATCAAGGAAGAGGAAAGAGCCATGTCGTTTTAAGAGATATCATTCAAATGTCAAGATTAAAGAACGCTAACTTTCATTTAATCGTTTATATATCTAAGAGCGGTACAATCAATGATGCAACATTTATTGCACAACGTGAATTGATACAACTACCAATCAAAGTCATTAGTGATTCAAACGCTGAAGAATATCTTAAACAACTTGATTTATATAAAGAGCTATATGACAAGTATTCGTCAACTCCAAAAATAGTAATCGATGAAAAGAAGTTAAACGATATGTTTGAGTTTCTTCATATCAATAAGCTAGGTAAACCAAATGAACCATTAAACACAATCATTCTTTGTGAAGATGCGAGCCGTTCATTAATTTTAAAGACTGATTACTTTACTAATTATGTTTCACAACTTCGACATAAACACTCAATCGTATATATTAATATTCAGTTCTTCAAAGCAATCAAAACTGAATACAAGAATAATGCAACATCATTCTTTATCTTTAGTGGTTATTCTCGTCAAAAGTTGAGTTATGTATATCATCAAGTTCCAATGCCAATTGAGTTTGAACATTTATGGCAAAAATATAAAGACTTATCAGGTCATCAATTCGTGTTGGTCAATACGAGAACAAACACAATTGAGATTCATTAATCTAATACAATTTGTTGTTGAACGCCAACAAACAGCTGTGGTGTATTGATATTATATTTTTGTCTCATTTGTTCAATCAATTCCTTTGTTTTCTTATCTGTTGCTTTCCTTATGCTGTAATCATAATACTTATATTCTTTGAATGATTGTTCTTCACTTGAACCTTCAACGAAGAATTCAATGGATGTTGTTGATATCCTTCTTCTAACATTTGATGTAAGTGTTATGTATTCAAGACCGAGTTCAACAATCTTATCATGATAGAATCGTTTGAATTCATTCTCTTTGTTCTTCAATGATATGTACAACACTTTAGCTTTATATGCAGCCTTTCCACAAGGTATTGGATATCTATCACACAATATTGAGAAATCACATTGTTTAAACTTCTCTGTTTCATCCAGCATATCAATCAATGAATTGATGTAATCATAAACCTTTGGTGTTGACATAACTTTATCATGAAATTAAAAAACAAAAATAAAAAATATTTATTATTTCAATTAAAGAATGAATTTAATGAGAGGTATCATGTGAGGAAAAGGTATCACATGAGGAAGGTATCACATGAGAAGGTATCACATGAGGAAGGTATCACATGAGAAGGTATCACATGAGGAAGGTATTACATGAGGAAGGTATCACATGAGGAAGGTATCACATGAGGAAGGTATCACATGAGGAAGGTATCACATGAGAAGGTATCACATGAGGAAGGTATCACATGAGGAAGGTATCACATGAGAAGGTATCATGTGAGAAGGTATCATGTGAGAAGGTATCACATGAGAAGGTATCACATGAGGAAGAAGACATCAACAGCCTCAAAAATAAAGTGCATCAACTTGAGAATGAATTAAATGAACTGTCCAGTAAATGAAACATCAATTGATGGTAATCATTAAATGAGTTCATATTATTTTTGTTCATTAGTCGTGTTGACGGTGGGCTTTAGCCCGACGGAAACCGACTGATATATACTACTAAACAAGTTCAAAGATGTAAATTCAAAGATGAAGATTCAAAAGTGGCAACCGTCAATCTAAACATCAATTCTATCTGCCCGTCCAGAAAAATAAAACATAAATAATGTTGATTCATTTATAAATCATTTTGAGCTCTCAGTTGTTTCATATTACTGTCATTCAATGTCAACCACACCCTTCTTTTCTTAGATTCATCATCAGGTATCAATTCAAAGCCTTTTGTTTTTGTTCCTTTATGATGAACTTCTTTAATATATCCGTTTTCACAGCCTGGATGCAGTTTGTCCCAACTTCTCTCACTCGGATGTTGAATGTATTCTTCAGGAACATAATAACGATATATCATCATTTCACTTTCACTTATAAAATAAAGTCGTTTATTAAATGTATGTTCACGAAAGAATCTCAAGCGTTTAACATCTTTCGGCATCATTTCAGGGTCTGGTATTCTTGGCATTTCACCAAAAGTTGATTCATAGATGTAATACATTTTATAGAAATAAAAAAATTAAAACATTTTTGAACTTCTATTTTTAGAATCATTACACCTCACGAAACAGGCTAATTTTAAGTGCTATTTTTGAAATTTAATCGATTTTTTGAGTCATGGGGCTGAGGTTTGGGGTCTGTAAACCCTATGACAAGGGGGTCATTTTTATCCGCCCGCTCAAACGGTCATACATATACTACTTACGGATGATGTATTTTTTTTTCTCTTAGTTGTTCGGTCATATGTAATACTATCTGTGCTTTCCTATCATATTATTACCAATACCATGATGTATTGATGCGAATCCAAGCTATTCACAATGAGCTCTTCTCAATTATCCAATTTGTAAAATTGAGATGTGGAATTTTAGAAAAGTTAAAACCTACAAAATTGACGAAAGAAAATAAAATATCAATTATTGAAGAATAAACATCTTAATTTATTGAATTATCGGGAGATACGTGTAGTATTAGCAACTAGTTGTATTCAGAAAAATTAAATATTACAATCATCTATTATACATATGTGTGGAAACTGAAAAATAGACTGTCAAATATTTGGCTTGTTAAAGCAAGAGTCAAGCTTTTCTTGTGGTGCTCATCAAATAATCGATATCTTGGGGCGTCTTTTTCCTTCGACAAATCGTAATCACCACTATATTTCAACAAAGCTGCGCGTCTAAATTTAGCATATCTATAGCCACTAAACTTGTTCCTTTCATCTAATACTTCCAAAATAACGTATCCATGGCTATCACACGTCCTAAAATTTTTTTGTGCATCATAGATTTGCTGCGTCTGTCTTGATGTATAATAGGGGCTGCGTAAAGTGTAGCCTTTATATTCTGTCATCATTTTTAAATCACTCAGGGCGTCCATTTGTGGTGGTGATAAAAAATGGTTCGGGATTTCTTGACGGAACGTTAAGAAATCACGCCATTTATATATACTACTTTTTTTAGAGATTTTTTTTGAAGTATTGGCCCTAAAATAATTTTGATAACGAGACGATAAAAGTATGAGTTTAGAATTTTTTTGTTGCGAACTTTTTGAATGTGGAGGCTTTTGGGGCCTTCTGAAGGGGGTCCAGGGGTGCGAACCCCTGGAGTAGAGGTAGGCTGAGAGGCCATTTATGGCATCGGAGCCTACCGTTAACTACTGTACGTTTAGTAACCGCAATTTTTTTTGACATTCTCAAAGAATAAAATGACATGTTAAATAAAAAAACGATTATTTTCATCCATTTCATATAACATTTCATAATGTTTATTTAAATTGTAAAATAAGTGTCAAAAACAAACCTAGTCAATTTAAACTTTTTCAGAGACATACAACTATTCAAATAATAAACGCTCTCCAGTTCCAAAAATAAAGTATTGGATTTGTACCTTAATTAACTATTTTTTTATCCGCTATTCGATTCGATATAGTTTTTCCTGTTGCATTTGCTTTTGATTTGTTAAATCTCTCTGATTATTTACAAAAATGCAAACAATTTGTTGCTTTTTTTAATATTTTTTTAAAAAAATTGGTGGTGATTGATTCCTTTTTAACTAGCTCTATTACAAATCCTGCTTTTTACAAATTTTTTTAATTTAATCGAACGTGATATCTCAATCAATATCCATTGATGTTATAGTACTTTATAAAGTATTATGTAGTTTCTAAAAATATTATCTATATGCTCTAATTTTCACTCTTTCCTTCATTTTTTTGAATATTTTTTATAATATATTTCATGAAACAACTCCTTGAAAAAGTTTGTTTTTTTATAAAAAGCATACAAATCACAAAACTTTATCAATTATGTTTAGAATTTATTAAGAACAAAATATTAAAGTAGATGACACTTGGAATTCAGGTCGGGTCCCTCTCAAAAAGTGGAGTGTCAAATGGAAAAATCTCGATGAATTCAAGAGTATTTTATCAAACAATTAAAGAATCTAAAAATGCATAAAATATCTTTGCACTTTTATATTTGAGTATACAGGGTTGGACATGCAAAATGGGAAAGCCTCTCAATCTTCTCAATCCACTTTTTAAAAACTTTTTTTGAATACCCATTCAAACTGGTTATCGGCGTTTTTGTTTTTTCCCGCCAAAAATTGAATTAATTGCCTTACTATTTGGGAAAATTTGAATAGAAAAATATGATTTTTTGATTTTTAAAAAATGTATTATTTATAATGTTATTTATTTATTTTTTAAAAAAAATAATTAAGTTTATAGAAAAAATTTTGAGATATTTACATTTTATTTTAGTTTTTTAGATTTATTTTTTTGCCTTACTAAATGGGAATTTTGACACTCTAAAATTGAATGGTTTTGCCTTTCTAAATGGGAAACTTTCTGAGGAAATTTTGTATGATTTAAAAATTTATTAATAACTCAATATATATTATGTTTCAAGAAACTTTATTCTTATAGTTTTAATTTATATTTAAGAGAAAGTTTTGTTGAAATGACGTTGATATTGAATTTAATGTGAGATTAAATATTCAAATATTTTGTATCTTTTTCAAAAAATAGGTTTTAAAATATACTTGCAAATATGAAGCTTGCGTTGAATTTCATTATTTAAAAAGTTATAAGTTATACAATGAACATTGAGTGCTTCTAATTTTAATTTTAAATAATAAGTAGTATTTTCATCGAATTTAGGACCTTTTATGCAATTTTATTCAAAAAGAAAATATGGCATCACATTTTGAGCAATAAAAGTTATTGAATAATTTCTTTTTGATTTTATAGATCACCATTATTAGTATACCATTGATCCTATTCCAAAATAAAGTCAGAAATACTTGTAGTTGCTCTTTTTCTTGTATCTATTTAAAACATAAAACGAATAAGGATCTTTAACTATGTTTTAACTATACTTGAAAATTATCTATCTATATTACTATTATGATTCTTTGGTATTTTCATTCCTGATAAAGTTATTGGATCAAAATTCGCTTTTGGAGTAGGATTTTTAAACATTAAAATATCTATTTTCCAAATTGATTAAAAGTGAAACTTTTTCTGAGAAATTGCCTTTCTATTTGGGAAGGTTTGAATTGTAGATCATTATTAAACAACATTATTCACATGCAACACAGTTGTTAAATAATTATGACAAGTAACATTACTTTTATTAAAATATATTCTCATTAAAATTTACTTAAAAATTTTATTTTTTCAAAATAAAGATATTAGGCTAATCGTTTTAAATAATTTAAATAATATAATTATATATAAAAATCTATAAAATATTACATATATAATTGACACTTAATTTTGTTTTACTATGCAATTTTTTGAGATATTAAAAAGATTAATGTATAATTTTCAGTATTCAAAGTTTCCCATTTAGTAAGTCAATTCTACAGAAAAAGTTTCAAGGTTATTTTACGCTATTGAAAAAAATTGAATGAGATTGAATGAGTGATACTATTCAATTATTTTTCAATTCCTATTTAGTATGTCCAACCCTGTATGAGATTTGATTTAAAAAGGTGTAAATTGCCGATACAATTATAAGTTGCATGACCTAATGGTTTTATAATTTTTTTTTGAAAATTTTAATCTTTTTGATATTTGCACATATGCTATAATTATTCATTAGACGCGTTTTAAGAAATATTATTTCTATAAAGAGAAAATTAGTAAAAATTAATACGTTAATCAATATTTTAATTTCAATACTTTTAACGTCAAGTATAACATCATTTTTATGAAAGAAGCAACACCAATTAGTTCTCCAAACGCATCAACAAGATTTAAAATTTTGTTTTTATAGCAGTTATAACGTACAAAAGTTTTTTTATTAAAAATATTTAGGTTGTTAAAATAGAATTCTAAAAAAGTGGTGTTAATTATATACATCTTTATCTAATTGTTTCTTGAGGCATTTAGGAAAAATCGTATTCTGGTGTAGGCTCTTGATCTAAATCTTCATATTCAAATTCATCATTCGCTTCAAAAGTTTGTTCGAGAATGCTTGTATATTCATTATATACTTCCAAGTTTGTTTCTGGCAATATTATTTTACGCATCAACAAGACTTTTTAATAAATATATCAGTAAAATCAGAATTTTGACACTTTTATTATAATTTTATAAATGGATTTTATAATATTTTTAATTAATAAACATTAGAATTATTTAATTTTCATTTTTTCTTTTCTTCGTAATTTTAAGATCTCACTTTTTGAAATGGGACCCGAAATTTAAAAAATTCAATAAGTGTCATCTACTTTAAAATATTATATATATCTTATAGTTATATGAGAAATTTATTTATTTTATTTTATTAATATCTTTAAAATCTTGATTTTATTTATATTTTAAAGGAATCTATAAAAAAAAAAGATTTGTTATAACATAATTTATTCATCATCAAAGAATATATTATCTTTTTTGGACTTATAATCACCAGGAGTTTCTTTGTTATTTGCTCTTTGATTTTTCCTGGCCAAATTTTTCTTCTGTCTTTCTTTCAATGTACTTCTTTTGATCGACAAGTTTTGAGCTTTTGTTTCTTCTTTCTTTATTTCATTCTTGACGATCGGCGAGAGAGAGTTTGGACAAATGTGATCAAAGAGTGATGATTCAAAATGAGGATTATTTTTTTTCCCTATTGCAATAGCTGATCGTACTTCATTTGATGTTATAAACATTTTATTTTTTGGAGCATATTTTCCAATTGATGAGTTTATAGACTCATTTTGCTGGATTCTTATGTGACCAGTCTGCTTTACAAGAGGTGTTGAAGCATCTAAGAATTCTGTGAGCATCTTTTTAACTTCTGGATCTCTTTCAGCTTCTTCCCATCTCCAATATCTATCTTTTACTTCTTTCTTTTTAGGTCGACCTCTTTTTTTTACGTCTTCTGGATGAACGCAATTTTCATGAAGACCAGTCAAGTGGTCCGCAGTGTTTTTCCACAAATTTTCTCTCTCTTCTACATTTTTGACATTGAATACTAAATAAGTAAACCATGTTATCATCTTTTTTATCATTGTCGAGAAAATTTCGAAGCATCTTTTGATTGTGATTTTTTCACCTTGCGCTTCAAGCGCTTGATATGAAATGGAAGTTGGATCTTTTCTGATTTCTCTGGCACAATCTTCGAAATAGTTATTCGCAGCTCTCTGAAGTTCCTGGCCTGCGTGCCCGGGATCTAGCGTCTCTTTGATATCAATTTTTTTATGCTTAAGGCAAACGCTATGCGTTTTGTTATCATGGTCATGACAGATTAAAACCGACTTGTTAGGATGTTTCTCTTCGAGTTTTGTCAACAAAAGGTCAACTCCATACTTTATAGATCACAGGAAATTCAATAAAAATTCTAATTGGTGCAGAATAACTTTAAATATTAATCGAAAAAAATGTTCATTTGTAAAGCATCAATAAAAACTTAATTGTATCTCTCAAAGTAAATAATGAATTTCAAAAAGCTCAACATTAGTTTTTTTACTCATGTTAAATATTTATTGGTGTTGGAATTAAATTTAAATTTGAAAAATTGAATGACTACATAGATTTTTAAAAGTCTCGATTTTATATAGAAAATCGATGATTTTCTAAAAATCTATGTAGTCATTCAATTTTTAAGATTGGATGATTTCTTCTTGATATGATATTTCTTGGACTATTAAAAAAAACTAATGTTGAGACATTTGTGATTTTCAAACCACAACCGAAAATGTAAATATTGATTTTCATTTTTTATAAAATTGATAATGCACCTTCACATAATGCCAAGGTCGTTGAAAGTTTTATTGCAAAAACTACCTTTGAAAGAATTCCTCATCCTCCTTACAGTCCCGATTTAGCACCATCTGACTTTGGATTATTCGGGACTGTGAAGGATTATTTCAAAGGAAGAGAGTTCGAATCTGAGGAAGAGCTTCTTTCTGCCATTAATGAATTTTTGACTTCAAAATCAAAGCAATTTTTTAAATCACTTTTTGAAAACTGGGAAAAAAGACTCAAAAGCTGTATTGAACTCGATGGAGATTATGTTATCTAAAAAAAATATTTATCATGAAATAACTTTAATTTTTTACTTACAAAATTTTTTTCTAGGTCAATATCGACCACCCTATATTACGTGATATAGCATGGAATGATATGAGTAAAACAAATTGGGATGAAACATTATATAAATTTGGTTATGTACGATTTGGTAAATATGATGATGATGATGATGAATCTGTTGATGATGAATATGTAGTTGTTACTTCTTACTCCGCTACAGCGGATGAACCAGTTAATGAATCTATCACTAATGAACAAATTAACGAACATATCACTAATGAACCTGTTAATGAATCTATCATTAATGAATCACTTAATGAACATATCACTAATGAACCTGTTAATGAACTTATTGTAGATATAGAATTCTCGAGTAAAAGAGAGTTGTACAACCATTAGGGAATCGATGCCAAAACGATACCAGTCGGATATGAAATTAAAATGAGATACAACAGAATTAACGGTAAGAGAGGTCGCTTGTACAAATTAATGAAGAAGTGAATTAACAATGTGTTTGCTATGAATTTTTTATCCTATATATAAATGACAGAATTAACAGAACTCTTCGCTACAGATGATATGAATAAGTTGAAACATGAACTCTCTCGATTGATAGGATCAAAAGATTATAAAACAGTTAATACTTTATTACGTCGTAATCCAAATACATGGAAGTTTAATACTCGTGAACTTAATGAAGAGATACCTTGCATAGATAAACACTTTACTAAGAGGAAAGGCGTAATGAAATTTGAAACTAGACCAAGACGTAAAGACCAAAAATAAAGTATAAACTTCGCTTACTTTGCTATGCAAATTGTTTTTGTGTAAGTATTGTGTAAAGTTTAATTACATAGAAATGAGTTTCAGTGAAACCTCTTCATCGAAGAGTAAGAGCAAACAACCAAATCTAGAAGAGTTATATACCACAAATGACTTAACATTACTTAAGAAATCGATTGCCGAGTTAACAGCTAAACAATTCGTTTTCTTGAAACCCACGGAATGAAGAAGGTGCCTCATCCAGCTTTTTCACCAAGTAGATACGTTAAGGGGGGCTACGCTAAAAACGCTCCGCCCGCCCTTAACAACGTTTTAGGACCCCTTTCTGGACCCCCAAAACCACGAAAAAACCCTATCTGGGACCCTCTAGAAACACTACTTCTGACCCCTTCCAGAGTACTCCAGAACCCCTGTTTTTCGCTATTCTGGGACCCTCTGGAGCATATATGATGACCTCTATAACTATATAGCTACAGAGCTTTGTAAACACTCTTCCAGAGACCCCAAAACCACGAAAAAACCCTATCTAGGACCCTCTAGAAACACCCCTTCTGACCCCTTCCACAAGCCCTAAAAACACTGTTTTCGAGATCTCTAAAAATAACCCCAAACGTAATTTAAATAATTTTTTTATCCGCTACATATAATTATAATATGACTACAGAAATTCAATTCCACCTCGAATCAATCGTTGATGAATTCTATGATTATATAGATGAACTCGATAAGATTCACTGTGTTGATGATATTATGGAATCACTTCATGAAACCTTGATCCCAATGAATCTCGATAGAGATTTCAACGTATATAACATCCTCACGTATTACGACATCGATGATCTAGACGATCTCGATGATATCTTCAACGCTCCATACTATGATGATGGAGCTGTAGACTTAAAGATAGAGACTATCGATAGATGTATTCATTTATTGATGATGAAAGAAGACATTCATCGTGAAGATGAATCGGACGAACCCCTTATCGATATGGACTCAGATGAGTTCGCTGATGATGAAGAGTAAGGGAAGTTCTCGAAGAGTAAGTGATGTTTATTTTTGTTTACTTAAATGAGTTACAGAAGGGATAACCCAGAAGATGAACACATTCCATTACCAATCGAAACGGTTTATAACTCTATAGTTGATTCGGTAAGAGTTAAAAGTGATTACGGAACCACTAAATATTATACCGATAGCGATGAACACTTCAACAGAATTTATTTTAAATATCCAGCTGAATGGAGAACATCCAATCTCGGTGAAAAAATAATCGGTGTTCGACATATGTCTGTTAAATGGAGAGAGGGTTGGTTAAATTTTATCATTTATGTTCGAAAGTGTGATTCTGACGCATATGATAAATTATTTGATCGTTTCGAACGAGCTAACAAAGAAGTATGTAAAACGTTATCAGAAGATGAAAAAGATGAAATAGTTATGGATAATCTACCGGATGATCATGTACGAGTATATCAAATTCCAATAAGTATCAAAGTAACATCAAATGATAATTGGATCGATATTGTTAATCATATACGAAAAGCTATTGATGATCATAATCTATATAATCATCTGAAAGAGAAGATCATGGATAGAAAGATAACTCCAGATGAACGAGCTACTTTACTAAAACAATTAGAAGATATCAAAGATGATTATAAATCGATGTTAGCTAAGAGTGATGAATTAATCGGTGAACATATACCGTTTTATTTACAAAGCGAAGACGTCATAGTCGAAGATGTGTTTGAGAATAATCAACATATCTTGAAAATTCGATCTAAAGATTCAGACTGGTTGGGTGTATTTAAAGAAGTCGATTTATTGATTACGAGAGCAGATTTTGCATATCATAGATCCGCATATGGTAACTTTTATGAAAGACATCGTAGTCATAACTATCATAAACATAGATTAAACCATGAATACAAATTAATTCCATATGAAGAACCTGAAGAACCTGATATTGGCGATGAAGAAGAAGATTGGAATGAACCTATAGATGAAGATGCTATTAAACAACGCCAATATGATGAAATCAAATTCGATCCATATACATCTAACTTCTTCAATATCGGATCGTCTAACCCATTCAAAAACAATATATACGATCTATATCATTATCGGGCAGAATTGAAAATAAAGAACATATTAACTGATTTGGAGTGTGAAGTTGTAGCTTCATTTGCAACTCAATCGAATCATTATCTTGTTGGTAGAACTAACGAACCATTCTGTCCGATCAAATATTATAAGTTGAACCATAGCGATGAAACATTTTGGATTGAATTCTACGACAAAAACGAGATTAAGATTCCATTACCGATCAACGATAATGTTGTGTTCACAATGGACATGGTGTTCTTACAAAACCGTAAACTGTTATACTCTTAATCCGCTATAAATGTCCCGAATCAAGTTCAAAACCATTGATGAAGTTTATTCTAAGTATCCAACCAATACGTTATCGAAATTCAAGAGAATCGCTAATAGATATGGTTTCACGGATGATGAAGCTAAAGACTATCTTCAAAACAAACTCGTTCACGATCAACATATTCCGCCACCCAAATTCATGCATATCTATTCGAAGATTCAACATGCGTTTCAAATGGATACGTTCATTGGCGGCGCGAAGTCGACAACAGGTATTGGAGATCCAGACTATTTGATGTTCATTAACGTTAACACACGTAAAGCATATGCGTATGAGATGATCAATAAAGGTGCTAAACAAGTGTTGAAATCATTAACTGAGTTCATCAAATCAGAACCTGAGTGTAAGTCTATCATATCAGATGAAGATGCATCATACTTATCGAAATCCGTACTCGATTTCATGAGAGAACATGATATTGTATATACAACAACGACCGATAACGATCATAACAAACTCGGTATCATTAACAGATTCATGAGAACCATTCGTGATATGAAAGCTAATGAACCAAACACTGATATACTATCATTAGTAGAATCCTATAACGATATGCCGCATCGATCTCTTAATTATAAGTCTCCAAATGAGATAACAGATGAAGATGAGTTAGAGTATATCGATAAGATGGAACGTCAAGTAAATCCATATCATTTCAAACCTGGTGATCTAGTTAGAGTAGTTCTTGATAAGAGTCCATTAACGAAACGTCGTTCGAATCTATCTAAAGAGTCTTACGTCGTCGATTCCAAAGATGGTAATCAGTTTCTAATTCGATCTATCGATGGATCTGTAGATACTGTACCGGGATATAAACTCGTGAAGTCATCCAATAACGTTCCACTAGCAACAACAATCAAAGATGGTAAACGCGGTATCGTTAAAGAGATTCGATCTTATAACAAAAAGCGAGATACATATACGATTACATATGAAGGTTCAACCGTTAAAGATACTATCAAATCGAAATATCTACGTGAAGGTCATCCAACTAAATTATCGACAATGGAACGTCAATACTGGTTGAATCAAAATACCATCCCCGATCAAATAAGAAAGTTCATTTAATACGATATAAATGACTCAAATCAAGAAAGTTGAAGATCTAATCGAAGACACATTACGTAAGAATCAACGAGATATCGAAATGGCATTGATTAAACCACTCGCTCCTGAATATCCATTCTCGTCAAACGGTATCTACTTTCTAATCGGTAAGATGGGAGCTGGTAAATCGTTTTGGATCTGGCGACACATCATGATAACTGAACGACTATTCACGAAACCGTATTACAGTAAGATCATATTCTGTTCCACGTCTGGTAAACTCGATAAAACAGCTGAAGTACTATCCAAGAATGTGAAGACCCCTATCGATTACATCAAAGAAGAGAATCTACTTCCATATCTTAAACGACATCTACGACGTAAACTCAAATACTATGCGATGGTCAAACATGTGCTATCCAAAATGGTTGAAACTAATGAAGAAATGGCTAGAATCATCCAGAAACACTCGTTAATGGAAATCGAAGATCGAATAGCATATATAGCATCCAAGTTAGTTCAGTATCAGACCGCATCGTATCCGTTCAACACGTTACTCGTATTAGATGACGCTGCTGGATCCCCATTACTGAAGAACGGTAACAGTGAACTATGTCGGTTACTAACGAAAACGAGACACTTCAATCTGACTTGTATCATAGCTGTTCAAACATTACGATTCGTTCATCTGAATGTTAAACGATTGGCCACTGATATCATATGCTATAGCGGTTTCAGTAAAGAAGATTTCACATCGATGTTACAACAGACTCCAAACAATCTCGATACCAAGTCAACGACAATCGAATATCTAAATCATAAGGGTCAACATGATCGGTTTATCATCAATATCACTAGTAACGAATCACACTTTGAACAATAAATTGGTTTGTTTTTATGATTAATAAATCATGGGATTCAAGAGTTTCGTTACAAGCGGTTGGAATAGACTTAAAAGTGATGTCCATCAGGGGCTCATCGGTGCTAAAAACGTCGCTCATAGAGTATGGAATGCGACCAAAAAGGGGTTGATCGGTGCTAAAAACTTCGCTATGAATAATCCGAAAGCTATCGGTACTATGTTACATGCGATAACACCATTCGCTACAGTATTCAATCCAACGTTAGGTGCTATTACATCAGCAGGTGCAAACATATTCAGTCACATGCCAAAGGGGTCGGTCAAAGACAAGCTCGTGAAGATCAGTGAACAGTTCGCGCGTGGCGAATTAAAACAAGGTGGATCATCAACAGCACAAGCTGCAGCTGATTCGCGAAAGAAACCTCATAAATTCGTTCCATTTCGGGGGATTTAACGGATCATAAATGAGTGGCAGAGATCGAACAATTTGCGGAAGCAAAGTACGAAGTAATGCATATAGATCGAGTAATTCTGTTATCGTATCTGGACCTGGTACTATGTATAACGAAGTCACTAGACCGCGATCATTACCAACACGATATCACGATAACACTAATACTCATGACGTAACGGTACCATATATCAAAACCAGTAAACGCAAATCCAAAACTCGTAAAAACAAACGTAAGTGAGTATTGTCAGTGATGATATTTTTGTTAAAATCAAATGAGTTCTAAGTACGTACGTGGAGTGAAACGAAATCAAATCATTCAACGATGGTTGCAAGGGATTGAAGATCCTGAATATGAAGTGTTTCCGACTAAAAAAGAAGGTAAATATATAGTCAAGTTGAGGGAGACTAAATTAGTAGAACAAACCAATAACGATATTGATAAACAGTCTGTCGATGTTACTAGCGATGTCGAGTCTGAAACTGAATCAACACCACCACCTGTAATCAAACAACGTAGACCGCGAACATCTAGTAGTACGATTCCATCAACTAGACCAGATTCAACGATTAATCTCGAAATACTCGAACAGTTACGTAATCTCGGTGAAGAGATCCGCAATGATAGATTCAAGAAAGAGCAGAAACAGTATATCAAACATGTCGTCAACAAAGAGTTATCGAAATCGCGTATTCGTAGTCGATATGTACCTGAAATGTTTCCAGAGTCAGTTGAACCAGAACCTGTTGTTAATGAACCTCAACCAGTTGCACCACAATCAGTTGAACCTGAACCTGAACCTGAACCAGTCATTGAACAACCCATATTTCGATCACGTATACGACGCTAAGTATGAATCCGTCGACTTAAACCATCATATTTTTCTGTCAAGTAAATGACATTCAACAACGAAGTCTTTCACAAGACATCAGCTGAAGTAAATACTCAAGTGGCTAGCTATTTCGATATAGTCGATAATGCTATAGCCATGTCAGACACTAATAAGAAGTACGTTATCGATGCGCAAGCTTCGTACAGTCCATCAGCACCTATTCATGCTGGATCATTCACGACATTCATTATCAGTCCGACATGTGATAACACAGCTGATATCTATAACGGATTCATCAAAGCGCAGATGAAGATTACGATAAACATGAATGAACCAATTAATAATCCACTAATAGGTGTAAATGGTCATAAATTTAACACATTATGGGTTGGATTCAAAGACGCTATGGATTCAGTCGAAAAATATGAGATCCTCTCTAACGGTATCTCCATATACACTCAAAACTTTGGTCCAGAAGAGTCATTCTTAACAGCATGTGGTGCTAATGAAGCTTCAAAACGATCTGATATCTACTCTAAAGTTCGTCATAAAGATATATATAATCGTAAATTCGATTTAGCTCATTGCGGTGCGTTTGTACCACTTGATACAGATCATATCGGGTATGAAGTTACCATACCATTGAAGATCGATTTACGCCGATTCTTACCACTCAGTAACATCAAGTATCTACCTGCATTCGCTGGTAAATTCGAACTCAAAGTTATGTTCGGTACACAGGGTTTGGTTTGGTGTCCAGTTGGTCCATCTAAAGAGTTGATTGCTGATATTGGTGTCTATAAAGAGTTTCAAATGGAACCAATTTCATCTGAATTTGTTCAAATTGGTGATCCAGCGTTTATGTTTACTGATTATGCGTCACCAAGACTAAAAGCTGCAGCTCGTAGAATCACAGTCGAACGTAATTATGAGATTGTTGACAGTTATAGTGTCATCCCCAACTTTGGTATCGATAATGATATATATCAATCACTCGTTCAACGATACACTCAACAAGAACTCATCTTTCCAACTCAGATATTGACATTCACGACTATGAGTAAGAGTCTCGGTAACGGTCATGGATCAACCACTCAAACCATTACTCCAAGATTTGTCGATTCAATCTTCTTCTTATTCCCATTAGAATCAACTCATCACACTGTATTCAAGAACCCTAAGTTTACGAACTTCCAGTTACGATGTGGTGGTTATGGAGTCGTTCCAACTATTCCATTTGCGACTGATGGTACTGATCCAATGTTCATCGAACTATGTCAAAACGCTATGAACGTTAACGGTGAACAAACAGGGTTCAACAAAGAGGTGGTTCAATCATTGATGTATGTCAAAACTGAAGATGAAGATCCGAATGTACCACGTAGACACTTTAGTTACGATATTACTTCATTCTTTATCGGACTTCCAACTGAAACCGATAACACATTCCAACAAGGTCAAACCAGTAACACTCCAATCACTTATGAAATCGTTTGTGATCTTCCAGAAGATAGTTATTACGCTGCTGCCAGTCCAAAACCACCTCCAATTATGGGATTGTTACAAGATACTGTCATATCCATTCATGTTCAACCAAATGGTATGCCGCCCGTTGTTGAAATCGGACAGTATGATGTCGTTAGTCGTTAAATGAAATTACGGTCATTCTATATTTAATAGATTATTTTTCTATAAATTCAAATGAGTTGGGAGACATTGAAAGTCGACAATGATTACGAAATCAATACTGACTATCCATATCAGATCAGACGTAAGAGTGATGGATATATCATTACTGAATTCATTCGAAATAAATACATCGCTGTCTGTTTAAACTGTATATCATGTAGTAAACATCGTTTAATAGCTTTCCAATGGATCACGAATGATGATCCAGATAATAAAACTCAAGTGGATCACAAAAATAAGATATATACAGACAATCATATATCTAATCTTCGATGGGTTACACCAAAACAGAATAATCTTAATAAATCATCATATAATGGATTTGAATGTGAGTATGTTGATGACTTACCAATTGATGTAGTACCGATCATATGGTATAATGGATTCGAATTCGATGGTTACTTCATGGATCAAGATGGAGATGTTTGGTATGATACTGGAGTGAATTTCCGTAAACTCCACATCGGTAAGAAAAACACGGTATGTATTCGTGATATATATCATAAACGTCATGATTTCGGTATTCGTGGACTTCGACGTGAATTCATCTAAATCGAATGGTTTGTTTATTTTTCATTAAATGTCCGGTAAATCAGTTCAAGTAATGTCTCATAAACAACACACGACTCCGAATCCACCGATAACTAAACCCGAATATCGTCATCCAGCGACTCATAAGAAAGAGAATCTAGTAGCGGTTGATCAATCATGTAGATGCGTCAATGCTAAACAGTTGATACTCTATAAAGATGATGTTAACTCCTATTGATCAACGGATTCCATGTATTTTAAAATCAATGAAATGATTAAGAAGAGGTCACTCAACACTGGAGTCAATGCAAATGTTTCACTCGAACCGACATCAGCATCGCAATCCAATAACAATATCAATAACAACATCTTCATCAATAAACGTGATGATGGTAAAGAAGATATAGTCATCACTCGTGATATTACACTTAATGATGCACCGTCAACGGAGTTAGAGAAAGTTGATGTCCGATCACTCATTCTAGAAACATACGCGAAGATACTACTCGATCAAGACAAAGCTCTGATCAGTAATCTCATCAGTAAACATACTATCATCGTTCCACAACAAGATCTAGCATCAATCATCAAATCAGTTACAGGTGGTGATGTTGAGATATACACTGATGATAATCCTGGATGTTGTGTCGCGAAAGTATCACCAATACAGAAGATCGATGCTATTAAGATCGTTACTGAGTCTGGTGAGATAGTCACTGACTTCAAACAAGTCTATAACAAAGAGTTCAACGATCTCGTCAATGTATATCACTTATGTCTGAAGTATGTAGTCGTTTGAGCTATAGCGAATCGGTGGCGGATGAGTTCAAAAATAACGATTCATCTGTTTTTGGTTACGCCAATGAATGTATTACATTCTTCGTGTTATCTGCAGCTAAGATACCATTTGATGTAAAGAATGACGAGTTAATCAATATGTAATTAACTGTTGCATTGATCACGAAATTGCTACTACTTAATGGAAATTCAATATTGTTTAACCAGATCTTAGTTGGTTCACATTGATATTCAAACTTAGGTGAATTATTATCGTTGAATGATATACTGATTTTGATTTCGTTTACACTGGTAACATTATCTCTGGTTTCATTATAAGTCAAATAGAGTGTTCCGTCATATTCGTCAAGTTGTTTCTCGAATTGATAATGAATGGTATTACTATTCGTTACATTGAATGTGTACTTGATTCGTGCTATTTTATTCATCAACGCGTCTAACTTAGCTCTTAATGATTCATTCTCATGTTGTAGATTTGATATCTGACTGTTCATTGTTACGATTTTAGCGACATTATCACCTACTAACTTGGCTAGATCTTGATGAGATTTAGCATATTTATTCAACTCACTCTTCAACGCATATCCATCGAGATCAACCATAGTAGCATAATTGGTCAAATCAACAGGTTCAGGAATCTCACTTTTCAATGCTATTGTATCTTGTTTCAATATTCTTTCCGCTGATATTAATTTGGTATTGAAATAGTCTTCCCCATTATCGATATAAAAGCACAGACCATTACTATCACTTTTATAATAAGTTAAGTAATAAGTTGTTCCGTCGATTTCAAAAGCGACATTAACATCTCCATCATCAGTAATAACACCATTATAATCAAACAAATAATCAAACTCTTTTACAAAACCATCGTTATTTGATATTGTTCCAACAAGGCGAATTCCACTGATCAATTTGATTTTGACCTCCCATGATCCCGAACTATCTTGTACATTTTCAAAAGGTACATCGACAGCATCTTTATATATCAAATCATTTTTGTTTCGATATTTGATATCAGATTCATTCTTAACTGTATCCAACGCTGTGTTAACTTCATCTACTGTCGGAAACTCATTCAGTGTAGTAGCCAATGACTTATCATTCTGTTCGAGTTGATCATGTAATGAATCTATCTTCTTTTGTAACGCGTCTACATCACACGTATACGCTATATCATCAGTAGTGAACTCCAAGTGTCTGATCAATGTGTTCTCTTTAATCGTGATACCAGTGACTTGAACGTGTTGTGGATTCAATATAGTGATCTGTGTTGAAGAGTCATCCATTGTAGCTGATGGAAATGTATCAGTACCATTATATTCAGATATGACACCATTAGTGATCGTTAACGAAACATACTGTTCATCATAATCAACATCATTGAACTCACTTATTGTTCTTACCATGAGTTTAACTCTAATCGATCCATCAGTGATAATATCTTCCGCAACGAGTTTGACGTTCTTGTCTATACCATCAATCTTACCAACAATATCAATGACATCATCTCTCGATAACTGCATTGTCTGTGCTAGTGTCTTGATCATTGGTTTCATCGTGTGTCTGAATCGTTTACACATATCCATCGTTGATGTCAACGTCATAGCAACTTTAGATGGATCATCTAGTTCATCAGTGAACGTCATGTCTTCAACTGGTACGTACTCTTGATCACACCATTCGATTATCTTATTCAGTTTATCTGTATTCGATAACACCGTTCGCGATTTCATCATTCGACTAACTGGTACTGAAACCATATCACCGAAGAATATATCAGCACCAATATCCGGTAACTCATCAACCAACTTACCAGCCATGTCTGTAACGACATCAGTACCAACATCACTAACCTTCGTAACAGTATTCACCAACTCACGACCGACAGTATTAGCAACACCTTTCGATGCGAACGACAACGCTTTACCAGCGACACCCAATCCAGTAGCACCTAGTACACATCCAGCTACACCCAACGCGATACCAACATTAGCTTTCATATCGATCTTGTCAACCTCTTTCTGTAGATACTTGGTCTTCGATTGTTGATCAACCATTTCTGAACTAAGTGCATCGACTTTACTCTTCACCTCTTTAACATCGTATGATACTACATCAACGTTGTTCGTCACTAGATTCAAATCCGATCTCATTGTTGTTATATTATCAGCTGTGATGATCTTCGATGATGTAATGTTGAAATCAGTATATAGTGTCGTAGATGCGTTCGGATTCGGTGATACTTCATAGAACTGTTGTTTAATGATATACTCGAACGCGTTCGTTGATGGATCCCAGTTGACTTCATCTATCGGATCAGTATAGTCATGACGTAGATATAAGGTGATATCACGACCAGTGTCATTCTTCGATCTCATACTCCATACATAACCAACTCTATCGACTGTATCCAATGCACCTTTCAAATCAACGTAACCATTGTTGTTGGTACCACTACGATGAACTTCATCACCATCAATCGTGAAAGACAATCGATTAACGAGTTCTTGTCCAGGTAGAACCAGATCGAGATATAACTGTTCGATATCACTGATATTCAACTTCGATGTCGAGTAATTACCAATAGTACATGATACTGAAGCAAGATCATATCCATCCAACTTAACTGATGAATCAGCTGATGTGAAACCAATACTCAATGAATAATCAGATCCGTTAACGACAGAACCATCTTTGAACTTGATATACGGTTCGTATACACCACCCTCATCACGCATACATGTACGTAGTAACGAATATGCTAGTCCATTCGAGTTTGTTTCATGAATCGCTCTACTATTCAATGTATCTCGTTTAACAGCTATGATACAACCAGTTGAACCATAGTTATCTGGTTTTGGATCACGTTTCTGACACTTACTGATGATCTTACTCTGGAATCGACCTTGAATATCATCACCGATCCATTTATTACCATCCCACGTTAACGACCATTTATTACCGAAACAGTATTCAGTGAACTTGAATGTCAGATTAGTTGGTATCTCATATGATTCCGGTATCTTATAAATCATCTTATAACACTCACATTCATACTCCAATGTTTCTGATCCGAATGTATCCATGTACTTAACATGTTCATCATAAGTGATCATTGATGGACGATAGAAATAGTAGACATCAGATTCTTGTAATCTCAGCGCGTTCTTCGCATCGATGATATCGCATTTGATAACTGGTTTACGTGATACTAATGAGTCATCATTCAGTAAGTTATGGATGGTCATGTCACCATTGAGATACCATGAGTATGGTTCTATGTTGAGGTCTTTATCGAACATGATCTCTGGATCATCACGTTCACGAGTCGAGTATGTGTAGCAATCACGAGCTTTGTTATGAGTCAACTCCGGACATATGAATTTGCCGTTATCGAATGATATGATGAAATCGTTCAATACATTCCCTTGCCAATCCAATATCAATAGATTTCGCATATGAATCTTGAATACATCAACCGTTGTAGTAAACCTACTCTTGAGTTCACTTGGTAATGATATCTTCATGATGATGACTGGATCTTGAACTGAATCAGTTGATGTTGGTTCATATGTGGTGATATCATTATGTTTGACATAGTATGTGGGATAACCATCGATGGTATCGAATTCGCTATCTCCGCTAGTAGATGGTTGATTGGATTCAACCTCTTGAATCTTATACGATAACAACTCTAATGGACCCTTAATAGTATCACGAAATGTCTTACATATGTTGACGCATGAGTTCAATGATACAGCTTCGTTATTATCATCTGGAATCGATATATCAGATTCAGTACTCTTACACCAATCGATAAGGGGTTGTAGACTGAGTTTATTTGGTATGGATTCACCCTCTAGTGAATAAGTACTAGCTTTGCGAATCGATCGCGGTATATACAACACAGCATCTACTATCGGAACCAATATACGTGAACCTCTACAGACTACATAACGATCAGTCAATGACGGATGATCTAGTAACCACTCCATATCCATGTTGATCTCTTCTAATCGGTTGTTGATGTTGGATATGAATCCACGTAATGTTGATCGATGTTGTTCATCGTGATCTCTCATCCATTGAATATCATGATCAGTGAGTGTTAATTGATTATCGGGATTAGTGAGAGTGATTTGATTATCATTGATGGTTACTTGATTGATATGTCGTCGATCGATAACTCCAATAACATTGTTTTTGTAAACCACTTCTGTGTGATCATCATTGTTAGTGGAACCAAGTTCGCTTCGCGAATCTCTGAATCTTAATCCATTGATCTCATTAGCGAGTCTATGACGTTGAAACCAATCCATCTGTTCGATATCGCCAAGTGTGATAGTGGTTCCAGGGATGACTACATCAGCATCATCCGTTGGAGTGAGTTCGTGATTGACAACCACTACATTGTATTCATTAGCGATGAGTTCACGAGTTTCATCATTTACGTGAATACCATCTGAGTTAACGTTAACGGATGATCCATGAACAGGGTTCACTTTGCTATGCAAATGACTGTTAATAGATATTCCATCACCGTCAACTGATGTACGAGTCAGCATGGTTACATCGATGATCGCAACGGTTCTACCACTCGAATCTCTCACTTCAGTCCAATCAACACCGGTATCTACATCACTGTTTCTAACGAATTGGAGTTCAGGATGTGTATTCTCGAATAGGATTCGATCAGTCAATAACATCTGTTCTATTTCTAACGCGGTTCGTCCATCATAAGACCATGTTGAGGTGGTATCTACACGACGTCTGCTATTGAATCTGATACGTTCTGGAGTCGTTATTGATTGTACATGATCACGTCTTCTGATATAAACCACTTCACCAGTAGTTACACTCGTTATGAGTATGAGATCATTACCGATCTGATCAACATGGACATCAGATGAGTTCAACGCTAACAACTCTTCATCAGTGAGATCCGATAACGATTCTAGATTATGATCACCAAATCCAGATCCGGCGTTAGTGGTTGTATCATGAGTTAATCTCGTTACTGGTGTTTCGTCATCTAAATCATCTAGTTCCATCTCATCAGTGTTTTCGACTGTGTGATCAACAATGGTGTTATCGCGATGTTCTCTCCATCTACGACGCAATTCGCGAACTGAATCAGTAATAGTTTGTATCGATTGTTGAATAACTCTTACACCATCAATCATTTCTGGTACTCGATCTAATGTTAAACCACCAGCAATTAATGTCGTGGTTGTAGTACCGATCTGAGTTAACGAGTTCATCGCGTTTAGTACCAAATCAGTAGCAGTTAACGATGATGTAGCTGCTGGAATCTCTGTCTGTGTTGGAATGAATCGTTTTAGTACTTGACCAGAAGCGCTAGTATCCATATCGAGGAGGAATTTACCACTAATCGGTTGTTTACCGCCGGGGTAATCATCATTCGGTCCACCCATTCCAGGGAATGTAAAGTCTTCAGTTCGATATGTGTTGATGTTCATGTTCTCACCTGTCATGGATAGAGTTGATAGATCTTTAACCATATTCACTGCACCTGAAAGTATTGTGATTATATCACTAGCAATCGCTAAACCTTTACGAATAGAATCAATGTATTCGTTATACGCAGCTTGTAATCGAAGTTGTTCTTGGATACCATTGATGATAGCACGTAACACCGAGTAGTCATATGCGAGTACGTCAACGGTACCACCAACTACGTTCAGATCTCTACGCATAGTCATGATGTTATCAGCCCATATGATCTTCGATGAGTAGATGTTGTTGTCGGTGGTGATGGTAGTACATTCACGTGGATCTGGTTTGACTTCATAGAACTGTTGAGTGATCATGATATCGAATGGATTGTACGTTTCATCAGCGGTATCTGGTTTCTGTTCGAAATACTCTTTCTCGATATAGATGTGAATGTCGTTATTGGTATTCTCTTCTGGAATAGACTTGTTCGAGTGTTTGACTTCGCGGATGTACGTGAATGACTCTATAACGGGGTTGTTGTCACGAGTATTCAGATAATGAAGGTTGATTGGAGTAGTTATGTTCAGATCCCACTTCAATGGAGTTACAAAACCGTTGATATTGATATCAGCTAGTACGTACAACATGTTCTTACTGGATACGTCGTTAGATACTTTAACACCGAATTGTTGAACATCGATGTTGTCATAATGTGGTGATTCACCGAGTTTAACGTTATCATCAGATACATTGATGACGGTTCCATCAGCGTACATTACTCTCCAGTTTGTAACGTATTTGGATAGAATAGTAGCATAGTTGTCTGAGTCTTTGATGGTATCTACGAAACAGCGGATCCATTTAGCGATGTAATCATTGTGACGAACTACTATCGCTGGACTTCCATTGTTGTTTCTAACGGTTGACTGTTTATTGAATGATAGGTTCACGACGTTGTTTCCGGTCCATGAATGACCATCCCATATCAATGACCATGTATGACCAAACAGATAGTCTTTGAATTCGAATTCTAACTGTAACGGAATTTCATAGTTCGAATCGATATTCCATATCATCTCATAGTACTTACTTGATTGAGTAATCAATGACGGTTTATATAGATACAGTTGATCGGATTCACGGAGTTCGAATAGTGAGTTATCATTAATCTCTGATTTGGTGTTTTGGATTAGATCATCGATTTCTTTCTTGGTGTAGATACAATTGATACGAACATCATCAACTTTACTGTCTTTGGTGATCTTTAATTCATCGTCTCTGACTTTGATTTTGTAACCGCGATCTTTCAATGCCATTGCACGCACAGCTAATGGGGTAATCATTTTATTACGTGTAAAATGCTGTTATCATTACAAAGTACCGGACCGGACTACAGTCATTTACAAGCAAACATTAACATACCATGGAATTGTGAGTACATTGAATATCATGTCGCTTCGATAAACACGAGAGATCTATTGATAACGACAGAAGATGATGTAATCGAATTCGAATATGAAGATAAGTGGGGTGACACTCAAAAACATAAATTGGAGTGTCTAGATCTGTTCAACGTTAGTAAGAAAGATGCTAATAGTATACTCACATGGGATGGTGCTGATAATTATATCAAGGTCGGAATTAACGTTGATGGTGATGGAAGTAGAGGTCGAACACTGATTACTCCGTTAGTGGATGGATTCAAATTCACACGAATTGATCATCGAGCTGGACTAGTCACTGGACTATATAACATGAAACTCAATACAGTATATCCAGCTAATGATTTGATTATAGCTGAGAGACCGATTAGAGACTATGCGAATAAACTATATCTGGTATCGAAACAGGGTCAAGCTATTCAATCTAATATCGGTGACATAGAATACACACCATCAGTCATAGCTAGTATCGATCATATCATCGACATAGATACTCCAATCATCCAGAACTTCGAAACCTATGGTAAACCAATCAAAAATATCGTTAACATAGATTCGTTCAAACAAATCGATCTACAACTAGTCGACTTCCAGTATCAACCAGTAGTGTTAGCCAGTCCGATGTTTGTAACCATTAAAGTTAAACCATGTGATAATCCAAAAATGAAATTACATTAAAGATTTACTCGTTTGATTTGTTTTTAGATTCGAGTTGAGCTTTCAATGCTCGTAATTCAAGTAACTCTTGTTTCTTACGTTCACGATACGATTTCTGTTGAGCTCTACGAGCGAGTACACGTTCTTCATCTGTAGCGTATTTACGCTTACGTCCACGATTGGATTTCTGTGGAGTAACTTCCGCAAGGAGTGTTTCGGTAGTAACTTCATTAAGGAGTTCTTCATCCGATTGTTTGGATCTTAATGATTTGATTACTTCAGTTTCGTTGAAGAGTTCGGTGTTGATTCGATTCTCGATGTTTCCGTTTGAAATAGTCATTTATTTGGGAACGAATTAAAAAATAAAAATATAATACGAATAACACTTACTTTTGAAAATGATTGAAGTATTCGCTAATGGGTTCATAGAGCTGATCAAGATACTTAGAATGTAATCTGATGTCACATCCATTCATTTCATATTCACCAATAGGAACTATTTGTTTTATAATCTCTTTCACGTCTTTATTCACTGACATTGATATCGGAAGGTTGTCTCGATAGAACCATCTTTCAGATTCATCTTCATAGTGTTTACGGACTTGATCGAATGTTGATTTACTTCGACGAACTAGATGTAATATAACTCTGTTTGAGTTACTCGAAACAGGTTCTTTCCAGATTAAATATTTATAATCGTGTTCATGATTCTTTGGTACCATACGGGGACGTTGATGTTGAATCGTTGACTCCATTTCTTCACGTTCAGCTGTCGCCATCTGATCGAGGAGTTTATATATCTGGAGAGCATATCGCGGTGAAGCCCATCGAGCTACATCGTTAACGAGTAACCTGTGAACATATAAACCACGTAACCCGTTAGGTGTATTGACTCTGTTATCAACTGGTGGTGATCCCATTAAATCTCTGTCATGTTCAAACGCTTTCAATAACTCTTGAGTTTCTTTATTACGATACCATTCATTCGCTCTCTTATTTGACTTACATGCTTCGTTAATAGACTGTACTTGATACATATCATCATCGATGGAGTGAACGATACGAAGTTTCTTGTTATACTGAATGTATTCATAATCACAGTTGATTGGTTCACGAATAATTGTAGACATATTTGAATTCACGGAAAAAAATTAGATTAAATATATAGTGAGGTTATTTATAGAGATCTCGAAAATAGTGGTTTTCATTAATGATATTTCGACTACGAGAATTCTCGTAGTCGATTTAGGATCTATATATTTGATTTTTTATCAACACCTGTATCAAAGGTTTTGAGGTTGTTTCATGAAATGCTCCACAGTGGTCGTAGATAGGGAAATTTCATGGTTTTCATTAATGATATTTCTAGTGCGGAAATTTCCGCACTAGAGCTGAGAGGCTCGTAACAGCCGATTTTCGCTATATATCATCATGAATTTACGATTATCAATGTATCGTTCCAGATGGTCGTAACATATGAAATTTCATGGTTTTCATTAATGATATTTCTAGGAGGAGAATTCTCGTACTCGCCTCATAGAGCTCGTTAGATTCTTCTTGATCTGCGCTTTAATTTGATATATAGAACGTCTCGATCGGTTGAGTATTCATTGAGTTATAATTCTCTGAAAATCGATACCAAAATCCTATATTTTTATATATCTCAGGAAGGTCAAATAAATTGACCATAGTGGTTAAGGTCAAATAAATTGACCTTATAACCATCGAAAACGATATCCCAAATCTATTGTCAAAACCGCTCTAAGTGCCTCCTATAAGGAGATAGCGTCTCCAAGCCAAAAAGTGACAGCCTCTTATAAATAAATACCTATATGGACCCATTTCTATGTTAGCGTTAACGGGTACAGTCGTAGAGTCATGAATCGGTGGTCCGGAACACTGGTTCGATTCTCCTCAGTACCGATTTTTCGTATTATTTCCGGTCCATATTTGTGATAGAGCCCAAGCGAACTAAACACCTTGGGTAAGCTATTACTTGTGGATTATGGGGTAATACGGGCATTTGTCGACAAATGTTATCCTCTTGTAATGAAAGATTCGTTCTTTCCCCAGCCATAGTGGGATGCAGTGTTTCTCTTTATGGGGTGGTATCATCCCGGGTACGTATCATCTCATATCGAATGCATGACGCATCCCACGTAGACGGTTGGTTTTTGCCAAAAATAAATCATTTTTTAGATCCAGGAATCAAAAAATAAACTCAATAGATTTAGATACATTCGTCATCTTTATCTATCTCACGGAAATCATCAACTGATTGACTCTTAGTGATCGTCTGTTTATATTCAGTGATGACTTCATGAGCTTTAGTATAGATCTTCTCATATCTCTTCAATTCATTTCGTAAACATAACTTATCGATGTAATATTCATAGTATGTGTTATCTTTATATTCTTTAAGGGTCAAGTCAATCGTCATTATCATAGGATCTCTATATACAGATCGATAACGATTCTCTTTAACGGCGATGTATGGGACTTTATCGAAGATCTCAATCAGTTGTTTCATATCGATGATGGTGGATCCATATTTAACTAGTAACGGACGTACACTGATACCGAACTCGTTGGGATATATCTTACTATCGAGATATACGATGAGTTTGTTAGTGTTGTTGTTTTTGAGGTTTAATTTCTCAACGAAACTCTTAACAGACATTGTTTCAGTCAAATAAAAATATTGATTTAATTAATTAATTCAAGTAGTTCGTCAACGATATATAGTTTCCCATTGAGTAATACAGAGATTTCTCCCAAACTGTTATACCACTTATCAAGGATACGTATAGGTGATTTTTCTATAACGAGATATGGTTCTTCGACAGAGATCATATATTTACCATTGAATCCAGGTATATCAACGAAGTGTACTTCCATATCATTTATGAAGTATCTTTCCATTTGATTTACATAAAAATAATTGGTTTTAGAATTGAACTTTACGATAGAACTGTGGTAGAGTTACTTGTTGGAAACACTTAGTTTTCTTGAAACAGTTTGATCCATCAGTGAGATCGAATGTGATTGATTCTCCACGATACATACGTTCATATAGTTCTTCCACTGTAATACCCATACGCTTACATTTATTGAGTACACATTGTTTTGGTACGCCCTTCATACGTATATGATAACCTTCCATTCCGGTTTCATCGACGAGTATATCGAGATATGATTTCTTACCTAACGCGATCAACTTTCGAGAATGTATTTGACCGACAGCCCCATCAAATTTATCGAAATCACAATGGAACTGAGTCATCTGTTTACCGATAAGATCTTTACCGTACTTCTCTTTATATATCGTCGCTAATATAGGGACATCGCACTCTTTTAAGTGGACACTATCGGTATCTTGATAGTATATGTCTATATTATTCTGTTCAGCTGTACTCATAACTTGATTCATGATGTGTTTACTCCATGATAACACAGACGCGCCGAATTGGGGAAGATTGAAATGATTGTTGATAGGTTTGATCTTCTTAACGAAACATTTGGTATTCAAATTAAACGAAACTTCTTTGATGAAGTTATAGTTACGATATAAGTAAGGAATGAGCTTCTTCTGATCAACAACTTTGATTTCATCAGTCATAGGTTTCAATATTGATTTACCGTAGATGGAGTTGAGTAATAGTTTAATCGTCTTCTCGAGTGGATTCTCTTCATTCTTATACTTTAATCTCAAATCGAATAACGTTTTGATGAACTCATTGATTTTATTGTTGAAACCATCATCGAAGTAATATCCACGAATGAATTCATACTCGATATCATAGAATTCGATTAAGTCCATTAAAGTGACCTTATCAACATAGTAATGATCGACTGGTTCATTACAGTATATTTTTGATCCAGCTTCGTTATGTTTGAATACATGACCGAATCTATAAGGATGATTTGACTTACATGAGAGACTCTTGATATTGATTTCGATAAAGAATGTATCATAACTCATTAACTGTTCATTAGTACAGTTATCTGGGATCACTTTAGGTTTACCTTTAGGAACACCATCCATGATTGACATCGCTGATGGATATAAACTGACCGCATCAAAGTCTTGGATTCTATCAACGATATATTGTTTTACGTTATCAGCTGTCATGGTTCTACCTCCAGATACACAACGTTGAATGAAGTTCTGTGGTTTACCAGATAATTGATAACATCCATCGAAACATCCATATATACGAGCGAAATCATAACCAACAGCCGAGATAGATATGAATTGATGAATACCGATCCAAGATTTATCAGTCTTCTTAAATACCTCGGATAAATCGTTATTGAACTTCGTCATGTTAAAAAAGATCTTTTAAGAACTGGAAAGAAAGATTAAAGAAAGTTATTGAATAAACTTTAAAATAAAGAAATTGGTTTATTTTTATTTTCATTCTGTATTCAGATGCTCATTTTTTTTTGGACACCCTATAACTGAATGAATGTTTCACCACCGTCAATCACTTGAATTACGAGATATGGATGAGAGTCGGGATACTCATTCTTTAACGACATGATATTCTCATATTTTTCATAGAAATCATCGAAACAGAGGTTAGAAGCTGATTGACTATAGATATATCGCAATTGTTGTTTATTGAAGCATGGGAATATGAATAACGTAGTGATTTCGTTTTTGATATGAGGCTTGAGTCCCTTCCATCCCTGAATCAAGAGAAAGAATGTCATATTCGTATGTCGACAACGACGTAATAATTGCGAGAAATACGATGTTTCATTCTTGAAGAGTTTACTGTTACTGATATCATCAAACAACACAAGTGTATGAAGATACTTTTTATTGAAATCATCAATGTGTAATGTATTGAATAACCCCTCAATATCGCTCTTCGTGACGTTTAATTGTGGATCGTCGAGCATGCTTTCGAGATGATTATTTTTAATGGAGTAATACTCATTCTTCGATTTAATGATTTTCTCAATTGTTTTCTCAGCATCGGATTCACTCACGGTTATTATCGGTAATCGAGATTCTATTAAAGATTTCAACACTAAGAAAGATCTGTCACTTTCATTCCCATCTTTAGTAACATAAACGAGTAGATGATGAGTATTCATTAACGATATTTTTATCACCTCTTCTAGAGCTATCACCGTCTTCCCCGGCCCCTATTTACCAACGATTACATTAACTGAATTATATTTCACATTATTCTCAGGAAGTATCTTATCGATAAATGCTCCACTCATATCTTTCTTCTTACTCGTTAATACCTCATTCACTTTATTTTTAACGATATCGTTTAACGATATATTCTCATGAATCATGTTTATGAGATGTAAAAATATATATCACAACAGCATCATTCGTATCCAACTTATTCTTCAGGATAAGTAATTCCGGGCATTGGATAATCGGGATCTATATAAAAAGTTTTACTTTACTTAATAAGATTATCATCAATATTAGTATCTGAAAATGGAGCTGATGGTGGTGCTGAAGTATTGAATTTAGATGGGCTCATGACATATTCACCTGGATTAGCACCAACAACCCTTACTCCACCTACTGCTGTGTTTATTTCGCTAACGATGAAATTAACGACTCCATCATAAGCATGAGTATTCGTGTTATCTTTAAATGCGGATATCATTAAGCGTACCATATTCATAGTAGATGCTTTACCGTTTTCACTACGTTTCAACTTATCGAATTCTTTCTTAGAGAGAGTGTTATGAGGATCTAATGCTGATTTAAGTGATTGATTCCATATCTTTGATGAGATTTTACCAATGAATTTCAACTTCTCAGGACCCATCAATGCACGTCCGATACTGGTTTCAACTATTGCATCATCATCAAAGCATGGTTGGAAGAGGTATTTCTTGAAGATCGCGTATGCAGATAAATTCTTAGATGCTGTCGATGTGTATCGCTTATTATTAACAGCATCTTTATAGAATGGGAAGTTCTGATCGTAGTAACTAGTATCGGGGCGAACTCTACCGACATTTGCAACTAAGTCTTGTGATGTAGCATCATCGTAACCGAATTATTGAGGATTGAATTGATCGCGAAGGAAATCTCTCTTATTATATACTTTAACTTCATTTCCGTGAGCATCTACATGTGATTTACCTCACTGATTTCTTACTTTTGCACGTGCAGCCCTTGTTGGAAGTGCTGTGTTATAAACTAAATCATCAGCCCATTCACTCTTTTTTGTAGTCCATCCGTTAACGATTAATGGATTATCACGTTTATCATAAACGATGACATCAGGGATATCATCACCATTAACAACAGTGAGATTCGCTAATACTGCGGGACCGTTGGGATCACGCTTATTCAAGTACCATGATGAGTTAGGTGATGATTGATTGTGTTTCTGTATCATAGCTTCAGCGTTTTGTGGAGCGATAGCCCTCTTAACACGTTTAGCATCACGCTTGATATCGGGAACGATATTCATCAATGAATCCATACCAGGTTTCTTCTCTGCCGTTACTTGCTTAGGAGTATATCGCAATTGAGTGTAATTTTGTTCTGTCATTTGAGTCTGAATAAAAAAACAATATCTCATAATCACATTCACTAACGATTTACATAATAAGGAATCACTTTAGTTCATATAATAGAGATTTAAACATTTTATCTCACCAGTTATTTGACATTAAATAGTGTCGCCAACGACCTCAAAAACACTGTTTTTGCTTGTTTCAGGGCACGTGGAAGATCGAAAAAATGATGCTACAAGGGACTTGTGAAAGGACTTTTTAGGTGTCTGAGAGCGTGTTGGAGACCTCATTAACAACAAAGCCAGGATTTGTGGACTTGTCCAGAAATCATGGCTTTTACTTTCTACTCACTAAAGCTTGAATTTTTGGCTTTCAGGCTGTTATATAGGGCAATTTGTATTGAAAAAGTTTACTCTATTGTTGTATTCAATTTACTTTTTGAGAAATCCGGTTAAATAAGCTTCTAAAAATGTTCAAACTGCAAAAAAGTCCAAAGCGCGCAATCTCTTACTGTTTCAAAATCATATTATCTCTTTTCCTCCCAAAAGAAAAGTAATGAAATTTTTAAAAAATTTATGCTTTTGCTGACTTCTTGAATATATTTAGTATTACTAGCTTACAATATTCTCCATTTCTTGGCTTTTAGATCAAATAAACAAAGGTATTCATCATAATGAAACTCTTTTTTTTTTCTAACGCTAGACTAATGCTTAATACTTCAACAAAATCTTTTAGATAAATACATGATAATAATGTCCCAATTGACACTTTAGTTTGAGAAATTATTCTATTTTTTATTATATTGTATATTCATGACTTTTAAAGATTCCTCAATTGTGAGCCTACTTTTAAAAAACATGTTTTTTTTTTTTTTTTTTTTTTTTTTTTTAGGAATGTGAGCTTTTGGAGTATTCTTAGATAAGATTCGTAAAGCTGAACTTGTGGAGAAGAAGTATAGGCTAGGGGAAAATAGCAACCTCAGCCTATATTGCCATTAATTCTTGTTAGGCGTTATTTTTCTATACTTATCAATTTCATACATAAAATCCCAATATCTTTAAAATCAAATACCAACATCATAACCATTGTCCTTAGCTTAATTTTTTATCTTTTATAATTTCACCCCTCAAGAAGTACTTTCTAATAATTACCCTTCCAATTATACCAATAATATCTTCCTTTTGCATGCCTTAAGTATATATCGGGTGGTGAAAAAGTTCGTGCGATTTGTAAAACTCACTGAATTTCAAATGAAATTATTAATTTATTATATATAAATAAACTATATGAAGTATATAATATGTTAGTAAATTATAAAGATTCAGTATCAATTAGAACCTTACCATATTATTGTTTCAAAATAAATGCCCTTAATTTTTTTACAAAATATCTTTCAAAACTGATTTTATTATCAATTTTTGATGTAATAATTCAATGAATTCAAAATATTTTTTCATTATTTTATCATAAATATCTATAATATTATTTGCTAAATTTATGTTGATATAAGTTATATTCGAGCTACCTTGGTTATGGTAAATAAAATAATCTTTTAATGATATAGGTAAAAAAGCAATGTTCAAGAAAAATAATTAATATAACTAGATATTTAAAAGAAATATTCGATTTATTTTTATATCATAATATTTATTTATGTTTATAAAGCAATTATAATTTTATCATTTGCATAAATAACCAAAAGAAGAAACAAAAAAATATATTTAAATTCAATATAAAAAATTGTGAGAAAATTAATTTTTGATAAAATAAAACTAGTACAATTTTTTTTGAGTAGAATGATATTCATATGAAATTATTTTGATAATTATTTAAATATAGTTGTGCAATATTATATTAGATATTGATTCAATTTTTACCTGCGTTTAAAATGATGGTTCATATAGTTTTTATTATATATGCTATTTAATAGCAACCATAAATCAATGCACAAATAATAAATCCTCCAAAATAATAAATAAATAATATATATAATAACATAAAAATAATTATATTAAATCTAATTTATTTCACCAATTTAATTTAGATTTTTTGCCAATTTTTTTCACTTCACTATTGTTTGGTTTTTAAAAAAATAAAATTTTATTTATATAAAAATATATAATCGAAACATTTGCTATATAGTTATAAGTAGCATATGCCATAGTATATTAATCATATGAGAAAATTATCTATATGCGAAGTTATCTTATTATTTTTCAAACTTTCATTTTTGAAAAAATTAATTTGGCCTATGTTTTTTAATTTCAAAATATTTCTGTGTGTGCTTGATAAAGAACCAATATTTTCAAATAAAAAATTGAAGCACATAAATTAGTATTTTAATTACCTATGAATTATAAAAATGGTCTATAATTGAAAGAGTTATTTAAAACGCACGAACTTTTTCACCACCCGATATAAAGAGTTTTTAATTCGCTCATTAGTATGATGGGAAAAAATTAAATTGTAGTCCTTATAACATTCATAACTTTATTATATATAATGAACATACTTGCACTATTTTGGGCACTATCAGTTTTTTCTTCTTTATATTGAAATATAAAGAATCAATACAAAAAAAGTGTTTGCATATCTCAAATTTATGGTAATATATAATCAGAATAACATGAATATCATTCATTTATGCTAATATAAAAAAAGAAAGTACAATAGAACGAATATACCTGAATCAAAACTAAGTTATTTTTTTGTTTACATGGAGATTCATGATTTTATTATATATTTTTTAAGTAATGTTATAAAAAATTAATAAAATAGTATTTTCTATTAGTTTCTGCTTTGAAATTTTAAAATTTAAATATAATATATATATGATTGCATACATATCAATTATATGTTTAAATTATGCTAAAATAATATACATATTTATATTTTTATATTTTTAGGTCAATCTGATAAAGCTCTCAATTTATTTTTTGAATGAAAACATAAATTTCACATTAAAAATTATATTATTATTATTTTTTGATTTGATTTTAGACATTTTGGGGTCCGTTTGCCCCAAAGGGGCTGACCAAAATGAACTCACTTTGTCAATGTTTTTTTCAATAAATTTATATGAAAAAGCCTATTTACCTCCTTATAACAACCCGGAATCGATACAATATTTATTAACATATCATTTACAAATATTTTTCACTAAAAATAATGAAAAAATCTTTCCAAACAATATTACGCGGCATAAATTAAATACACTATACTATAAACAATTGATTTAAAACACCAATACGCACACACAGCATTATTTACACACACAGAAGCCTAATATAACAAACAGCCCCAAAATGCCTAAAAACATCCCGCCATTTATGTTAGATTATTGACAAGTAAATGTCAAGGATAAAAACATTACACCCTACCATAGCCTATACCAATCGAAACAGCATATTTTCTCGAAGATGGTGAGAGAGACCCAAACAGATAATTTATTCTATTTTCTTTCTATATATTGCATCAAATTTTGATTCATATTTGTCATCTAAATCAAGTGTTATATCTTCAACAAGAATGTCATAACCGATATAGGTAATTGTATTTTCTTTGCCATAAATTTCATCCATATACAATTCATTATCACCAGCACAATGGTTATAAGTTATTAATCTAACATAATGTTGTTTTTGATTCTTATCTGTCCAAATTAACAAATATCCGCCATCTTCTACAGGCGCACCGTCAAAAGTAGTAGCTTCTACTTGAAAAATGTTATCACCATAATAAAAAATAAAATATTTCGAATGAGATTCAGTAATGTTCTCAGTAAAAGAAGAATAATGAGTTTTCCAATCAAGTGAAGGATTTTCTAACGCAGCTAATCTTGATTCAAAAGATTTTATGGTTGCTTTCAAATTAGTGTTCTCAGTTTGTAAATTTTCAATTTTTGCCTTCAATTCTTCATTTTCACTTTTCAATGCATATTTGGAATCGCAATCATTCTTATCATAGTAACCAGCTTGAACTTGATCCCATGACATGTAATTATCTTCGAGATATTGTTGGAGATCATATACCATAGATTTTGTTGAATATTTATTATCCCCTTCACTCTTAACTTTCTCTAATGCTTCATTAACTTCATCAACAGTTGGAAATTCATTTAATGTAGATGCTAGGGCGGCATCATTTTTTTCTATCTGCTCATGCATTCCATCTATCTTGTTATGTAAAGCATCTATATCACAAACATATACTAAATTATTTAGTGCAAATTCCATTCTTCTTTTCGCTTTATTTTCTTTAATCTGTATTCCTCCAACCCTAAGTTTATTTGGATTTGATATGATAAATATTTTATCATTCATGACGCAGCTAAGGAAATCATCAGTTCCTTGGTAATCAATAATACCGCCAGTAATATTGACAGTTATATGATTCTCTTCATAATCAACATCATTGTATTCACTAACTTTTTGGACCAAAAATCTTGCTTTAATCGTTCCATCTGTGATTGTGTCTTCAGCCTCCAAATGAACCTCACCATTAACAAATTTGCCAACAACATCTATTATATCGTCTCTAACTAATTCATTTTTTGAAATATATTCACTATTTATCTCATTAATTTTGTGGTAATTGCTTTAAATGTTGGTTTTAAAGAGCTTCTAAACCTATTGCAAATATCCATTGAGCCGTTAATTGTTGGAACTAATTTATTGAGGTCATCATATTCACTGCTGAATTTTATAGCTGGGAGAGAACTAGTTTTTTTATTACACCATTCAAGTAATGGAGTCAAATCGGTAGTTGTCTTGACTGTTCTCTTATAAGGGTCCATCCCGATATCGGGTAATTCACTGCCATCTTTAATAACATCTAACATACTAGAGCCAGCATCTGAGCTGACATCTTCACTTAAGTAGTAATGTTAAGGAGTGTCTCGCTGCAAGCAGCTCCACCCGCCCTTAACAAGTTCAGAGGCCCTCCAAACCCCCTTCCAACAAATTTCAAACTTCATTAAAATAGCTTCAAAAATAGAATGTAAACAAGCCCTCTATCATAATTAATTTCATATTTTTATTCCTACGTCGCTGGCATTAGTCGTTGGCATATCCTCAAACATTTGATTTGCGTAGCAAAGTTTGACGAAGTCAAATGGCGGAATCTAAGACATCTTTATAGGAAACGTGAGGTTTGCTCAAAAATGAATTATAAACAAGCCCTCTATCATAATTAATTTAATATTTTTATTTCTAGCATCTTCTAAAACTCTTATATATACTGGACACAGTCTCGTTACCTGCTAATACTCCCCAAAGTCGAATATAATAATATGTATTATTAGTGCCAATTGTGTCCAGGGTCTAAAGATATATGTTTACTTATGTCTACGATCTATTAATATATGTCAATTCAAAAACGATAACCTAAAATAAATGCTATAATAAACTATATTAATAGGCGAAATCGGCTATTTTAATATGAAATCGTTTCCAAATAATTCCTTAGTGAAGTCCATGTATGACAATAGCATGATTGTGCCTAATAAGGAAGCACTATATGTGTCCAATAATGAATCACTATTGTGTCAAATAAATGAGAGCTATTAGTGTCCAAAAATAAAGGAGACATATAAAATTAAAAATTATATTAAGAATGTAAACAATGTAATTAACATGTAAAGCAAATGATCTTTTTCTGCAAATGAAACAATGACGCTGAGCACGATGTTGTACAATTATGTAGCCAATGAAGATGAAGACGCCGATACATACATGAGTGTGAATGACTTTAGAAAAATGTGTGAATCGAATGAATTAGAATTAGAACATCCAGAACCAGATTGTAAAGCAAACATTATAGAGCAAACTGTTAAAGAACATCCAAAGCAAATAGATCCAACATATATTAAATGGCAGATGTTTGATGAGATCCCTGAGCGAGTTTATACTATACAATGTGATGGATATGTTGACATGAATGGGAAACAACTAACTAATGAAGCATCGATTAAGCATCTCACTAACGGAGAACAGGTTGATATAGATGCTGAGTTAGAGATAAATGATAAGTATGGCAATGTAATCGATTATATGGATTATGATGATTATTATAGTATGGACCATAGTAAGTATGATTTAAGTATAACCACTAAGCAAATTAGAACGAAGAAGTTCATTTGTGAAGCTCCAATTGGATCTGGTAAATCGACTGCAATCCGTAAATGGATATTCTCACATGCAACAGAGAGGTTTATGATTATAATTCCTACAGTGAATATTGCTGAAGAGTTCTATATTAAATTGGGTAATATGAATAGAGAACTTAGAATGCGATTATGTGTTAACGACAATGCATTTAGAGAGTTTCATAAAGCTGTACATGCTGGAGTTAATGTGATTATTACAACATACAACACTGCATCCAAATGTTTAGGTGATCTAATTGAAGAGTACTATATGAGTAAGTAACGACTAGATTACTTCCTTGTTATAGATGAAGCACACATGTTATTACAGCATATTGGATTAATTGAGATAACCAAAGAGTTCGATAAGGTAGCATTGATAAGTGCAACAGCTAATGATATTAAACTCTTCGCGGGTTTCAGAGATTGCATAATCGTTAATCCGCATATTGATGAGAGATATAATAGAAACATCTATGTTAATAAATTGATATCGGATTCTGATGGACAACGTGCTGCGATAGTTGATTTGATTGATAAAAATAGAATGAATTATGATAAGGTATTAGTTAAGATCGAGGATAAGAAAGAATGCAAGAGATTGAAGAATTGCTTGAAAGATCGATATAAGGTTGCATTATATACAGGCGATTCCAAATAAGTTAAGTTGAATGAAGATGGAATATTTGAAGAAGATGTTGACGTTGTTATATCTACTTCATCTATCCAGAATGGACAATCCATTAAAGAGAATGTCCTATCTATATTCGTACAAACATTCATCGATACAACATCCAGTGTTGAACAGTTTCTAGGTCGAAATCGAAATAGAGATTCGGATGTATACGTGTATGTGAGATATGGAAAGCATATGAATAAAAGAAAGTATGCTACACCTAACAATAGATATAAACGACGTTTGAATCTATTACGTGATAGTGCATGGAATGAAATGAGTAAAACAAATTGGGATGATTTATTAAGTAGATTCGGTCGTGTACGATTTAGTAAATCCAATGATACTACCTCCACCGAAACGAATGAAGAAGAAGAAGATACATTCTCTGAAACAAATGATCATGTTTGCGATTCGGGAACCAAAGATTGAACAGCAATAACAAATGAGACCTCGGTGGCTGAGCAACCTTGTCCTAGACAAGTGAATGAATCTGTTAACGAAGCCTCGGAATCCAAATTTGAAGAACCTAACACAAATATAGAGTTTCCTACTAAAAGATATCTGCATGATTATTATGGAATCGATATTAATACAATACCAGATGGATACGAAATTAAGATGAGATATGTTAAGAATAAAGGTAAGATGGGTCGATTGAATAAATTAGTGAAGAAGTGAAACAATTAAGTGTTTCCTTTGTATTTTTGTTGTAAAGAAATGACCGCATTAACAGAACTGTCTGCAACGGATGATATGAACAAGTTGAAACGTGAGCTAGCTCGACTAGTAGAATCCAAAGATTATAAGACTATTAATGTATTACTTTGTCGTAATCCAAACATATGGAAGTTCGATACGAGAGAGCTTAATGAAGAGATCCCATGTGATGTGAAACACTTCACTAAAAGAAAGGGTGTAATGAAATTTGAATATCGACCTGGATGCAAAGCTACCAAATAATACAACGTTATTTTTGGATCAAAAATGCGTACCTCGGAATTCCGAGGTTCGAGCTCAACTATGTTGTCGAGGAACGAGACATCATATAAAGAAAGCATCGTAGAACATCAAAAAAGATGTCTACCTTCGAACAAAAACCAACCCCATGATGGATACGTAATGCATTCTCTCGAGGAACCAATATACGTACCAAGGATTATATATCAATCCCTCAAGGAAAGGAAACTGAATCCACCACGAAGCTGGTTTTGGTTGCAAATGCCGGCAAATGCCACGTATTATCCTAAATCCACAAGTAATAGCTTACCACATAGGTGTTAATTCGCTATGGGCTCTATCACAAATATGGATCGAAATAATACGAAAAAATCGGTATGGTAGCGAATCGAACTCACACCTGCCGCCGAAGCTGGGAGACATGCTTCATGACCCAACAACTATACCAGTTAGCGCTAACATTTATTAGGTTCGGATTACATATTTAATACGTGCATTGTGAATATAGTATTGTTTTTGTGCAAGAAATGTGTGAGTTTAATTACTTAGAAATGAGTTCCAGAGAAACATCTTCTACGAAGAGTAAGAATAAGAATACAACACAAACAAGCTTAGAAGAGCTATATACTACAGACGACTTAACATTTCTTAAGAGAGCGATTGCAGAGTTAACTGCTAAGAGAGATTATAAGACTCTTAACCCCCTGTTCCGTCGCAATCCAAATGCTAGTAAGTTCGATACTCCCAAAAGAATAAATGATTCACGAAACGTAATGGTAAGCTCTGCAATGTATCTAGAACAGTTCCACGAAAGCAGAATGAAGAAGAACAGAATGATGCATACACATATAAATCCAGGTATTATGATCCAAATTCGAATTCGTTTAAATATATAGATAAACCTATCGAACTATATGCTCGTGCTTCACGAATTCGTGCTAGATACTAAATCGACACCGAACACAGATCGAGCACACACATATTTTTGGATATAAGATAATTATTTCACCTTTATAAACCAAAAAATAAATGCAAATATCTTTTTTTCTACAGTCAAAAAAAAAAAAAAAAAAAAAAAAAAATTATAATTACAAAATATTTTTATAATATTATATAAAATGTATATACACAATGAAATATAAATATCACAATAGGATTTTACTTTCTACCCTTCTCATTGAAATATTATTCAATGGCAGCATTTAAAAATAAAAGTATCTTAATATTTTTTTTTTTATAATGAATTCAAGAAAATGTATAATTCTGTTCAATTGTTTCATCTTTGTCTTTCTTGGATTCATGGATCCATTTAGCATAAACAGTTGTATTTTCTGAAATATTCACGATTGATTCATCTGTGATTAAGATTGAATATTGTTGATTTAAAAACCAGCCTTTAAAAATAAAATTGTCTTTATTTGGTAAAGGCAATTTACCATATTTTTCATTCGTTCTAACTTCTTTTGAAAGTATATCAATGCATCCTCCATCTGAATCAAATGTGATCGTGTAAGTATAGCTCAAAAAGTATGTGTATGAAACAAGGTCACTATTTTTATAATCATCGTGCGTTGCAAAAGTTGTTATAACAATATCTTGTTCAATTATCAAAGGTTCATTGTATATTTGGTATTCATCTGTTTCATTTGTTTTAAAATAAATTACACTATCTTCTTCTTTTGAATACAATTCTAATGATATATTTTTAAGAACATATGAATTTGATCTTATTGATGCAATTACAGGCTCTAATTTTATTTTTGGAACATCAATTTGAAATTCTTTTAATGAATTAATTGATGTGTTTTCTATCTCTAAAAAAACTTGAACTTTTCCTGGATTTAAAATCTTAAGATTAATATCAATAGATTTATTGTTCTTTATTTCAATTGATTGATTTTCAGGTTCAACAATATTCTTTGAATCTGTTTTTAACAACAATTTTTTGCCCAAAACTGATTCAAATGGATCAATTAAAACAGTGAAATTAATTCTATTTGTTTCTCCATATATAATACATTGTGTTTCATTATCACAAATAATTTTCGGTTTGATTATAATTGAAATTGTTTTCATATAATCAGAATTCATTCTAACACCAGAATAACTTGTTAGATCATTTTTAATTAAAACAGATATTTTATCATTTTTAAAGAACGGTTCATCAGGAATAAAATTAATCAATAATGAGTAATTTACATTGACTAGATTAGGATCAGGTTCTGAGTTAACAAAAATTATTTTTCCATTAACAATTTTATCGTTTTTAGAGATTAAAATATTACTTGAATTCATATTGTCAATCATCATGAATTTAGTGAATTCTATCTCAATATAAGACTCAAATCCTATTATTCGCTTAATTTCTGGTTGAACAAATGAAACCAAAGGAATATTAACATCAAATTGAGGAGGAGGAACTTCAAGCCAATTACTAAAAGATGTTTCATAATTTAATTTTTCGTATTTGACTTGCCAAAAGCCTCTTGGAACATCCCATTGATACCAACCAAATTCATCTGTTATCAAAGGATTCTGTTGTCCATAAATATTAGCATTCCAAAACACAACTTTTTCATAACTTTCACCATACAAATCTTCTTTAATTTCTTTTTCAAATAATGTTGCAACAACTCCTTCAACTCGATTTGTTTTTACAGCTTCATATACATAACCAGAAGGATCAATAATAGCAGTTAATCTTCCATTTTCGGGTATTTTTCTATCACATCCATATTTATCTATTAAAGAGTCGGTTAAATGAAATGAATAATCTGCAGCAACTCCAGTTACTTTGCTAACTATCCATTGTTTTGGATCTGGTGTAGCAAATTTCATTATATCTTTTCTTGAGCTTTTAATAGTATCACCAAACATATATGAATTCAGAACCACATAATTAACTAAACCTGTTGCTGCCAATGCATATGATCCAAATGGCATGCATTCCTGATTTTTCATTAATTTGTCAAATGTGTGAGAAGCTTTTATCAGTGAATCGACATAAGATACAAGTCCAAATAAAATATCTATTCCGTTATGTGGAGCAAAAAAAGATGAATATTCGTAGAGTTTATCAAAGATATCATAAAACTTTTTTGCCAACAATTTTTTATTTGGTTTTATTTGTTGATTTTTACAAATATCATGCAATTCTTTTAATTCAGGAAGTTCAAGCTTGAATTCAGTTTTTTTATGTTTTTGTGGATCAATAAATGTAAAGCTAGGAAATTCATCTTGCATCTGATTAGCATTTGATATATAATAAACCTTCCCTTTGTCATCATAAATTTTACTAAAATTAATGTTATTTTCAATTTTTTTAATTTCATCAGAATTTATTTTTATTTCTTTAAATACACTATAATATTCATCAGTACTGTCCTCAACTATAATTTTATGGACTAGTTTTCCAAAACTGCTACTATTATCAGAAAATGTATTCATAATTAATGTTGTATTGTATCCAAATTTTTTGATATTATTTTCATATTCTTTTATGCTTTCATTATTAACAATTAAATCATAATTAAAACAACTAGATGGAAGTGTATAATTTTCAACAAGATCATATTTAACTTCCAAGCTGTTTGGAACTGTCTTCATTGAAAAAGTATGTTGTGCAATCCATAATTTTTTATCTTTATCATAAATAGTTGGTATTTTAACTACTTTATTTGAAATAGTTTGTGATAATAAGACAACATTGCTTATACGATTGGGATCATTATCAGTGAAATTGACTAAAAATGTTATTGAATTTTTTCCAGGAAATGCAGTGTAATATAATTTTTCTTTTGGATATGGATAATCATAATTCATTTTATTTTTTTTAGTCAAAATAATGATATTAGATACATCAATATAATGGAAATTATAAGTTAGAAAGTGAACATCACTTTTAATTTCAATATCTTTTGAAACAACAATTTTTATGAAAATTTTATGATTTGAATAGGTCGATGGATTAACAAGCTCCATATTTATCATCCAGTCACCGTTTATGTCAGACTTTGTTTGACCAACAATTAAATCATTGTCATAAGCAATGATTTGTGAATTAAATGCAGCATTGCCATATATATCAATTGCTTTCTTTGATGTTTCCTTAGGAACATAAAAATTCATGTCATCGGCTTCAATTTCTGCAGAATTAATTGGTTGAATAATAGTTTTATTTTCATATTCAAATTCAATGAATGGACTAATGATATATTTTCCTCCAATTTGAGGTATTAAACAGAATCGAAATGATTCAATTTCATTCAGAGTTGGAATAACCATTTTGTTATCTATTAAGCTGAATGATGCTAATTTTTGATTAATAATTAGTGATCCTTGAACATAATTACAATTATCTGGAATATCTATTATTATTTTTAAATTTGAAACATTTCGTTTATATATGCTTTTAAATTCAAATTTCCCTTTAAAAACAAAAAAAGAGCCAGCAATTGCTTTTGTTTTTGTTGATAAAAAATAAGATTCAGTATCATCAATGTAATGGAACTTTGATTCATCAAATTTTGGTATTTCATTGATTGTTATTTGTGCAACATTGCCTCTTTTCACAATGACTTTTGATAAAGCAAAATCAATTGAATTGGTCAAACTTGCTGATTGAAAATCAGTCAGATTATTGATTGTGTTGAAAAAGACACTTTTTCCCAATACTACAATTGAATAATTGCCATCATCTAAAAAAGAAGATGAAGCAGAATTTAAATAAAAATCTAATGAACAAGCTAGTTTGTTATTAGAATTGTAAATCATTGCAACATTTTTGATATTTTGACTTTTGACAAAATTTATTTTTATTTGACCTTTTTGAATCAGTTTAATTGAAATTTGAGAAATGTTTGAATTTAATATAACAGATGCTGGATAGAAATCATTTGACTGAGTTGAAATATTGATTTGAATTGGATTCAAGTTATTCTTATTACATAAAATCAAGACATTGTTTTGAAAAGCAAAATCAGAAATTGTTTCCTTTTTAGTTAAATCAAATAAACTTAGTTTCAAATTATCTGAGTTAAAAAGGCAGTTGGATTGATCATTTCTAACATACGTAATGTTTAAATTTATTGTCCTTCCTGTGATTTCTGATAACTTAATAATTCCTAAGTCCTTATTATGACTGAAATCACAAATTTCAATTTCCTTGTTTAGAAAACCATTTTGTGAAATAATAATTTTACTAGAAATATCAAAAATTGTTAACAAAAAGCTTCCATTCTCATCAGAAGTTGTTAACAATCCTTTATTCTTGAAATTTTGAATCACATAAATGACAACATTTTGGATTGGAAATCCTGTTTCATTTGTAATTTTTCCAGTAATATTAATGCTCTGATATGGTACTAAAGTAAATGATATATTATTATTGTAAGATACAATGTAAGTTTGTTTTTTTGGAATTTGATATCTTGCCATTAATTTGTCTTTTAAATCAATTGAATATTTCAATAATTTTCCATGTAAAACTTGGCAAATTTTTGATCCTTGTGACAAATAATTTCCACTTTCATCGTACCAAGTAATTCTTGTATTTGATGTTACGTCATTTGATTTATCGTCATAAATCTTCAAGTAAACATCAATTGCAAATAATCGCTCAATATTTATTGTTGTGATGTTCTCTTTTAAAATTATCGATGTTCTATTAGCAATGCAATCACCATATAAATTTAATAATTGTAAATCATAAGTCTTACCAAAAGTTAAACCAAAAAATGAATAAAAATTTTTATTTGAAGTCGTAGTTATACAATTTTTAATGTTGTCTTTTGTATCATTCAAAATTAGCTTCATTCCAGATAGATCAGAACAATTTGTAATAGAAACATTAAGAATTAAAGAGTTGTACAAATAAGTATAATTAAAACTATATGTTTTGGCATACTCTTCAGCATAAGATCCAGCAACAACTTTCATATTCAATGAATTACATTTAATAAAAGAATTTGATTGAATAGATGCAATTTCTGAGCATAAATTAATTGTTGATAGAGATGAACAATAAGCAAATGCATAACTGCCAATGATTGTTATGCTCATTGGTAAAATGACTTCTTTCAATGTTTTAACATTGTAAAAAAGATGAGAAATTATGTTCGTTGTTCCTTCTTCAATTATTGCTTTCTCAATAAAACTGTTCGTGAATGGCCAATAAATATCCATGCGATATATCGTAGTGAGTGATTTTGGAATTGTAATATTTTTAATCTTGTTGCATTTTGATATAAATTCATTTCCAAGTTCTTTCAATTGATTTGGTAATTTCATTTCTTCAAGATTATTGCAGTTATAAAATGACGATGGTCCAATGAATGTTATTTGATCTGGAAGTTCAATTTCAGTCAATGATACACAATTATAAAAAGCTTCTTTATATATCGTTGTGATATTTTGAGGCAGAATAATTGTTCTTAATTGGCGACAATTATAAAACAAGCCAAAACTAATTTCTTTGATTTTCTCAGGAAGTTTTATTGACGTCAATCCTGTGAAATAAAATGCATAACTCTCAATATTTGAAATATTAACATGAAGATTAATATTATTTAATTGTGGACAGTTGCCAAATGCATAACTGCCAATGCTTGTTATGCTCATTGGTAAAATGACTTCTTTCAATGTTTTAACATTGTAAAAAAGATGAGAAATTATGTTCGTTGTTCCTTCTTCAATTATTGCTTTCTCAATAAAACTGTTCGTGAATGGCCAATAAATATCCATGCTGCGATATATCGTAGTGAGTGATTTTGGAATTGTGATATTTTTAATCTTGTTGCATTTTGATATAAATTCATTTTCAAGTTCTTTCAATTGATTTGGTAATTTCATTTCTTCAAGATTATTGCAGTTATAAAATGCAAATTTCTTTATATATAAAATCGAATCTGGTATAATTATATTTGTAATTTGTTTGTTCCCTGAAAATGCTGAATCACCAATAGATACAACCAAATAATTTTCTATTATATGAGGAATAATAACTTTTCCTCCTGGGCCAATGTATCTTAGTATTGTAACTTGATTATTTGAAATTGAATATTTAAAATAATCTGACGGATCTTCTAGAGGCATGTCTTGTTGTGCATTTATAATTGATTCTTCTTGAAGAATCAAAATCAAATACATTAAATAAATCATCTTTTTTTCTTTTCTTTTTAACGATAAGTAACGTATCATTTTAACGTAACTTTTTTTATAAACTCAAAAGTTTTAATGTAAATCTTTTATTTATGTTTAAAACCATATTTTTATTCAAATACTAAAGATAAAAATCATTTTTCATTAACTCTTTTACTTACATTGATCAAAAAACTATGTTATTACAGATGATTATATCAGATAGATTTAATTAGAAGCAAAATATCATAGAAAAAAAGGTTTGGTACATTGGTAATATTATAAAATAATTTAAATACATCGATTATCGATTATCGGCTCATTATCAATAGTCCGATAATATCGATAAAAATTTGGAAGTAAAAAAAATGTTAAAAAAGGGTGTATTTGTTATCTCTTTCATCAAAAATGCATTTCGTGCACATTTTTCCTTTGGTTATGTTTTTCATGAAGGAAGATATTTGAAAAGCCATTCATCATTATAAAGATGCATCATCATTTAAAAACCTATACGCAAAAAACAATTTAGAAATTTTGTTCAAAAATGGTTTTCATAATGAAATCTCTAAAAATTTTGGATTGGCTATTGAATATGAGTAATAAATCATCGAACCAGATATAGAATGAACTGGAAAAATAAGGGTATTTATAAAATTATGATCTAAATATTTTATTTTTTTACTCATATTCGAATTTTAAAAAAAGAAGTAATTAGATATTGTGATATTAACATTTTCAAAAAAACTAATTTTTTCAAAACAAAAAAATAATATATAAGTGATACTGATTATAAATATATGAACAAAATTCTTTGGCATAAAGTAGATGTCGAGATGTTGAAAAAAGAACTACACCTTTAATAGAAATTAAACGGTCGAAAGGTCAAAAAAAAGTGGGGATTTGATACTGTTTTTTACAACCAGAAAAATATATTAAAAAGAAAAATATATAATTTTTAAAGCCCAAACTATTTATTCAAGTTCATATTTAAAGTGAAGCTGGTCCAGATTCACTTGAATTTGAATCTTCGTCCTCATCTTGATCTCCAACTGCATTTTGATCTGGAATGATCATGAAGAAACTTGCAATAGCCCCAATGTAACCAAAGATGCATGAGATACCAATCTTGAATCCTGGTGAACTATTGATGGCTCCAAGACCAGATCCAACACCGAAGTTAGAAATTTGTTGACCAATTGAACCGAATGAATTCAAAAGTGCCATATAACCTGCCAATTCTTCTGTTGGAACGCATAATGGAGTAATAGCATAACCCAAAGCGTTGAAAACAAGGTTACCAAATGCAATTGGCAATACGATAAATATATATGCATATTTATTTTTGACAAATAAGAAAAGCAAGTTACCTGTGGCCATTGCAGCTAATCCAACAGCCATCAAAATTTTCATGCCAAGTAATTTGCAAACATATGTATTTAAGAAACCATAAACAAATTGGAATCCATAGTTGACACAATTGCATATCATAGTCCAAGAAACACCATCTTGGAACCTTTGATTCAGTTCTGGGCCTGCATCTGGTGAATTGTCTCCTTTAAATACTGTTTGACCCATGAATGGACTGAATTGGATACCGAATTGATAGTTATTGATGTTTCCACATGTGAATGGAATTAATACACGAAGGAATGGCATTGGCATCTTCTTCAAAGCATTCCATAATTGAAGAAAGACATTTGATGTAGGTGGTTTTTCAGAAAGAGGCTCTTCTGGTGAAACAATGCATGAGAGAATGGTAGCTCCAGCAGAGACTGAAATAATGATAACCAAAATGAATTGATTTTGATCAAGACTTGTGTATTTATATAAGCTCAAACCACCAAGAAGATTTGTAACAACACCTCCGAAACCTGAGTAAATTGTACAAATATTGGACATTAAAACTTGTTGGTTTGGTGGTGACAAATCTGAGCAAATAGTACGGGCTGGTGTTTGAATGATGTTACCAGCTGTTAAAGTAACTAACCATCCAATAATGAAAATTGCTCGTTGTGATCCATTATGTCCATCTGGCTTGTTTGATGCCATACGACCAAGTGGTATGCAATACATCATTAAAAATAGACCAACAAGTAAAATAACTTCTCCAACAACCATAAAAATCCTTCTTCTTCCCCATCTAAGCATTAATGCATCTGAAACAACACCAATGACTGGGCTGAGGAGAATACCGCATAATGAACCATAGAACAGAAGAAATGTTTTAATTATTCCTCCTAAACCAATTTTCATTGCGATTGGTTCAAAAATTGTAAATATGTTTGCCCATAACATGTTTGCAACAAGTGTACCACAAGCAATACCGAACATATGAAGGTATCCTAACTTTTCACGCTTGCATAATGGAACCCAATTATCTGATTTATTATTAATGCAATCAAACATTTAAAAATGTGAAACGAATAATGATTATTATTTACCAGTTAACATTTGACTGAATTGAGACCAATTGTTTTTATTTTGAAATAAACAATTTTATGAAGTATTGAAAATATCAATTAGTAGTATAATTTTCAAAAGAATACTTTTTTATTCTATTTTTTTTTTGATCTTACCAAAAAAACACTTATAATGGGAAATTGAGTAATTCAAAGATTGGATTTAATTTAAAATGTGCGATTAAGTAAAAATTTTTACAAATCAAATGTATGAATTTTTTTTTTTTTTTCTTTTGCTATGTTTTTTTTATGCAACATGATCAAAAATAATATTTTTATGTTTTAAAATATTTTTGTAATTTGGAGCATTTTTTCGTTTTTTTCAATTTAAGTTTACGATTTGTAAAAAAATTAATTGAATCTTTTTAGTTGAAAAAAATCTGATATTTTTATGAGAAATATGATCTGATATTTTAGAATCATATTAGTTTTACCTATTTTTTTTTTTTTTTATCGAATCTTGCAGTTAAAAGAAGGATCAGTAAAAAATAATAAAAATATAAAAAGAGCACCTTTTATAAATAAACTATTGAAAAAGTTTTACTTTCAACAAAATAATTTAAAAGAAAAAAAAGAAAAACTTATTCAAATAAATATTCAAAACAAAAAGTTTCAATGACATTTTTAATACAAAAAACAAAGAAATCTCTTTAAAGCACGAAAATATTGAAAAATGTAAATTCAATTCAATTTTTTACATTCCCAATTTATATTCAAAATTTTTTTTTTTTAAAAAAAAAAATAAAATAATTCAAATAAAACTATTGACTTAAACATTATTTTCTTCATTTGTAGTAATTTCTTTTTTTTTTTATTAAATATTTTTATAAATTATGTTGATTTCATTCTTATTTCTTAAAATTTCTAAGAAATAAAATTGGAGCACTTGAGAAAACCTTTTAAATGAACACAATTTTTAAAAAGTATTGAATTTTTCAAAGAGAAAAATTGCTTTAATAAATTTGAAATTTCTTTACCTAAAAAAAAGCACTTGCATTATTTATTATAAAAATAGCCTATATTGTTTTTATTACTCAGCTGAAACTATTTTTCAATATTAAAAACGCAGAGAATATAGATTTATTAAATATTTTGATAAATTGTTCTTTCTTAAAAAATTAGAATTGGTTTTATATGTTGATTATTTCTATTTATTTGTTTTGTGTTAAATATGAATATTCATTAATCGAATTTTAAGCACCATTCATTTAACTTTTTCAATGATATAAAATCATTTTAACTTTTTCAAATAAAATAGTGAAAATAATAAATAATAAAAGAATACTTCACTTTTTTATTTTGCTTCATTAACAATGGCATCCCAAATAACCAAATTGCGTGTAAATGGCGTGTACAATCCAATTGGATATGACACCAGTTCCCTTTCTTTTTCATGGCTTGTAGAAGGTACCAAAGCTAAATCTCAAAAATCAGCCAGAGTCATCATCTCAACAGATCCAAGCTGTGACCCAAGTAAAAAGGATCATTTGATCCATGATTCAGGCGTATCAGCAGAAATCAGCTCATTAGAATATAATCCTAATTTTGATACAAAGACAGTTCTTCATCCAAGGACAAGATATTACTGGAAAGTTCAAGTTGAGACAGACCTTAATGAAAAATTAGAATCACCAGTCAGCTTCTTTGAAACATCTAAATTAAATGAGCTATGGACAGCCAAATGGATCGCAACAGAAAAAGTTGGCAAGATAACTCCACCTTATGTTAGAAAAGAATTCAATCTTTCCAAGAAAGTTAAAGAAGCCCGTGCTTACATGACTGGCTTTGGTCTTTTTGAATTATATGTCAATGGAAAAAGACCCACAGAAGAGTATTTCATTCCAGGCAATACAAACTATCGTTTATGGGTCCAATATCATACATTTGATATCACCAATTTATTAAGAGAAAACAAAAATGCAATTGGCGTTTTAATTGGTGATGGATGGGCAAGAGGAAGAGTTGGTTATGATATGCCATCTGCAGATTTCACAAGAAAGACAGATTACAGAGGAGTTCCTGTTGATTATGCAACTGACAGATATGAACTTATTTGTGAAGTTCACGTTACTTATGAAGATGGCACAACCGAAGTCATCAATTCAGATGGAACTTGGAAATGTCACAAGAGCAACATTTTAATGAATGATATTTATGATGGTGAAATCCAAGATGCAAACTTAGTCATCCCTGGATGGAATGAACCAGGACTCGATGATAAAGATTGGTTTGAATGTAATGAAATCAACGAACCACTTCATGAAAAATTGACTCCAAGATTTGGTCTTCCTGTTGTTGTCAAAGAACGCAGAAAGCCAAAGGAGATATTCACAGATCCAGCAGGAAACAGAGTCATTGATATGGGTCAAAACATGACAGGTTGGATTGAAATGAAGATTCATGCACCCAAAGGATTTGAAGTCATTGTTGAACATGGTGAAATTTTACAAGAAGGAATCTTTTTCAGAGACAACATTAGATCAGCTCTTCAACAATTTCGTTACATTTCTGATGGTAAAGAATTAGTGGTTCATTCTCATTTCACTTATCATGGATTCCGTTATGCTCGTTTAGTCCAATGGGAAGGACCAGTAAATATTGAAGACTTCGTTGGTTGCAATGTTTATTCTGACTTAGACATGGTTGGACATCTTGAAACAGGAGTTCCAATTGTTAATAAATTCATCAGCAGCGGTTTCTGGAGTCAAAGAGACAACTTCTTGGATGTTCCAACAGATTGTCCACAAAGAGATGAAAGACTTGGATGGACAGCTGATGCACAAATATTCAGTGAAACAGCTATGTTCAATATGAACTGTTATGCTTTCTATCGTAAATATCTCAAAGATATTTTACTTCAACAAATCCGTGATGGCGGAATTCCACCACTTTGGTGCCCACAATTCTTGGCCCTGAAAGACATTCTCTTCTTCCCAACAGATGGAATGATTGCCTGGTCAGATGTTGCCACTGTTATTCCTTGGAATGTCTACTTAATGAACGGAAAGAAACAGATTTTACAAGACTATTTCGAAGCAATGACAATGTGGGTTGAAGTTATGTACAAGCATATTAAAGATGGTCTTTGGGACATCACATATATGCAATTGTGCGATTGGCTTGCATTATATGGTCCAGATATTCCAGAAAATCATAGTCGTGTTATTGGTGGAACAGAAAACACATTCCAATGTTCTGCTTATTACTATTATTCATTGAACTTAGTTTGCAAAGCTGCAAAAGTTCTTGGAAACAATGAAGCTTATGAGAAATATCATAAAAGAGCTGAAGAAACATTGAAAGCTATTCGTGATGAATACTTCACACCAACTGGACGTTGTGCCATCCAAACACAAACAGCCCTTTCATTAGCAATCATCCTTGATTTGTATCCAGAAGGAACACTTCAAACAAGTGCAAACTCACTTCATAAACTCCTTGAAAACAAGAACTTCCATCTTTGCACTGGATTCATTGGAACACCAATTTTATGCCGTGCTCTTGCCAAATGTGGAAGGAACGAAGATGGTGTAACAACATTCCTCCAAGAAGATTATCCAGGTTGGCTTTATCCAATCACAATGGGCGCCACAACAACATGGGAAAGATGGGATTCAATGAGACAAAATGGCAAAGTTTCACCAGAAGGAATGAACTCATTCAATCACTATGCTTATGCATCTGTTCTCGAATGGATTTATTGTGACATCTGTGGTTTGAATCCTCTTACTGAATACCCAGGATTTAAGCGTGCTTTGTTCAAGCCACATCCTGATGAAAGACTCCATTATGCGAAGGCTTCTCATGAATCACCAAATGGTCTTTATACTTGCGAATGGAAGATTGAAGGAGACAAAGTTCATTATTCATTCAGCATTCCTTATAATGCACAAGCCAAATTGGAGTTGGTCGATTTGAAGAAAGGTGAAGTGTTTTCATCAACATGTGAAGTTACCGAGCAAGGCAACAATGTCGTGTCAGATTTCTTACCAAGCGGCAAATATGAAATCGTTTACAAATACAAGAAATCTGACTACAAATTACCTAACAAATTCAAATAAAAAAGACAATGGTCTTTTTTAATAAAAAGCTTTTAATTGATTTTTTTATTTTGAATATATTTTACAATTGTTCATTTGAGGTTTTACAATCATTTCAATGCTTAATATCGTTATTTGTGCTTTATTTTATTTCATCATAAACATATCTGATTATCAAAAATGTCTCTGCTTTATAAGAATAAAGAGAATTGTTATTAAAGAATGGATGAATTTCGAATGGAATTAAAAAGTCAGATAAAGATATTTCAACTGACTTTAAATTTGTATCAAAAACATTTTTTTCAAAGTTCATCAAATTAGAATTTTTGATGAATTCAACTTTTGAATCATCAAAATCAATTTCAATATCGTTGAATAAATCATCCAAGAAAGCATTCTTTGGAGTAACTTCATGTTTCGTATTAACAAAGTCAAATTCTCAAATTTTTCAAAAAATTGAATTTAAAAAAACCAAATATCTAGTTAAATAGATTATTAATAGGGGATACAACGATAGGATTTTGGCAGAAAATTGAATGAAAAATAAAATATCTAATGGATTTATTAAAAAAATAAATAAATATCATTTATACTTAATACCAAATATAAATTATTACTCAGTTTTTTAAAATATCTATAAGCAGTGGAAATATCACTTTTGATTTTTTCACAAGGTTCGCTCGATTTTTTTGAAACGAAATATCAAACAAAAAATTTATGAAATTTGAATTAAAAATATCTCTATTTTTGATCAATGTTGGTTAAAAATAATGTTTTGTAAATAAATAATATATAAAATAAATAATAAAAATACCAGAAAATCTTATATTTTTACTTTTTTCGAAAGTTTCAAAATCGAACGAACTTTGTGAAAATTCAAAGTGATATTTCCACTGCTGATAGATATTTCTTAAAAATAAATATATGGAAATAACAAGTATTATTTTTATAATATATTTATATGTTTTTTGTAAAGATAGGTTAAAGAAAAAAAATCGTCTTTTTTTTCTATCGTTGCAACCCCTATGATTATTAATATTATATTAAAATGTTTTTTTTTTTTTTAAAGTTTAAATTAAATATTTTATATAAATCATAGACTTGTTAAAAGTCCGGGACAAATGCACTTTTCATGGACTTTTTGTGGACTTGGGACTTGGCGTGGACCTAACAAACCTTGTCAATTTATTTTTATTAATATCTCAAAAAAGAACTCATTTTATGCATATATATATATTCAGTAAATGACAATAATTGCACCATTACAATATTTTATCGCTCCAGAATTTATTTTTTCAAATGAAATTACAACGGAATGCGATGATTACTCCTATGCTTTTTCACTTTGTAGAAAAAAAAAAAAAAAAAAAAAAAGCGAAATGAGTGTATGCGTATTCAATAACTTTAATAAGGTGCCAAGAAGTTATAAAACTGTAATACTTATTTTTTTTTTTTCTTTTCATTTTCATAAATAAAAAATAATTTTTTAAAAATTCCAAAATTTTAAAATTTTGTCACAATTATAATTCTGACATAAAAATTTTCATTTTGAAAAAATGAGTTCAACAAAATACATTGATAGGTACATAGATAAAATGAGAAAAATACAAAGCGAAATTATTAATACCATCAATGCAGAAGGTGGCATTGAATCTCCAGAAGAATTAATTTTAAATTTAAAAAAATATAAAATTTCAAGCAACAATGATATTTTTAGGTCATTTCTCCATTTATTATCAATAATATACGAAAATCACCATCAAAATCATGCAAATCTCAGAATTTTGGAAGAAGTTATCTTAGATTATAAAAAAGATATTTTAAATAATTTTCAAAACAGCGAAATTTTTACTATTTTCAAAAATGATAAAAGACTTTTATTATTTCTTCTTAATTCCGATATCTTAAAAATTGACAAATTTGTGATGAGATATATAACAAATTTTGATGATATAACTTATTTTTACCCAGAAGTTAAAGATTTTCTTAGCATTCATAATTATAACAAAAATCTAACAATTGCAATTGAGGCCAGCATAACAGATGATTTTTTAAAAAACCGCGAGAATGGAGAAAATCATTCATATATATGTAAACTTATTCGAAATGACTCAATTGATCAATTTATAATTTACGTTTCACAAAATAATATGCCTCTTTCTTATGAAATTAAGTTTTCATTGTTTGAAACAAATTCTTTTTTAAAAGGAAAAAATCCAAAATTGATTGAGTACGCTGCTTTTTTCGGATCAATTCAAATTTTCAAATACTTACTTGTAAATGGAGTGAAACTAACAGAATCGTTATGGCCTTATGCAATTCACGGTCGAAATTTGGAAATTTTGCAAATTCTTGAAGAAAATGGTGACACTTTAGAAAAAGATTCGTATAAGAATTATTTCATTGAATCTATTAAATGCCACAATAATGATATCGCAAATTATATTTATGATAAATATATCATCATCCAAGAAGAAAACAATAATAATGATACTAACAACAATAATAACAATGATAACAATAATAACAATGATAACAATAATAACAATAATAACAATAATAACAATAATAACAATAATAACAATGATAACAATGATAATAACAATGATAACAATGATAATAACAATGATAACAATGATAATAACAATGATAACAATGATAATAACAATGATAACAATGATAATTACAATGATAATGATGATGGAAACAATGATTATTTGACTATTTATTTACAGTCTTATAACTTTGAATATATAAAAACAAAGTTCATTAACTATTCAAATTTCATTGATTTGTGTACATACGATTATACATTTTTTGTTGAAAGATTGATGAAAAACATTACACCAGAAATACTTAACAAAAAAGTAATCCAAAATAATAATGAAGGACATATTAACCAATGCGAAAACAATGAAGCTACTGCTTTGTATAATGCAATATATCAAAATAACAATAAAATTGCTAAAATTCTATTGTCAAATGACGATATAGATGTTAATTACAATATTCGATCCACAGTAACTGCATATACTAATCAAGCGTTAAATTATCATGATTTCATAATAATGTTTTTTATATCTCTAATACTTTCTATGATATCATCTTTTTTTATAACATCATCAATAACATTATTGTTATTGGCCATTGATGATATATTAAGTAAATTAAGAGATATTCTTGGTTATCAATATTCATTGCTCTCTCTTTTAAATATTGTATCGATATCTGATAATTCAATAGAATATTTGTACAATGAGTTTACAGTATTAATTTTAGCATGTTCAAATAGAAATACCGAAATAGTAAATATGTTGCTCTTAAAAAAAGATATCGATGTAAATGCTATGTATAAAGATTATATTGATGGTAAAAGAAAAGAAACAGCATTAACTTTTGCACTTAAAAATAATGATGATGAGATTGTTAAAAATCTATTAGCAAATCTAAATATCGATGTAAATATTGCTTACAAATATTCATCACCAAGAGTTATAACTGATATACTTTTTTTATTTTTATTTCTTTCACTTGTTTCCAATAAAATATGTATAGCATTTGGATGCCTGTTTGTTCTCATCAAATTATATCAAAACAAATTTAAGGTCATTAAACTATTTGCGATTGGGATATTAATTGGATTGATACTACCAAAAAAAGTACATGATTTTATTGGTTCAACATGTGAAAAATTAGTAAAATCAGAAATTATTTCATTATCATCATTCTCCCAATTGTTAAGCTTTTGCGAAATTTTAGGCATATCATTTGCAATTATTGAATTATTATCATCATTATTATGCAAATGTTATGAAGACAAATCACCATTACAAATAGCTATTGAAAAAAATAATTTCGGAAATGCTAAACTTTTGTTGGAAAACAAAAACATTAATGTTAATTATGAATATAAAACATGCAATTACAATTTTTCACATAACTCTATAGAAGAATTATCTACAAGCAAAACTGCTTTAAATATGGCTGCTGAAATTGATAATGCTGAAATTGTTGAGCTTTTATTATCTTTCAATAACATTGATGTGAATGCTAGATGTAAAACTTCATCACATAAAAGAATCATTAAATTAAGCAAGTATTTAATATTCTTCTATGCAATTGAATCATTTATATGTTTATTTTTTGCATCTCATTCTAGTAAATCAACTTTAGAAATTGCCACTGAAAATAAATCCAACGAAATCTTGGAATTGCTTCAAAAGTTTATGGCTAGAAATCAACTCAAACAATAAATTTTATACACAAATTATAAAAAATTAAAGAAATAAATAGTTGTTTTATTATATTGAATATTAATCTTTTGAAAAACAAGATGGTAATTCATACAGCATGAACTTTTAATAAATAACAAACAGTAAATCACAAAACTTGTAAAGGAATTGACAATGGAAACAGCAACATTTATGATGAACAAATTTTAATTGTTGCTTCTGTATTTTTTATTAATAAATAATATAATTAATGGTGAACTAGAAAAACAGCAAATGAATTTAAATAACCAAAATACATTTTATAAAATGTTGTAAAGCGCGAAAGTTTCAAAAAAAACGGATTTTGATATAAATAAATATTTTTTGAAAAATAAATATTATTTTATAATATATATTAGGAATTTATATATTATGAAGTATTTATAAAATAAAAAATATATAATTTTTAGAAATATATATTAAATTATTGAGATATAAAAAAAAATATAAATGATCGTTTTCCTCACAATTATTTTTCTATAAATCGTCTATAATTTTTTTTTTCATATATTGAAATTTAAATTTTATTTAAGGTAAAAATTATTTTTAATATTTTTTAAAAAATCGAAGCATACAATTTTAAGATAAAACAATTCTATTTGTTGGATGCCACTTTTTCAATGCTTATTATGAAAATTGATAAGAAATAAATTTTGTAAATTTATGATGAGTAACAAAGAAGCAAACTCTAATTCGACAGAAGAAAATAGCGAGCCTAAATCAAGTGATATCAATAAAATAAAAGATCGATATATAAGATTAAAACATTCATTGAATTTGAAAGATGAAGAAATTAATGATTTAAATTACAGAATCAAAGAATTAGAATCGGAAAATAGCAGCCTAATTCAAACTATAAAAGAGCAAGAAGAAATAATAAATGAGCTAAGTAGTAGTTTTAGTGAGTGTCATCAATTATTAAATGATATTACAAAAGTTCAAAAGCAAACTTTTTCAGAAATAGCAGAAATGCAAAAAAGTTTTTATGCTAGAACAGGTAATAGTGAATTTGGACATATGCTTCAAAAACAATCAGCTGAAAAAAAAGAAATTTCAAAAGAAAAACAAAGTTTCTGGGAAATAAATGCTAAAATTTGTAAAATGAATAAAAAAATAGATTCTAATGAAATGGCAAATAAAGATTATTCAAAATTAAAATTTCAATATAATATAATATTTCAAGAATTAATTGACCTTTATAATATTGAAGAAAATGAGAGAACGTTTAGTAGTGACTTAATTAAATATTTTTTTTTATTATTACGTTTTTCTTCTAGTGCTTATCAGCTTTTAAGAGTTTACTTACCATTTCCATCTCGACAAACAATATACAAGCATGTAAATCCTCAATTAAATCAATATTTAAATGCATTAAAAAATGGTAAAATAGATCAAATTAACCATCCAACGATAAGAAGGTCATTAAATTCACCATACAAATTTCCAATAGTTTTATCTATTGATGCAGTATGCGTAACAACTACAAGCAAATATTTACCAAAGAAAACTGGTAATTTATATTCTTTCACTATATACATACAACCAATCATTTCTGGAGACCGCTGCATTCCTGCACGACTTGTAGAGCATCCAAAAGGAATTGGGAATAAAGAAATTGTAAAAATTTTATTGAAAACAAGCGATGAATTGCAAAATAATAATTTTTTAGTCAAATTTTTGTCTTTCGATGGTGATCGTTGTTATAATCAAATACATAAATCATTCTTTAAAATTTATGAAAATTTATTGAAAAATCATGATTTATTTGGTATAATAATGCTATTAAAAGACCATTTTAACATACCAAACGGAGATTATTTACATATTTTCAAAAATCAACGATCACATTTTCTCAGAAATAAAATCTCATTAGATAAAACTGGTAAAATTACATTTTCTTTAAATGATTTAGAAAATGCTTTAGGAAAAAACAATATTTATTTAAAAGATAAATCATTATTGGGTTCAATGAGAGATATTTATGCTCTTCAAATGTTTAATATTTCAAATATTAAAAAGCTCTTAGAAAAAAATGATTTTAAGTTAGTAATGGCTCTTCTTCCTTTATCTCTTATTCACCTTTCAATGAGATCACCAACTTTACCAATTCGAGAGAGGGTTTATTCTTTGTGTTTAAGTTTTTGGTTAATTTATTTTCACTTTTCAATTGTCAAAACAAGAAACAAAAAGATTATAAGTGAGAGAAAAAGTGACAAAAAATTTTGTTCATTTTTTTCACAAATTTCATTAATAAGATTAATGAACTCAATTTTATCCATTTTAATAGCAATTTATCTAAAATTTGATCCACTTTGCCTCGACAGACTTGGCACGCATTGCCTCGAATTTTTTTTCGGTTTAATTCGAGGTTTTTCAAACGGTATCGATGGATGGGAAAAATTTTATAAAACTGTTTGCAAAACTGTTATTGCTCAAGAATTTCTAGATGATTTAGATATTTCGCCTGTAATTAATAATCGAGCAAATTTAGCAGGTGTCGTAATTAATGAATTCATTGAAGATGATGAAGAATTTTCATTGATTGCAAATGAAGCTTATACTAAGGCGTTGAATTTATTTGCCGAATTAAAAATAATTGAATCAGAAGAAGAATCTAATTTAGAATTTAATGATTTAGGAAAATGGTTAGAAAACATTGATATTCACTATCCTGATCCCGAAAAATGTGTCAATCCAGTTTCAGGTGTAAAAATTATTGCTAGGCTCATAAATTCTTCAAATAAAAAAAATGCTGAAGAAGAAGAGGAAGAAGAGGAAGAAGAGGAAGAAGAGGAAGAAGAGGAAGAAGAATATGGTGATAACAAATGATATTTAATCAAATTTATAAAATTTCTGAAGTTAATTATATTTTTGATATAACTTTTTATTTTATTAAAAACATTATTAATATTTATATCTATTAATATATTTTTTTCATAAAATATAAGTATAGTTTTGAGAAAAAACGATTTATATTTTTTTAAAATTGAGAAACTATTCAAATTTTCAGAACTATTTTATTCTATGAATATCTCAAGAATGTATGCTTAAAAAATCAATTTTATTGCTAAATTATATTTTTATCTTAGTACAAAAATTTATGTAAAAATATTTTTCTATTTTATAGAAAAATGTTTCGCTTGACAACCTTTATTTTATACAATTAAAAAGTTAATAAGATTTGAAAATAAATATAATTTTTGCAATTTTACATTTAATGTTATCAGAAACAATGATCAATTCATTATTAAAAAATATCCTGATAGATTATTTGGATTCAGAAATTTTAAAATCAATCAAAGACATTGCTCAAAATTACGTAGGTAAAGAAATTCATAGAGCTCTCATTACAGTTCCAGCATTTTTTAATAAAAATCCTTCAAGTTTTAAATGAAGTCCAAGTAGGCTTGTTATTTTGAGAATCGATATCGAAAACGTCACTTTTTTACATATGATAATCAGTTTAAAAATCTGATATCGAGATTATCCATTATCATGATATCAGATATGAAATGTGATATAAAAATAATTGTAAACTTGATATCAATTACCGAGATCATATATTTATCAAAAAGTTTAATTAAAAATTCTGAAGGACATTCAAAAAGTGGATTTTTTTCAGAAAAAATAATCATAATAAAATAGCTAAAAAAAAAAAATCTTTTTATGTTACAAAATATTTACCGATTCTTACCCCCAGCTTCGGTTTCTCGACTCGGCTTCGCTTCACTCAGCCTCGCTCGACGCCCGCTAGGAGGTATGATAATTTAATGATGACTTAAAAGCCTCAATATATTAGATATATATTAATATATATTAATGACAGAATCTTGTTTGATTATATAAAAAACTCTCAATTTGAAATATAGGATTAAAAAAACAAAATTTGTAAATGCTCAAATATTTTGATTATAGTCTAAAGAAAAACCTACCTACCAAAGGAAAACCCCCATACCATTTTTTATAGTAAAAAAGTGCAACAAAAATTGAATAAAATATAATTATCTTATAAAAGAAGAAATATTTTTTTTATATTATAATACATATTACTTAATTGGATTTTTTTATAATTATTATTAAAATATAATAAAGTATATCCCTTTCTATAACAAAAAATAAAATTTTAAAAAAACTTTTTGACAGCCTCATAGGTCAAAATTAGGTGAAAAAAAAATGGTAGGGGTTTTCCCTTATACTATACTTTTTTTTTTTTAAATGTATTTTATTTTATAAAATAAAATCTTCTACATTAGAGAAATCTAGATCTTTTGTCACGATTTCAATGTAATCATCAAATTGTTCATCATCCAGATATTGATCATTAAAAAATTCGTCTCTACAATCCATATACTTTTTCACGATTTGTATGAATGAAGGCCGATTATCCGGATCTCCACTCCAGCATCTTTCGATGAGCTTCATAAATTGACTGTTTATTTCACAAGGACAAATGGTTGGTCTCACACCACCAGCAACATTTTTGAAAAGAGTGAACGCATTGAGTCTTTCTGCATCATAATATGGCTCGTTTTGAGTCAGCAATTGATACAGTATGATAGAATAAGAAAAAACATCAATTTTATTGGAATAGTGACTATTTTCAATAACTTCCGGTGCCATATAAATAGGTGTTCCAACATTAAGTGTTTGATTAAGTTCATTTTCGGTACCTTCAATGAAAAATTTTGACAACCCAAAATCTCCAATTTTTGGATAAAAATTTGAATCAAGAAAAACGTTTGATGGTTTTAGATCTCGATGAATAACATTGTGTTGGTGAATATATGCCATTCCTGCTGCAATACCAAAGATATTAATTGCTTTAATTGTATCCCAGTTAGCTGGTGCATGGGAACGTTCCACATCTTGAATTAATTTTTTAAGTGTATCATTTTTCATGTATTCGCAAATAATTGAATAGTTGCTATCGCTTTCGGTTGGTATTGAAAATCCGATAAATTTTAAAATTGCTTCATGATTCAATGAATTTAGACATCTAATTTCGTTGTAAAATCCTTCTTGTTCTTTTTCATCTTGTATTAATGAAGGATTGATATCATAAATAGCATAAATTTTGTTTGGTTGGTTTTCATTACCTGGTAAAATTCCTTTTTTGACATTGCCAAATGTTCCAACAGCTATTAAATTAACATTTTTCAAAGTTGAACGATCAATAATCAAGCTAGAAAGTTCTTCATTCATTTACAAAATTTTGGTTAGGTCTGAACTTTTTGAGGCAAATATTTCCAAAATAATCTAAACTAAGTTTTTTAATTATTACCTTATTCACAAAAAAATTGAGAGTTTTTAATTCAAATTTTCTATGAGTCTTCAGAAAGTAGGACGATAAGTAGGGACAAATTATTTTTTTTAAAATACCATATCTTTCAATTTTGAGAAGATGAAAATAAAAAAAAAGAATATAAAAAAGTTTTTTATTCAGGAAAAATACCTTTTAAATAGCTTTGGGAGCCTTTGAGGGCTAAGACCAATTGGTTAAGGTAATAGCGGGACCCTCGACCTGAGATGAATGAAGGTATTCATTCCTTTATAACTTAAAAAAAATATTTAGCTTTATTCAAATTTGAGAGGACGATAAGAAGGGACAAATTAAAAAACTTAGTTTAATGGAAAATTTCAACATGTGATATAAAAAATATTTGGAAATTTCAAATTTGTATTTTTTTTTTCTTGGTTTCACAAGTTCAATTCTTCTCATACATATTCTTGATTTATTTTTATGAAACAATTTTAAGTTTTTTTTTTTTTTTTTTTTTTTTTTTTTTTTTTTTTTTTTGAAAAGTTAAGTTTATTAATTTCCAAAGTTAAGATAAAATATAGACATGGTTGGTGTAGTGGTTTTATCATCCCAGTGCTCCACACCTAGGACCTCGTATTTTTGATATTTTTGTATTTTCAAATTTAACAGTGTGATATTTATTCAATTTATGCTCGTGTAAAATGAACAGCTATTGGATTAAAATCAGAGACTTTTTCTTCAAGGATTGTACATCTTTTCTTCCTGTTGGAATTCCAAAAGCGATCACAGAAATTGGAGAACGAGCCTTCTATCATTGCGAATCATCAACAACATTGAAATATCCTTGATCAATGATCAATTTTTTTCACTGTTGAAGCGCAACTTCCTTCAATAATTGAGACAATCAGTAGTATTCCACAATTTTGGAAATTATACCAGGAAGCATAGAAAAATTGCATAAAGTTATTGGTCCAAATTGCTTTCAATTTGTAATGTGAACATACTTTTGCCAGCAATGATGGGAATTGACATACTATGCTGCAAGATATCATACTTAATAAGGAAATACAGTGGAATGTAGATGAGACATGCATAAATATTTAACCAACAAATTTACAGACATGAGATAGAACAGGTACTAGTAAAATAGTAATTAAATTTGACAATTCATAAACTATAATTTCAGTAATGTTTGGATAAAAATCTCAAAAATAGCCTCTTTTGAAATATTTTACATTTGAAAATTGCAAATTTGGATAAATAATTATATATATATATATATAATAAATTATTTATCAAAATAAACGAAAAATCAATTATTACTTTGTGAAGTTTTAATAGAATCCATTTGGCTGATTTCCATCTTTTTTGAATCTATTCTGCTCTTACTGTTTTAATGTGATGTATTAGTTTCTTATCAAACCACATTTCAAAAAATTCTGGTATTATTAAAGCTAGATTTACATGTTTATACATCATTTGATAAAAATGATATTGGGCATGATTGAACTGGAACATATGTATTCATTTTGATATAATCACCTATTTATAAGTTAAAACATTTGTTATAATTATATACTTGCTACTAGTTAAAATGTTTTCATTGAAGTCCCTTTCATTCTCATAAAAAATTTAACTTTTTTCTTTCTCATATAATCTGATATATAAGGCCCCATATACTTTTTTTTCTTCAATTTTTTCTTTTTGAGAAACTAATTTCATCTACGTATAACATTTTCATAAAAATTCACATGCTTTTCATCAAAGCTGGCATCTCCATCTGTACTAATAAATTTTACCTTAATGTTTAAATTGTTCAAGCAATTAGCAACAATACCAAATATATTTACAAAACTTGGAAGTGAAGATCCATTCGAAGTTCATAATGATGTGAATTACATGCGGAGGGATGCTTTTGGCTAATGAAAGCATTTTATAGATATAAATGGCTGCTGAATAAGGATTATTTTTTTGAGATGCGGCATTTTATATTTTTTATATTTTTTTATTTGAGCCATTTTTATGATTTATAATAGATAGATTATTCTATCAATTTGCACAATATATTAGTTTTGGGCATATGCTGTAAAACAAAAATGTTTTAAAAAGTAAATGGCTACAAAATTTACATTTATATTTATGATTCATATAATAGAGCATCAAAGAATTTAAATTTCAAACCCAAAAAAATACTCCTGAATTTATTTTTGAACTATAATAGTAATCCAATTAGCATCTGATATGACTCTTATTTCGGACGCAAAACACTTGATGATTATTCATATTTTTTTTATAGTTGTTGCTATCAAATCCAAGAGAGAGGTATATTTTTATTATCGGGATCTGTCATTTTGTTTTTAAAATAATTCTAGAATACTTATTCTTTTCTTTAAATAGAGGTTGATTTTCTAGAACTCACTGTTAATTTGCTTGTAATTGTTTGTATTTTGAATTTGAATCATAGCCAATTGGTTATTAGTGCATGAATTCCTACTCTCAATGTATTGGTTTGGTATTAAATAAAGATTTACATAGGGGGGTCAACCGTAAAATTTTTGTCAAAATTTTAAAGCAAACTTAAAATCTGAGAATTTTTGTATAATAATTATAGAACTATATAGTTCATTTAATATACTATTTATTAAAAATATTTTTTCCTAATTTTATCTATAGGGCCAAAAAAGGCAAAGCATTAAAGTTGTAATGACTTGTGATTTGAAAATTGAGCTATTTTTTAAAAATTTTCAGTAAAATCACTAAGATAATTAATAAAAGACTTTGTTCTGCCATTGAAATGATTAAAAAACAAGTTTAAATGTGATAATTTTATAATTCTGCTCTTTAATTACATAAAATGTTATATGATAGTTAGATTCTAAATGATTATATGAAATTGATGCAAATGTAACAAAAATATTAAAAAATAAGAGAGAAAATCTATTAAAAATCTATTTTATGATAAATTGAAATATATATCAATAATTAAATTATTATGATATTTAAATAATTTAAATTGAGATTCAAAAATTAATTTTAAATTGATAACCTAAGCAAATAAATATTTTCATAATAACCTTCTTGAATAAAACTCAAAATATTAATCAATCTGATTCAAATAATCATAAAAGCCACTTTTTTGCAAAATGGTGAATTATGGTTATTTTTTTTTTAATTTTCGAAAAGTGGTTGCCTTTTGTGGACCTATAGATGAAATTTAATAATATATATTTTAAAATAAACTATATAAAGTAAGGAATATATTTCCAATATTTATTTATCATTATCTTTAAAAAATATTTTTTTTGACACATTTTCGGCGGTTGACCCCCCTATAGATTTACATATTTATTTTTGTGACATCTCATTGAATTTATTGCATTGAAATTTTAAAGTTAGTTTAAATAATGATTAATTTCTAATCACGTTTCATAACCAAACAAAAATTAATATCTATTAAAACTCGAAAATAAATATATTAAATATTATTAAGCAACTTTTGTTTAAAAAAAGATAAATATATTTTATTTTTTCAATATATAGATAAATTTCAAGTAAAAAATGAAACCAAAGACCTATAAATTATTTTTAAAGGACAAAACATTTACGATTCCTTCCAATTTTCTTTTTTTATGCGATTTAAATCGAATGGTGTACGATACTTTAAATACAAATAATCAATATATCATTCGTTCAAGAGTAAATGACAAAATTCTAGAGTCATTTATTGAATATTGGGGAAATCAAAAAATACCATTCATTTGCCCAGAAAATTTTGGACAATATCTTTCATTAAGTAATGAATTTGGTTTAATGAAAACCCTAATCCAAAAATATCAAAGACAAATATTAAATACCAATTTGTATTCATTACAAACAGAAAATAAAAAACTTAAATCTCGATTTTCAGGTGAAAATGACAAAAAAGAAACACAAAAGAGGAAATTTCAAGAAATTATCGAACTTTTATTTAAATACCAAACCAAAAACAAACATTTTAGATTTAAACAATTTGAAAAACAACTGTTGAACTCATGCAAAATTGGAGACACACGATTAATCACATCACTATTGACTGAAAAAATTGTGATTGAAAATGGAATCCAATTTTTATTAAACGAAGAAGAAAAAACGGCTACAGTTTTCAGTTATTTAGATACAAATAGCATCGTTTCAATTCCATATAGTGTCAGTTATGAATCAACAGAATTCATCGTTACAAGCATTGCTGAAGGCGCATTTTGTGATAACAAAAAAATTGAGTCAATTAATTTCACTGAAAATTCGAATCTGAAAACAATAAACAAAAAAGCTTTTTCATGTTCTTCACTTAAATCTATTTTGATTCCATCACACGTCACTCGAATCTGTGAGCTTTCTTTCTCAAGTTGCTATAGCCTTGAAAAAGTGGAATTTTCAAAGGACTCAGAATTGAAGACAATTGAAAAAGATGCATTTTGTAATTCAGCAGTCTCAACAATCAAGATTCCTTCAAGTGTTGCCGAGTTGGAAGAAGGATGGTGCAATGGAACAACCAACTTGAAAAATATCATAATATATCACAATAAAGAAGAAAACATTTCATATTATGAATCAAACTTCATCATTGGGAAAACAAATAAAGAATCATCGAAATATGACATTCTTCATTTTTCACGTCGTGATATTGAAACCGCAAACATTCCATCCTTCATCAAACGAATTGATTCTTACGCATTTGATAAATGCATTGGCCTTCAAAAAGTGGAATTTGATGATGATTCTGAATTGGAATCAATTGGCGATTTGGCTTTCCCACGAACTTTTATCGAAAGAATTTCAATTCCTCCAAACGTCACACGAATTGGCGAGTGTTGTTTTTCAAGTTGTCGTTTATTAAAATGCATTCAATTTTCTGAGCATTCAAAATTGAATTCAATTGAAAAAGCTACTTTTTCTTGTTCTGCAATAGAAAGTATCATCATTCCTTCATGCGTTACTCGCATCTGCCAATTTGCTTTCTCAAGCTGTTATAGCCTTGAAAAAGTGGAATTTTCAAAGGACTCAGAATTGAAGACAATTGAAAAAGATGCATTTTGTAACTCAACAATCTCAACAATCAAGATTCCTTCAAGTGTTGTTGAGTTAGAAGAAGGATGGTGCAATGGAACAACCAACTTGAAAAACATCATAATATATCACAATAAAGAAGAAAACATTTCATATTATGAATCGAACTTCATCATTGGGAAAACAAATAAAGAACCATCGAAATATGACATTCTTCATTTTTCACGACGTGACATTGAAACTGCAAACATTCCATCCTTCATCAAACGAATTGATTCTTACGCATTTGAAGGATGCCAAAAGCTCAAAAAAGTTGAATTTTTAAATCATTCTGAATTGAGAACAATTGGTCAATTTGCTTTTTCTAATACTTCTATTGAAAAAGTTTCCATTCCATCAAGTGTCAGGCAAATTGAAGGACGAGCTTTCTTTAATAGCAAAAAATTGAAAAAAGTTGAATTTGATGAAAATTCAAAATTGAATTTTATCGATAGTTATGCGTTTGCCAATTCATCAATTGAATTCATTTCGATTCCTCCTCGTGTCAGGCAAATAAAAGACTTTGCCTTCTCTTGCTGTTCTATTCTTAAAAAAGTTGAATTTTGTGAGAATTCAGAGTTAAGGTCAATTGGAAAGGCTGCTTTTTACTTTACTCTAATTCGGTGCATTTCGATTCCATCAAGTGTAACTGAAATCGGAAAGCTAGCTTTTTGTTATTGTGGACTATTTCAAATTTTTGAAATTCATGAAAAATCAAAGTTGAAATTCATTGATAAGGATTGGTTTGATGCAATTTCTCATATTAATTTGATGATTCCACCTAATATAATGAAGTCTGTTTCATTTAAATGATTGATTCTAAAATAATAAAATAATTTTTTAAATTTTAAGATTTTTAAATATTTAACTAGTTTTTATTCATTAACTTTTCTGTTTCCAATTAAAAGTCATCCGAATGAAATTTTAAATGTATTTTCATTTCAACAATTTGAAAAAAGTATTCTATTCTTTGTATTTTTTTATTTGGAATAGATTAGATAATTTAAATATCATGAGATAATTTGATTTTTTGGTTTAATTTTTTTTTGAACGATTTGCTTGACTTTTTACAACAACCAAAATTGAATTTTATTTTGAAAAAAAGAGATGTGCTTTCAGAAAATTGAATATTGCAAAAAGTCCAGCAATTTGTTCAAAAAAAAGTCTACCAATTTTTTTAACCCATTTGCCACTTTTTTTTTCAGTCTGTATTCAAAAAGTTGCATTATTCAATTTGCAACTGAAGAATTCATAATACAATATTATTTTTTTTTTTTTTGTAAAAGCTTAAAAAGATTATTTGAAAGGTTTAAAATTTGCTTTCAAATTATATACATTTCATAAAACTATATATAAAATTGAAAGGATTCTTATGAATCAAAAAAAAAAAAAAAAAGTAATCAAAAAGTTACTTTCATAAGATTTCAAAAAGATGGAATTAGCGGTGATTGAAATTATATGATTTCTTCCTTAATAAATTATTATTAGCAATACAAGTCATTAGATCAAATATCATCATATGATTAAATTAAGAATTTCCTTTTGAAAAATTTCATTGTGACTTTTTGAATGCTCGATCAACTATTTTTTACAAAATTTATTCGTTATATTTAGGGAAAAAAACGTTAATTTTTTGTGAAGATTTCAATGGGATATTTGAATTAAATAGATTATGAATCATTAAAATCAATAAATATCTCAATATTAAAAAGGATTTTTTAATTTTAATTTATATTATTATTAACAATACAGTAAAACATTTTAGAAATAAAAATATGATGGGGAAAAAAGTGGCTAAAGAGTAAAATATTTTAATATATTTTCAAAAAATAAAAGATATGCAAAAATCTCCTACCGATTATTCATCAGTGCTATGATGCCTATTCATCTTAATATTTAACTAATGTGAGATTTTTTCAATTCAATTTTTGATAATCATATCTTGATCCTTGATGTTTACTTTGTAAATTGTAGCAAAGATATGAAAGCTCATATTAGTCGTAAGTTGAAATAATATTGCCAAATATAATAGCTTTAAAAAAAGTTGGTAAATGATGCATATTATTTGTAATAATTGAAAAAATTAAAAAACCTAGGAAAGAAAGTCGGGTGTTTTTGGTATTGTCTGTGGTATGTAAAGCAATTTATCTATGACATATAAAATGTTTGTTTTTGGTAGTAATTGAAATGTGATCATTAACGATTAAACCGATAGTACATAGAAGCTTTGGCTTCAAATATAAATATTAATATTCACAAATGCATAGTTATCATTGAGAAACTTTAAAACACAATCAATTTTTATCGTATGGATTTGAATGAAAAAAAAATAAAATGAAAAATAATAACTTTTGCATTATTTGTGATTAGAATTTATAATCGCATGTATTATATTCATTAATTTTGATATTGTGATAAAATTTGAAAAGATATGATAATTTGAGGTTTTTATGTGAATTCTGATCGATGCAAGAAGGCTGAATTTTTATCAAAAATATGATATAATATCATTGAAAGAGATTAAAAGTGAGAAAATATTTTAAGATTGAGAGATTGAAAGTGAGAAAATATTTTAAGATTGAGAGATTGAAAATGGGCAGGTATTTTAAGATTGAGAGATAGTAAATGGGCAGGCATTTTAAGATTGAGAGATAGTAAATGGGCAGATATTTTAAGATTGAGAGATAGTAAATGGGCAGATATTAAAGTTTGAGATCGATTGAAAAGGGCAGATATTTTATCATCGAAAGAGATGAAAAATGAGAAGATATTTTAAGATTGAGAGATTGAAAGTGAGAAAATATTTTAAATTTTTCAGAGATTGAAAATGGTGCAGATATTTTATCATTGAGAGATTGAAAATGCAAAGATATTTTATATTTGAGAGATTGAAAATGCAAAGATATTTTATATTTGAGAAGTTTAATTTTACACATTTCCATATATATATAAATTTGATAATTGATTCGAATTGAAAGGAAATAGCAAAATATTATCTGAATTATGGTTATTTGTAAAAATTGAGAAATATAATTGAACAAAAAGGTAATAAAAAAAAAAAAGATATAATATTATATAAATAACTAATAAAATGAAAATATTTGATACATTATCTTGTAAGACAGTAGATAAATAATAATAATTTGGAGTTAACAAAGCAATTTGCGTAATCAGTTTTGAAAAATATCAAATGAATTACAAAATTTTGAATAACTTTTATCCCATTTGTCAATTAATATAGAAATCGCTTTTTTCATTTCAATTTTCTCATCAGGGCAAGCAAACATTAAGTCTCTGACTTCTTTTCTAACTGAATTTTTTAATTGTCCAAAAACACCAACATCCAAAGGCTGTGCGATATCTGTGGCTCCTGAAGGAACAAAATGTAAAATAATGTTCAAATCTCGGGCTGCATTTCTGCTTTCATCACAAGTATGTGTTGAATGTCGATCAACCAATAAGTGGATTCGTTTATTTGGTATATTGCTGTACTAGATATTCCAACATTTTGTTCTCAAAAAGTTAGAATTTTTAATAAAAGACATAGAAAATATTGAATAAATCATAATTTTTTTTATTCAAAATTATTTGGGTTACATATTTTTACCGAGTCTTACCCCAAATCGCGGGGTCTCGACTCCTCCTAACGACTCCTCCCTCTGGTCGTCGTCGTTAGTCGTCGCTCGACGCCCGCTAGGGGTATGTAGACTGCGGAAAAAATATGTAAAAATAAAATAATTTGAATAAAAAAAGAGCGATTTATTCAATATTTTCTATGACCTTTAATAAAATTCACTTTTTGAGAACAAAATGTTGGAATATCTAGTATAACACGTTTATTTGGTATATGCTCTCTCAAAAAGTTCAGATATTCAATGAATATTTCAGTTCTCATCCAACCAGTTTCTGAATGAGTTGATCGATGTGGATGAGTTAAATTACCAAATTGATTACGCTCACAAAGTTCGGTTGTGCCTTTTGCAATACAGAATAATGGAATATATGTTCCATCTTCACATATAGTAGCCATTATAGTTGCATGAGCACGAACATTTCCATTTGTTTGTATATTAATTTCATCGCTTCCTTTATCAGCCCAACTTGTTATATTATTGGGGAAGATTTGAAAGTAAGTTTCATCGGCGTTTGCGACTATTTCATCACTTCCATGAGAATGCGTAATTGTTGCTTTCATGTGGGTTTTAAAAGACCTAATTTGCTCTTTAGTTGACATTCTTTTTGATTTTAAATTCATTTTCCGGCTCCTAAATCCGTTTCTGCATTTGAAATTGTAAATAAAATGACAACTAAAATTTGTTTTTGTTGGACACTCCAAATCCATGTATTTAAATGCAAAGGCTTGATTGGCGACATTAACTAAGTTATGATCTTGAAAAAGATGTCCAACATGTGTATAATTAGTCCTGATATAATCCGCCATTCCATTTTCTTCATCATCTGTAAACAATCGGTTACAATTAAGATAATGATTTTCATAGGGTTTCCAATCAGGATTTGCTTTGATCTGTTTTTCCCAGTTATATAAGGTACGCCCTGGTATATTTGTTTGATTTGAAAGTTTTTTGATTAAATGACAATCACGATTTTCAAAATTTTCCTTTAATTTTCCTATTATTTCATCACATAATTCAGGTTTTCTCGAAAAGTCTATATGAGGTTTTCCAAACGAATCAGTCATATGATTATAAAATACGGTTTTAGTCAATTTTGAAATAAAACAATAGTTATTTTATAAATAAAATTATCTAAAAATATGTGTGAATAGTTATTTTTGATATCATCCAATAATCAATTTGATTTTTATAACAATAATCAACTATTTTTTATTTCAAAATATCTGTTTTGAAAATATAATTTTTATAAAAAAGTAGTTAACTTCTATCATATTAACTATTTTTTTTTTTTTTTTGCCAATAGTTGGAATATGACTGTATTTCAATTTATTTTTTTCAGAGAATTCGTTTTTACCTATTCAGCGTTTTTTTTTTTTTTTTCATTTCCATTTTTTTTCGGAGGAAATGATTTCTTTTAAATATTGATTTCTGTAAAAACTATATGGAAAATTAAAATAAATTTATTTTTACAATACTCAATTTAATATTACGTTCTGACTTTTTGTGATACATTTTTTGAAAAAGTTCCAAAGATATATTTTTGAGTTTGGAAAACAAGAGCAATGAACATTAAATTGAATAAATATTGCTAATCAAAAACAAAAAATTAGATATAAATAGAATCTTTATTTCTATCAACTTTTATTATTAACTTTTAATAATCTAAATTATTCGTTAAGCAAGACTTCATTAGGAATATAAGGATATTCCGAAAATTCATCTTTGCAAACGAATTCATCGTTTCCATTCATTGGTTCAAGATCAATGAATGCCAATGATGATGTGAAATTAATGATATTATCAAAAACTTCTTCATTATTTTCATCATTCACATCTTCTTTACACTCATCTTTTTCTTTATTATATCCATTGTCATTAATGGAATAATTGTTTACATTATTCATGTAAATCACTGTTTCTATCGGCTGATGAATGATGTTTTCATTCATGTGTCTAGACACAAAATAATTCCATCTGTTTTTTAATGCATTTGCACTTCTTTGGTTAAAGAACTGAGCCATTTTGGACCATTGTGAACCAAACTCATGATATTTAATCATGAGTAAATCATCTTCTTCTTTGCTCCATTGACCATTGAAAAAACCAGGAATGAGATAGTTTTGATACCTATCACGACATTGCCGACCTGTCCTTCCAGGCATTTCTTTGGCAATTTGTTCCCATTTCTTGGAACCCATTTTCTCAACAAGCTTCTTTAACTCTTCGTCTTCTTCAGGGCTGAATTTTTTCCTTGAACTTTTAATTTTTTTTGGAGTGTCAGATTTATTTGCAGGCTTGTTCAACTTGGCTTTTTTGTTTTTTGGAATTGATGCTGAAAATGGCTGCGGATTGATATATTGGAAATTCATTCCGTTTCGACAATTCATTAATGATGGATGATTATTGAATTGCATGTTTAAGGCTGGATAAGATGAGTGTCCCATTATTTGACAATAAGTTGTTGCTTGCTGATTAGGAAAAAGGTTTTGGTTTGTTTTCAAACCACCGATGCATCCAAAGTTGCACATCGTTTGCATTCTAATCAAAAAATAAATTGATTTGATTTCAAAGAATCTGAAAATTATTCAATTATTTCACTTCTCAAACAATCATCAAAATAATCAAATCCACACTTTTCAATTTTTTTTATATTTCTCGTTAAAATTTTTTTCTTTTAATTTGCAAATAAATAAATTATAGTTTATGTATAATGTTAAATTTATATTTTAACTTTGTAAATCATTTTATTTGAGTTCTACAAAGAAAATAATAAAAATCTTAAAAAAAATTTTTTTTTATATTTTTTCTCAAAATTTTATCTAATCACAACATTTCAAATAAAAATAAATTTATTTGATCGATTATTACCAAATAGTTTTAAATCGCTTATGTAATTATATGCAAAAAAATAGTATTTGTTTTTAATTTTTATAGACAAAAATAATTTATAATATCCATTCAAAACATATAAAAAGTTACACCCAATAATTAGTTTGATTATTCAAAACTTATCGATTAATTGAATCCATTAAAAAAGTTTGACCGATATCAACTTTTTCAATAAACATATTTGACCTATAAATGCTTTGTTAACAAATGTAAAATGTGTTTATAAATGGAACTAATCATTCTATTGATTTCCAATATTATGTTTTTTATTCTGGTAACATAAAATTCATTAAAATTATTTTTTTTTAAATGATCAATGATAAATATGTAAGTGGTATTTCTCATTGTACATTTTATTAATAATAATATTTCTTTTAAACCAAAACTTCTTTACAATTATTAATAAATATTTATAATCCTTTTATGACTGAATTTGATTGTCTACATTGTAAAGTGATTCTTATATCAAAAATAGTTAACACAGCATCATACATACTTTTGTTAAAACAAGGAAAACTTTGTTTAACATTATTATTTGATTATTTTAAAATTATGATTAAAAATTTTTATTTCATATAATTTAAATAATAATTATTGTAAATAAAGGATAAATGAAAATTAGAGAAAAATATTAAAAATCATCTTACATTTTTAGCATTTCTCTAAAAATGCAGACCATACATTAAATTGATACATCGTTTGACATTTAAGTTTTCATTTTGGATTATTTATTCATTGATTTAATATGAGAATATCGTTTAGATATATATTTTTCAATGAATATAAATACTTTTTTTAAATCATAAGTATATAATAAATAAAAATTCAAATTAATTGATCTACTAATCATTTTATTTATATTTTTATTTCGAAAATAAAGTAAATATCATTTTTTTTTTTTTTTTTTTTCAGATAAAGCCAAAATAGATCATTGATTAAAAAAGTCAATTTAAGCTCGGAATTTGAACTTTTTGTCACTTTTTAGGATAACTTAGGATAACTTTTTTTTTTTTTTAAAAAAAAAAAGCTTATTTTTATTATAATATTGCGTTAAAAGCATAATACATCACAAATCAGTCGTTTTGAGAAAAAATAATAAAAATTTTCGAAAAATAAAAATTTAAAAAAAAAAAGCAACTGAACTATTTTTTCAAAAGATCTTCAATTTTTGAGATAAAAATTGTTTTGCTGTAAAAAATAAACCAAAAAAATTGGTATAAAATATATGAACACATAAAAACCTTAATTAATAAAAAGATCGCTTTTATATCATTATTAAATGTACTTTGATGGCATCATTAAATGCGTTTGGTAAGAAACAGATGAGTTTATTAAATAAAAAACTGAAATTGACATTAAAAACTGGAAAATGGCATTGTATTTCCAAACAATAAGCCAATAAAATCGACAATATGACTGTAATTTGATTTATTTGGACAAAAATATGCTGATAATTTCGTATATTTTTATTAATTAAATAATAAATTTTTTTTTAAATTTAATTATAAACGAATTGATTTTTTTAATTAATATAAATTTATCTTAACTCACATTAAATATATAAATTATTTATTTGATATATAGGAAATGTATAATACATATAAAATTATAATAGCATTTAATATCATATAAATCTATATATTTTATGGGATAATTAACTTATATTCTTTAATAGCGAATTCAAAGGCATTCAAAAGTTTTTAGCAAAGAAAATTTGAAATTAAGATGCCATTTTATTGAGGCTTTCTCAATTTAGGACCAGATATTCATATAAAAATTCAATTTTAATAAATTTTTGTATAAAATACTTAACTGCAATTGAAATTTTATATCAAAAATTGAATTATTTTTACCATAATTCTGAAAAACTAATGGTGATATGAAACCAAAATCGCATATCAAATAAAAAAATTGGAATCCTGTTGCAAATATAAATGATTCTGATGAAATTCATTCTGAATTTGCATAAATGAAAAGTATTTACAATATTAAAAATTAAAAAAAAAAAAAAACTTAAATTTCAAAAAAATAATAGATGCCAGTAACTACCAATCATAATATAGAAATGGATTAATATTTTTTTCAGGTAAATAAAAAAAAAATATAAATTTTTATAATTTCACGAGAATTTTACTTTTTTGACTTTTTATTAGCTTTTTAAAATAATTTCAACACTTTTTCTACGAAAAAATTTTGGGATAACTTTGGGATAACTTTTAAAATTTTGGATAACTTTCCGAGCTTAAAAAGTCAATTATTTAATTTTATATATCTAATGTAGAAATATCATTAAATAAAACTACAGCTATTATTTTTTTTTCCTTTGAAAATTAAAAATCCTATTAAAAAAGTTTCATCCATCACACACAATTTATTACAAATATTTGTGAGCAATTTTTTTTTTTTTGAGAGTATTTCCCCTAAATACTTATTCAAAAAGCTCAGATGGTTTAATCTTTTTGATTCACATTAACATATAAATTGCAAATTTCCAACAACATTTTCTATTATAAATAAGCCCCAACTTTCTTTATGCAGAAACATATGCCCATTTTTAATGTAAAACAAAAGGTCCAGAATCATTTTTTTTTTTATAAATTCAAATATCATATTTTAACTTGTAATCCATATATTAAAAACAAATGGCAAATAGAGAAGTAAAAAAAAAAAAAAAAAAAAAAAAAAAACATTAGTTTCATTTTTAAATTTGTAATATTTTGAATAATTTTTTTTGGAAATTCAAAAGAGATAACAAATATTTGAATAAAAAATTGAAATACGGATGAAACTTTTTCAATAATTTCTTATCAATTTTTTTTATTCAAATTATGAAGATTTTTTCAAATAAAAAGGTTTTCAAAATATATTCTAATATATATATTAGTAAAATAAATCTTTATTTTATACATTTGTTATTTATTAACTGAAAATATGCTAATTATCCTAATTTTTGATTATTGAAAAAATAAGACATTTTTGCTTTCTATTCTTAATACGGATTGAAAAATAAAATAGCAATTTAAAAGAAAAACCCTAAACATATATTCATTAATAATTATTTGTTAGTTGATATTAGTACATAGAAAATGAAAAGTTAATTCAATTATATTATAAAAATTCGCTCAACGTTGAACAATTTCTTCATATTAGATTCGAAATGAATTGAAGTTGCTTCTTAAAAAATTTAATTAGTGAAAGGTAAAATTATTATTAAACTCTCTTTTTATAACCAATATACAAATAGGCCTTTGCCAAAAACATCAAATGCTTTTTTTACAGGCTCAATTTTTTTAATTTTTTTATTTAAACAACATTTTTTTTCTTGCGATTAATTGTTATTCCCTTCGAAATACATTCTGTTTATACGCCTAAAATAATAGATATCATTAAAATATTTAGAAAAAATCAAACAAATCAATCATAACCATTAATAAAAATAATTTTTTCAAATCATCTTGAAATTTAAATTAAATATTTCAAATTGTTGATAATTGACCTGTAACATTTTTTAAGAAAAAGAATTTATAAACTTCATCATCATGGACATGCATCACAATTCATTCATATGCAGCCACAATTGAAGTAAATACATATTCTGTGTGTAGACATATAACTCACTTTCAAAATGGTGTGATATTTTTTAATATGTTAAAGAATAAACAATAACTTTTATTTTGGCATATTATAACAAAGGACATCAAAATCTCTAAAAATATATGAATACAAATTCATGCTTAAGCTATGATATTCAACAATACAAGAAAAACACTTCAATCATTTCTATCTGCCACATTATTTTAATTCTTTCCATAGAAATTGAATTGTTTGAAATATTACTTTCTTGAAAATCTATTTCATTTTTCATTGATAAAAAAAAAAAAAAAAAAGCTATAAATACATATCTAATGCTTTTTTTATTTTGATTTTGACTCAAGAAACAAATAGGAATGTGAATATAACCGAATCTAGATGTTTTGAACATTCGTTTTTCGGTAACAAATCTGAACGTAAAAATGGGTGATACTTATTGTTTTATGGCCATCGTTATCTTGTGAGGAGCCTATGCAGACTTATTCATTGATTTTTCAGAAGGATTCTATCAAGATTCGCTATACCTGTTAATATTATTCTATTTTTTAAAATAAATACATTTTATAATTTTTAACATAATATACAAATTAAGTTTTAAATTTTTATTTGGTTAAAAAGTTCTAGTATATCTAAACTGATGTAAAAAGAGAGCAAATCTTTTCTGAAAAAAAAATTTTATATGGTCAAATATTTTACCTTATATTTACGGCAAAGAAAATTTTGTCGATGAGTGCGTTTTTTAGCGATCCTCAGGAACATATGCTAATTTTTGTGCTTGTGCTAATTATATTGGAGGTTATATTAATATTTACCTTGTTCAAATCAATCATTTTATTGCTTATTCGAAAAGTTATTAAATATTTTGAGAACTGCTTACAGAAAAATAAATCAAGATCTCCTCTAAACAAAGAAATTATTGTAGACATTAATGGTGAAAGATATGATAAAATTTCAGAGCGTTTTGCTGATAAAATCAAGAAATTGGAAAATGATCCGAAAAATGTTCCAAAATTGAACGAAAATCCAATGGATCAAGGACTTCTATCGCATGCTCAAGCTGCAGATGTTTAATTTTTTTATAACATATATTTTATTTAATTTTATTTTTATTCTTATTAAACGAATCAAATTCAAGTAGCATTTAGCTTTTTTGGTATAATATATTTATTTATTGGAACAAGGCTCTTAATAAAAATAAATCAGATTTTAAAAAATATTTAAATAAAAAAAAAAAAAAAAACTAGATGCTGTCACGTTAAAATAAAACTAATATTGTGAAATAATAAAATAAAATAATAAAATGATTTAGCTGTCATGATGTTGATTGTTTAACGTGATTGCAAAATTTTTGCTGTCAAGAAATTGTTTTATTAAAAAATAAATGAATCTAAATCAAAATAATAATACAGTTAAACGATTCATAATGATAATAAAGCAACTTATAAAATAATTTAGCTGTCATGAAGTTGTATCTAAATGTAAAATAAATAATAAAGTCAATATTGATAGAAAATATATTACTAATTATGGAAACATTTTATAAATATTTTAAATATTTATTTGTTTATTTAAATATAAGACACAATTACAAAATATTATTAGATATTTAGATAAAAAAATTGAATGGATCAAAAACACGTTGATTTAAATCAATTCAAATCTATAACAAAATAATTGAATGCATTGCACAAAAAGTTATAAGGATAGTTAATTTATAAATAAGTATAACTTTATATTTTTATTAGGTAGAATAATATTTTATATTATTAATATATTAAGATACTATTATAAATTAAAGTAGAATAATAAAATGGCATTAACTGTTAGGTAATGAAGAAATTATTTTTAGATTTCCATTTTAATTTCATATTTTTTTTATTTTTAATTTTGATATTTCATATTGGACGTATATATATTTATAAAAATATATTTTCAAATTGCAAAAGTAAGTGCAATGCAGTAATTCAAAAATTTTTACAATAATTAATATATATATATATAAAAATAAAACAACAAGAATGAGAACAGTAAGATCATTCATTTGATGTCATCTTTACGCTATTATTTCTATTTTGTTTAATATTTACTCCTGAGTGATTGAAGTTATACTTATTACTGTCTTTATTTCAAGACGATAATCAATATGATTTAGTAACTTTTTTATTAAAAAATTCACTCACAATATTCTCATTTAATTTGCAAGATTCTATCTTTTAATAATTCATCGGAATCATGAAAAAAACTACCAAAAAATTGATCCCAAAGGGATTCGAACCCTAGGTCTTCGTGTTATAAGCACGCTGCTCTACCTATTGAGCTATGAGACCTTGATTGACAATTACATTTTTCCAATGATATGCTCTCTTATTATTTATTATAAGTTTTATTCAGATTGATCTAACATTAATCAAGACAAATATTTTACAAATCGTATTTTTTTTCCTTAATTATTGCGAAATATTCAGTTAACCAATCAAAAAACAATTGATAATTGCTTTTTTTTATTTATTTGTAATTTACCAAAATATATATATCAATTATGAGCAAATAACCAAAATTTATTATTTTGATAGCATTACTAATTTTTACTTTTATATGGTTAATTTGATTTGTTTTAAAAAAGTACGCATGAAGAAAAGTTATCAATTCTTTTTTAAAAATTCATTCACAAAAAGTTAAAGACTCACTATGATCAACAAAAACTTTTTTAAATAAAAGTTAATGACTCATTTATTTCTGTTTCTGAAATAATAGTTCACTGTTTTGATGACTTCATTTTTTTATTAAAAGCAAAGAAAAATGTTGACAGTCCATAGAGCTTATACACCAAAGTCACGAAGCCCATCTCCTTGCTACAATATTGTTTATCCAGTATCTTCATTGAAAAAAGGTGCCCTAACTATTTTTCTATTTTTGAGCATTGCTACTTTTCTTGCTGCCTTGAAAATACCCATATTTATGCCAATATTTGCTCTATTTACATTTTTAACAATAATATTTTTTCAAGATATTGAAAATGATAGATCCTTAAAGGCAAAAAAGAAAAACGCGCACAGACAATCAACAATTTACCAGATTCATTGATATTATTGACTTAAATACTTTTCAATATATCACTAATTTTGACAGAAAATTTCTAAAATAATATTAAATCCACAATATAAGTTAATATATTGGTGAAATACTAATAAATTACTTTTTTTAACACTTTTTTTATAAATCATTTTCAATTCTTTTTTATATAAGTTTCTGAAATTATATTTAATTAAATATACATTTCAACATCCAGATTTCGTTGATTAGTATCGATAATTTTACAAAGAAAAGCATTTTTTTTGGATTTAATTATATCATCGATAAAATTCTTTAAAAAGGAAATCATTTTATATGATATTTATATCAACTGTTTGTTTGGTTGTAACAATTACCAAATGAATCAGACTGAACAATGGAAATCACTAATTGTAATATTTTCTAAATTATAATTGCAAATATTCTATAAATCTTTTATATTTCACAAATAATTTGAGCATCGAGATATCAATTTATAGATTCATTACTTTTTTTAACATAATTTTAGAAGTGTCTGAAAAAAAAACGGCCCAAGATTTTAGAAATTCCTTTATACCATGTAATATTTATATGTTTAACAAGTTATTGGTCAAATATTGAGCATATTCCTCTGTTCAATTTCAAGAAACAATAAAATCAAATCTGATCAATTATTGAAGTTTTTTAAAGATTGATTAAATTAATAAATGTTTTCATTTATAATATTGTTTATTAACTATGATTATATATTTTTATTAAAATAAAATTCAAGTATAAACTAGATATTTTTATTTTTTTAAAAAATTTCAAAAGGAAAACGTTTTTAAAAAGATTGAGATTGCCCAGGTTTGAAAGACCCTATTTTTAATCTTCATCATATTGTATTCTATTATATTTAATTAATTATTTTTTTGTAATTTGCTTCTGATAAAGAAAAAAATTCAGTGATACTTTGAAATAATTGAGGCAAGACGTTAATTTTTTTATTTAAAAATTATTTAAAAAATTTTATTGTTTCTCGAAATTGAACAGAGGAATATGCTCAATATTTGACCAATAACTTGTTAAACATATAAATATTGTCTGGTATCAATTATATCCTGAAAACTAGAACAGAAAAAATTTCGAACACTTTTTTTTTAAAATGATGATTAGTTTTTTTCAAAAAATAAGATAAGATAAAGAACTTTAAAAATAAATCTATTCTTTATTTACCAGCAGTCAAAACAATTGTGGCTGAAATATCAGCTCCATCAGGCAATTTGCAAGATTCAATTGTGTTGCCGTCTTCAAGAAGTTGACCTTCATAAAGTAACTTGATTTGGTCAGCAAATGGAATATTGATTTCATGTGATGCAATATCAGTCAATTCTTTGATTTGTGTGTTAGGTTCGACTGGATATTCAACATTACGGCCTGATGGATAATGAATGACAATGTATTTTTCAATAACTGAGTCAAGTGTGCCACCTTCAACCAAATTGCAGCTTGCAACTGTACCTTCTTCATTAAGACGAGTTTCACCCAAGCATAACTTAAGTTTCTTTGAGTCAACACCGAACTTTTCTGCTGCATTTTCAGCAAGGTTTTTGATTGGTGTATTAAGGTCCACATTGAACTCTTCTTTGTGTGGGTTTGGAAGAGATATTGGTGATTGAACAAATAATTTCATTTGAAATAAAAAATGAAGTCAAAATAATTGGGTGAAAATAAATATCAAATTTCAAAATTTTCTTTGTTAAAATTTTGAAAAATTTTTGATTTTTTTTTGAAATTTTATCTATATTTTGACACTAAATTTTGGATATTGGAGATCAACAAAATCGATTATTTCCATTTTTATATTAAATTTTTTGTCAAAATGATTTTTATTTAAAAATTTTAATAAATTTTGGATATTGGAGATCATCAGAGTCGATGATGCCCATTTTTATATTAATTTTTTTGTAAAAGTGATTTTTAATTAAATTTTCAAATGAATTGTAAATATCTTAGTATCAAAACATTTTTCATCAAACAATAAAGTACAAAAAATATAGTTTGATATAGAATAAGCAATAATAATGTCAAAGATTATGCTAAATATTGCATTTTTATTTTTTAACTTTTTGGTATTTTCAATATATATATATATATTATAATGGAAATGAATATGTCATTACATTTAATTCATTTATAAGGTGAATAATTGTTGAAATGAGATTTCATCAATCTAAATAAAATTTCAATGAACATTTCGGCATGGAAAAAGGTCTAATTAAATATTTTCCAGATAATTAATTGGAAAAACATTTTTGTGAGAATTTTTTGTTCATTTGTTTTGATGTGGAAAGCATTTGAAGAAGTTCAAAAACATGGATTTTCTACTCAGGAGATTATGGACGAATCTAAAAAGACTTTATTAGAAAGATTGCAAATGAAAAATCAAATGGAAAGTCTTCAGAGCCAAATCAATTCCATTGTGAACAAAAATCATCAACTTGAAACAAACATTAAAAATAAAAATCGCCAAATAGAAGAATTGAACAATAATATTGAACAAAAAGATATTACTATCATTGACCTTGAAACAAGATTAGCAAGCATTACAGTTGAAAAACAAAATCTTATTCAGCAACTTGAAGAATTACGCACTTTTATCCGAAATAATACAAATGCTCAAAATAATATTAATAATCCTATTACAATATTAGACTCCCAAACGATGCAAAGATACACACGAGTAAAAGAAATTGGTAGAAGTTATAATTCCACGGTATTTGAAATCTATGAAAAAAAGATATTTGCCCTTAAAGAATTGATTCGCGTTAATCACCAAAACATGCAACAATTTTTAAACGAATACGAAATTTTGAATAGCTTAAAACATCCAAATATTTTGAAAACTTATGGAATATTCCTCAATGGTGAAGGAAATCCACCATCAATCATTCTCGAGCATTGTGCTGACAATATGTTTGACGCTGTCAAAGATAAAAAAATAACAAAAGAAAAAATAGTTTTTTCAATATATCAGATAGTTGAAGGAATGAAGTACATTCACTCCAAAAACATCATTCACAAAGATTTAAAGCCTAGAAACATCCTTATTTGTGAAGATGGAACGATAAAAATCAGCGATTTTGGAATTTCGAAACTCGTCGAAGAAGGACATGATACTTTCACAGGAGTAAACGGAACAATACATTTTATGGCACCAGAATTAATTAGAAATGAAGAATATAATGAAAAGGTCGATGTTTATGCTTTTGGAGTTTTGATTTACTTCATGATCAATGATGGAAACTTCCCACAAATCAGTATATTCGATATCGGAAATGGAAGAAAAGCTGAAATTCCAGATACATTCAATGATTTCGCCAAAGAACTCATTAATTCGTGCTGGGAATCTCATCCAAACGATCGACCAGGATTTGATGAAATTGGCCAAAAATTGGAAGAAAATAATTACAAAATTCTTGATCTCAATGAAGAAGAAAATCATCAGGTTCAACTTCTTATTAATACACATAAATATAAAATCCCAAATTATTAAGGGCGTACTGATAATTTAATGATAATAATGAACTCATTAAATTGATAATTGTCTCTGATGAATCAATTACAAACACTGCTCATATGATAAAGTAAAATAAATTAAAAATAATTCTTTTACAAAATATTTAAATTAACAATATTTTTTTAAGAATTGATGTTTATCTATTTGATCATTGAGCTTTACTATTTGTTTGAACTTTTTTCCTTTATAATATCAATTATTTCGAGATTCATTAATAAAGTAATTTTTAACTTATTTTCATCTTTCTCTTTGAATATAATGTTACCATTCTTAAAAAAGCATTTCAGAATTAAAATTATTTTTAGATAATGTAATCAGAAATAAAATGAATGAGATAAAATATAATTATTGTTTAATATGATTTGATAAATTTAATTACCTTATAATATTTAAATTTTATTAGGAAAATTTTAAGATAAAAATAAATTAAAAATTTTGAACGTTAATTTCTGAAAATTAAATATCTTTTGAAAACTAGATTTTTTTAATTTAAAAAATATTTTCATAAATAAATCATATAAGCAATATATATAATTATAAATTTATTTTATAATTAAAAATAAATTGATAATTTACTATTTTAATAAAGAAAAATTGTAGAGTTTCATTGGTATTTATAAAACAATAATTTGAGAGATTGAAATATAATCATTGAAATATTTCGTATCTTCTTTGTTGATGAGCAATTTTATTTCGTTCATTGAAGAACAAAAAAATAGAATTGGAGTCATCATCAAAAAGAGTTCACAGACACTTTATTTACTAGATCCATCATTTCAGTTTCATATATTCGAATATATGCCAAAGACTTTCACGATCACTACCAATTATGGATCAAGTAATTTTAACATCGAAATGCTAAGCGATACGAGCCCAGTTATATCAGATTTTATATCCCAAAATCCTCAAACGTTTCATTATCATTTAGATATCAACGACAATTCAAACATTTTATCCAAATTTGAACAGCTATATCAAGGAAAATTAGTTTGTTTTACTGATTCAGAGCTACCTATGGCCAGCCAAATCACATCTTCGTTAGATATTACATGTTGTCCTAATTTTCTACAAAATGTCAGTTTTTTTCTAGATGAAAAAGAAAGTTCAGAGAACTATGTTAAAATAGATATGGAAAGTTTCAATGATTTCCTAGAAAATTATCCATTAAAGACATTTACAATCATTACGAACAAAAACACATACAAATGTAACAAATACGGTGTTTATTCGTCATCTGTTATACGTGAATATCTCTCCAAAAACCAATCATCCAGCGAGTACATCTACAATTACGACGATGAATTTAGCGAATTTCAATTAATTTGTGATCTATTCAATTTTCAAAAAGTTACACTCACCGTGAACAACATGAACTCACTCAAAGAAATATCTGACCATTTACAGATTGAAAGCATTTCAAAGAAGATATCTAACTTCATCGAAAAGTACGATAAAATATACGAGAAGATCGACAAGCAACAAGAAATCATCGATTCAATCGACCAACTATTTCACTCACTTTATCACATAAAAGAGGAGACGGTTATTTCGGTTACTTCGATGATTTGTAAGTCTCAGTGGTGCCAAACTGAAGAAGATGTTCAAGAACTGGCAGCTTTCATCCTACAAGTTGCAAATAACGATCTTCTTTTGCATTCTTATTTGGCCGATTTATTGATTGAGCTTAACCAAAAATCAGACAATAAAAATCAATTGAAAAAGTTGATTCCTTTTATTGTTAAAAAGTTATTTTTTTCATTTGGAAAGACGATCACGAATTGCTCATTTGTCTACAATTTGGTCAAGCGAAATGTCATTACAAAAGAAGAACTCATTGAACATTTGAGAGAACTTTTTGTTAAGATAAAAATGGAAGTCACTCCTTCTTTCATTCGTTATAGTCTAGCTTTTGGCAATGATGAAGAAAGTTACGATGATGACGATGAAGAAGATCTAATTGAAAATGACAGTGATTTTGAATACAATTCGACACGATTTATTTTTTTATGGTTTTTTCCTGAGATTATTGAGATGAAACTTTTTTGTGAGCCTTACATAAATTGTGATGAAGATGAATTTGTACCTTTTTTGAAGACTTTTTTACCAGATAAAATTGAGGATTATAAAAAGATGAGAGATAAAGGCGAGCCTGAAGATGAATTAACAATGTCATTACGAAATGATAATGTCGATAAACTTCAGTCAATCATGTCAACAACAATGAATGATTCTAAACGATTTGTTCCATTCAATATTTATGAGGATTTCGTACCGAATGGAAAGACAAGTTATTTGAATTATGCAGCGGCTTATGGTTCAATCAAATGTTTCAAATACTTGTTATTAAATCATGATAAATGCGACAAATCAACATTTAGTTTTGCTACTTATGGAGGCAACACAGAAATCATTAAAATTGTTGACAATTATAATCAAGAATCTTTCATTGATGATAGTGAAAATCCTTCATTAAAAGTGAAAGAATCAGATGGGAGTGATTATTTAATTGACGATTATGGTAATTTTACGAAATTGTTGTATGTTTTGTATTACGAATTTGATCATAGAAATTCGGATTTATGCAAAATTATTCCTTCAATTATGAAGCATCAAAATGATATTTTTGATTGGATTCTTGAGAATAAATTTACTTCCAATGAAATAAATGAAGAATTGTTTAACAATTTTTTAATCATTTCTGCTCATGAAGGAAATGTTCATTCATTAATTGAAATAATTAACAAAGGTTTTCGTTTGTCTAGAAAAATGGCAAGTCGAGTATTTAATGTAGCTTCAAAGAAAGGTTTTTATAGACTTTCTAAAATCATTTATAGAACATTAGATAGACAAAATCATTATCATTATTATTTCAATCCTTTTTCATCGGTTTCATATGGAAATCTATCAATTTTTAAATTTTCTTTAAACTTAAAAAAATCTCAAAAAGGACTTCAAAAAGCTTTCGTATCTGCCGTTTTAAAAGACCATAAAAACATCACTGATTATTATTTTGATAAACTTTTGAAAGAAGGTTTTCAATTCAATTTCAAATGCATAAATAAAGCATTGAATTTTTCCGTGATGAAGAAATCAAGTGAATTTTTCTTTTATTTATTGAATAAATTCATTGAACTTCCTGACTTAAAATTTGATTACGTTGAAATGTTTGAAAATGACATTTTGTCAACTGCTTGTTTGCATGAGAATTATGAAGCTGTTAAAAAAATAATGGAATTAATTATTACTTCAATTAAAAATGAACAAAGTAGTTTTAACAATTCTGAATATAATGTAACTGAAGCTTTTTTATCTGCTGCTTTAAGTGGGTCAATTGAAATATGCCAATATTTTCTAGATAATAAATTTTCAATTGATTTTAATCAACTTTCAACGTCTTTCGATGAACTTTCAACTGTGAATGAAGAAATATTTTCTTTAATGATAAGTAATTGTAATTTAATTGCTAAAGAACAGTTTCTTCATTTATATTTTGAGCCAGCAATTGAGAATAAAAATTACGAACTTGTTGAATTTTTATTAAAACAAAAAATATTGAGTGATAATGCGTTGTTTATTGCTGTTAAAAATGATAATTTAAAAATGGTAAATTTAATCCTGAAATACATGAATGAACCGTCATTTATTAATAGATCATCAGAAGCAGGAACAGCTCTTTGTATGGCTGTTGAACGCAATGATTTAAAAATTGTAGAAACTCTTCTTTCAATTCCTTCAACTAATCCTGGCTTGACTGATGGAAATGGAAGCACTCCATTAATGTTAGCTTTCCCTAATATTGAACTAATGAATCCTATTCTTAATTTCTATGGAGATAAAATTTTATCTCAAACTGAACAACTTCATTTTTTAATTAAAAAGACTCTTCATTTATTTATCTCTGATGATCCAGATGCCAATTTAATTCTAGCTCGACTTATAAAAATAAAAGGAATTAATTTTAACGAATTAATGAATGGCACAAACTTTCTTCTTTTTGCTTGTAAAACAAAAAATGTTACTGCTTTTAAAATGCTCATTGAATTAGATAATATTGATCTGAATATTTATGATCCAGAAACAGGCGACACTCCTTTAATCATTTCTATTAAGAATGGAGATGATGAAATTGCTAATATTTTATTAAAAGACACAAGAACGAACATAAATGCTAAAAATTATGCAAATCAAACAGCTTTATCTGTTTCTATTTTATATGAACAAGATCAATTCATTGATCTTTTGTTTAGTAATGAAAGATTTAATCCAATTGAAAGCTGCCTTGATTACACATTTGTTTACGGATCAATTGATTATCAAATGAAGGTTTTATCAACAAAATGGTTCGATGTAAATCATTTGATGTTTGAAGTCCAAAAACAACAATTTAATCAACTTTTATTAGATGATTCTATAAATTGTAGTAACTCTGAAGAGAAAAAATATAGTGAAACAGTTTTAAATTTTGCTGTTCGTACTAATATTAAAGAAATTGTTGATTTTATTATAAAACATCCAGATTTCGATAAAGAAAAATCTGATCTAAAAAGTGCCATTTTTACTACAATTAAAAATGACAATTTCGAGTTATTTAAAAAACTTTTATATTTATTAAAAGAAGAAATAAATGATTATGAATTTAATCATAATAGTCTTCTATTCAATATTATTGATTACAAAAGAATTGACATGGTGAAAGAAATTCTAAAGCATCCTAATTTTGACTCTAAAAAGAACCGTTTTTTCGATGATTTTTGTTCGAATTTTGATCCAATAAATCACAACTCATATGAAATAATGAAAATTTTATATGAATATGATCAAGAACATGATCATTTAATTGACTTAAATAAATTAACATCATTTGGCGAGACTGTTTTCACATCCATCAATTACAGTCTTTTGTCCAAAATGAGTGACACAAAACAAAAAGGAATCGATGACATTGTTCACTTTTTGATTGATAAAGGAGCTGATCCAAATGTTCCAAACAAGGATGATAAATATCCACTTCAGCATGCAATTGAATTAAAATCGATTGATTTTGTTTCTGCTTTAATTAAATCAAATAAAATTGATTTCTCAAGAAGAATCAAATCAATCAATAATTCAACATTTTTTCATTTGGCTGCCATTTCAAAAAGTTCGTCAATTTTGAATGAATTTATTGAAAAAGATGTCATTGATATAAATTCAACAGACGATCTAGGCGAGACACCTTTAATGTACGCCTCAAGATTCCGCCGGAAGAAGAATGTAAAAAGATTGTTCGAAGTGGAAAATCTCGACTTTCTTCATGCAAACAATGAAGGAAAAGACGCACTTCAAATAACAGTTGAATTCAGCGGTGATCAAAATGAACCACCAAAGATAACAGACAAAAATTTGTATTGTCGAACCTTGTTGAAGTGCTTTAAAAATATTCGGTATCTTCCGTTTAATGTATCCAAAGAAAAAGTGGGAAATTTCATCCCTTTTCTGTCGCCTTCTGAGTATGAAAACGTCGATCGAACAAAGAAGAAGAACTCGAAAAATGACATTCTTCACTTCGTTGACAATTCAAGCCCAGCACTGTCAGGCACAGATGCTTTAAATGGCACTTCTGACAGTTATTACGATAGCCAAAGTGGTTATCATATTGAAAAAAATCATTCGTCAACTTTTTCTGAAGACGATGAATATGATGTCGACTCGAGCGTCAAGGACTCGTCTGCCTTCGATGGAATCTCGTCTCTCGAGAGGAACACCAAAGATAAAGTTCAGAAAAATCTCCATCATGGCAGATTTTTTTCAAGCTCTCAAAAAGTGAGCACAAGTACAAGTGGCCACTTGTTCAGCATTGGCGACATCATCAGCAACAACGAAGATGGAAACAAGAGCCAGCAAAAATCGCAACTTTTTGATACTTCATCAAGTGAAAAAGGTGAATTCAATTTGACCTGTCTACCATCACTCGATATGAAACAAAAAATTGACCATAACAAGGTCAATTTTGAATCACATTCAAATTCACAAGACATTGATAAATCAACCGAAAAAACTGTTAGTGATTATTTGAATGATTCATCAAACGGAAGAGACCGTTTAGATTTGACTGTTCTTCCATCCCTTCAAAGTAAAGAAAAAGTTAACAAAAATCAGTTCACTTCAAATGAAAAAGACGTTGATTCAAATGAAATCACTCATCATCCTTTGAATCATTCAAAAAGTGCATCTCACAAAAATTCAAACACCTCTGAAAAAGTTCCAAAAGTTAAAGAACCAGACAAACCTGGTTCAAATCACTTGCCACTTTTGGACTTGTCGCCCCGGTCGTCATTCAGCCGAATCAGGAAGCTGCAGAGCCGGTCAGATGAAGGCGACGCTGACGCGAGCTACTGGCTTGGAATCTGCTACTCGCTTGGAAAAGGCGTCTCCATTGACAAGGAGAAGGCCTTCCACTACTACCTGCTGGCCGCTGACCGGGGCCACATGAATGCCCAGTATTCGGCGGCCTCCTGCTACTCCTATGGGAAGGGGACCGATGTGGACAAGGAGAAGGCCTTCGAGCTCTACCTCAAGTCTGCCGCGCAAGGATTCGACAAGGCGCAATTCGCTGTTGGCCACTTCTATGAATATGGCCAAGGCGGAGTTGAGAAGAATCACGAGAAGGCGGTTGAGTGGTACAGGAAGGCTGCCGATCAAGGACATGAAGGTTCAATTAAAGCTCTTAGTTTTAAGTGATGTTCGTGTTATATGCAAAATATTTGTAAAGATGCATCCAAAATTTTTTAATGGATACACTCTAGAGTGGCTAATTATTTCCTTGGTCATTTATATAAACATTGTTTAAGTTGTATGAAATATTGACATATTTTTTTTTTTTTTAAATTCATTTAATTAAGTAAGGTTAAAAAAATTTATTCAGATTTTTCTTTTTATAATATTCAAATATCAATTGATAGTCACCTAAAACATGGGGAATGCTTTAATAGTGATCTAAAAAAAATATTAAAGCATTTCCTACAAAAATGCTTTGAGAAATTCAAATTTTTCACATTTGATCTTAAAAGAAAAACATATTTTGGTATTAATAAATAACTAACTGTTGTAAACGCTGTTTTCTTATTTCTTTTTTTGATCATTTTAGAAGGAATTTACACTTTTCCTTCAAAAAATTGAATATAAATTCCGGATAAAATGCAATTTTCTGTGAAACTGCCCTTTTATTCAAATCCTCAACTTAAAATCAAAAAGTTAGGTGATAAAATTTTGAAAATTTTGGTCGTTTTTTTAAGTTTTTGGAGTGCGATTATGCTTAACAAATTCAAAGATTTTTTAAAATTTTTTAAGAGCCGGGGAATAGCATTTCATAACGCGCTCTTCAGCCAAATCTTTTATAAATTCAATTTTTTTATTTTTTCAATAAATATTCATTCAATTGATGAAATTGACCTAATTCCAAACAAATGCAAAATTATTATAATAGATGAATACCAAGATAATAATGAAAACATTAAATACTTTTTTATTTGCTTTGAATATAAGATGTTGATTTTTAAAGAAGAGCAAAATGATGAATTTTCAATTCTAAAAAATATTTTATATAAGAACAATAAATCTAATGTATTTTATCTCAAAAATAATAGTATATCACTCAAAAATTCAAATGGTATCGATTATATTTTTAAAGAGGAGATTAATAAGTTTTCTACCGATTTTGCCATAAAAAATGATGATTTTCAACATATTTGGAAAGCGATAGTGCCATGTTTAAGCGGCTTTTTAATCAAGAAAAGTTATTTTGATTTCAGAATTCAGTACGATCAAAAATCAAACAAAAAGTTTCAATGCTTTGAAAAAATTGATAAAACAAATATGCAATATATTATTTTAAGACAATTAGGAAGAGGTTCTTCAGGCAGAGTTTATTTAATTTATTATATTCAAACGGAATCTCTTTATGCATTAAAAGTTCCTTATCAAAACACAATAGAGAAAATTGAGAAAGAATTAAGCAATTGTTTAGATATTCAACATCCATTTATAGCAAGATATTTTGGTTATTTTAAAGGTAATGGTGAAAAATATCTTTTAATTGAATTTATTGAAGGTAGAACATTAGAAAAATATGATACAACACAATTGAATAAAAATGAAAAATATATCATTATTTTTGAATTAATGTTGACAATCCAATATCTACATTCAAAAGAATACATTTGTCGAGATATGTATCCAGAAAACATAATGATAAACCAAAATAAAGATGCAGTTTTAATAGATTTAGATCGTTTGATAAAAATAAATGATCAAAAGACTGTGGATTTTTGTCGTTTTATTAGACCGCCAGAGCTTGACCAAGGGAAATTATTAACATATAAATCAGATATTTTTATACTAGGATACATAATGTATTTTATATTATTTGATAAATCAAATAAAAGTCACAATATAAATGATATGATCATTGAAATCCAAAAACATTCAAATTTAAAAGAACGATCAATTTTGATTGAATGTCTGAATAATGAACCAATTAAGAGACCAAATATATCTGATATTATATATACTTTTTATCATAATTTTATATCAAAAATCCAATATGATGAAAATAAGCAAAAAATTTTTATTTTATTTAAAGATATTGTAAAAAATATAAAAACAAAAGATGTAACATATGAACATTTTATTCAAGGAGATGATATAGAAAATTATTCACCAGATGATTTATATGATATAGGATCAATGTATTATAATGGTAAATATGTACCAAAAGATGATAAAAAAGCTTTTTATTATTTTTCTCTTGCTGCAAAAAGAAATCATTTAAACTCATTTTATAATATAGGTGCTTACTATGCTAAAGGAGATTGTGTTCAGCAAAATCTTAATGAAGCAATTCGTTATCTTTCATGTGCTGCTGATCAAAATCATGTAATGTCTCAAAACCTTCTTGGCCATCTTTTAGTTGAAATTGATATAAATAAAGCAATATATTATCTCGCATTGGCCGCAAATCAAAATCATTTGGAATCATTATATGCTCTTGGATCTATTTACTCTGAAAATCAATATATTAAATGTGACATTAATAAAACAATTCAATATTTTACACTTGCCGCAAACCAAAACCACGTATTAGCACAATTTAAACTAGGTGTAATATATTATGAGGGAAAGTTTACACAGCGCAAAATGAACAAAGCAATTCATTATTTTTCATTAGCTGCAAATCAATATTTTTTAGATGCTTTTTATATGCTTGGATCAATTTATTTCGATAACATTGACATAAAAAGTGATATTGAAAAATCAATTTATTATTTTACATTTGCTGCTAATTATAATCATTTATTGTCTCAATTTGGCTTAGGTTATATTTATTTTATAGATAAAATTTTTCATGATATTAAAAAAGCAATTTATTATTTAACTCTAGCTGCAGATAAAAATCATTTAGAAGCACAATTCATCCTTGGTTCTATTTATAGCGAAAAAAAAAATCAATATTATAATCTTCATAAAGCAATTTATTATTTAACTCTAGCTGCAGATAAAAATCATTTAGAAGCACAATTCATCCTTGGTTCTATTTATTACAATAAAGATAGCAGGTTTTATGATCTTCATAAAGCAGTTTATTATCTTACACTTGCAGCAAATAAAGATCATACAAATGCACAGATATATTTAATTCTAATTTATTTAATTGATAAATTTCAATATTATGATATAGATAAAGCATTTTATTATTTAAAAATCATTGCAAACAAAAATTTTCCTTTTGCTCAATATATTCTTGGCTTCTTTCATGCAAATAAAGAATGTAAATATTATAACATTAATAAATCTATTCATTATTTAACACTTGCCGCAAATCAAAATTATCCTGATGCTTTATTTGGTTTAGGCTGCATTTACTTGATAAGGGAATTTCAGTGTTATGATATTAACAAAGCAATACATTTTTTAACTCTAGCTGCAAATCAAAATCATTCTGGAGCACAATTTAATTTAGGTATTATTTATTATAAATATCATCATGTACCACGTGACATACCAAAATCAATTTATTATTTAACCAGAGCTTCGAATCAAAATAATAGTGATGCACAATTTTTTCTTGGTGTTATTTATGATAGTGGAAAATATGTACCACAAAATATAAATAAAGCATTGCATTATTATCATCTTGCTGCAGAACAAAACAATGCAAAAGCACAATTTGCTCTAGGTAATATATATGATGAAGGTCTTCTTGTACCTTCTGATATAAATAAAGCAATTCATTATTACTTACAAGCAGCTGACCAACATAAAGCAAGTGCACTATTTTATTTAGGAAATATTTATTTATCTCCTTTTAAAAAAAATTTTGATGAAAATAAAGGTATACATTATCTGACACTCGCTGCTAATAAGAACCATAAAAAAGCACAATTATTTCTTGGATGGATTTATTATTATGGAATATTTAAAAGACATAACATTAATAGAGGCATTTATTTATTAACGCTTTCTTCAAATAATAGATATTTTCTTGCATATTTTACTTTGGGATTTATATATCATGAAGGACGATTTTTAGAAAGAGATGTCGATAAAGCTATTCATTTTTATAAAGAAGGGTCATGCATTGATGATCCCTTTTCAAAAAATAACCTAGGAGTTATTTATAAAAATGGATTTGGAGATAAAATACAAAAAAATATTAAATATGCTTGTGAACTGTTTGAAGAAGCGATTAAGAAACGTAATGATAGGTTATCGATGTACAATCTAGCACGAATTTATTTTTATGATGAATCACTTAGAAATAACAAAAAATCAATTGAATTATTAATCAAATCAATTAAATCTGGGAATATTCGTTTTGAATCAAGTTTTTTAAGTCTTGTGTTAATTCACACATTTGGATTTAGAATTGATGAAATAAGAAAAGAATTAATTAAAAAATATGATTTACATGAAGAATTGGTCAATAAAATATGCCAAAATATTATTTCATATAATTGTTTTGGCATTAAAAAAATAGATTTTATTTCTGATGATATTTTATATAATGAAAATTTTGGTTTTGTAAGAAACAACTTTTTGTTAAGATCTAATAATAATCAGAAAAAAATTCCTGAAATCAATGCATTATTTTATGAAGGATTTGGAATTGTTGTATAAATAATACCAAAGTAAAAAGAAGAATACCAAATGTTTTGATGAAAGTGTTATCATCAATAGTATTTGGAGTGATGTCTGGCTTACAGCCAAAGTTATACTATTTGCTTAAAATGAGATATAATCTAGTTAATAATATTTGTTCAGAATCATAAAGATTTATTATCAATTGTGATGTTATTATTTCATTTATCTATAGTTTATTTGATCCATACATAGTTTTTCATATAATTATTTGCTCTTAATCAATACATCTAATTAATTATAATCTTTATAATCTTTTTAGCCTGCATTTATACATAAAAGAATGATTTAAAACAAACAAAATTACGCTATTCATTAAATTAATATTGAATTATCTGAAAATAATGTAAACTGGCATGATTATTAGTATTCTCAATTTACTATCATAGATAAATATATAGATTTATATATAATTTATATATAATATCTAGTTTTAATTATTTAAATCTAATTTATATTTAATTTTAACAATTATTTTCAAAGATAAAAATGTTTTTATATTGATAAATAAATTAACGGTTATTGATTATTTCCAAAAAAGCATGAAAGAAATCAATGAAGAAAAACTTTTACAAACCCCTTCATCTTTTACCACAGGTGAAACCATTGGAATATCACCTACTTACCCAACAAAATTCAAAATACGAAGGTTTTTTACAATATTGGTTATAGCATTTACAAGCATGCTTGTATTTTTTCAAAGAGCAGTTCCAACGATAGTCAGTGAACCAATGGCCAAATCCTATGGTGCCAGCGTCTCAGATTTATCGATATTTTCGTCAATGTTTTTTTATCCATATGGCCTAATTCAGCCATTTGCGGGACTTCTTGCAGATGTCATGGACACTCGCTACCTAATAGGCACATGCTCCATTATATCAAGCCTAGGGGCCTTCATTTGTGGCATTTCATCCAATTTATTACTCGGGTGTTTTGGACGAGTTCTTGTTGGAATCGGATCAGCGCCAATTTATGCGCCAGCATGCAGAACGATTGCCAACTGGTTTCCGTTGAGTCAATATTCGCGAGTTGTTGGCATGTTTTGTGCTTTTGCCGGCTGTGGCGGGTTAATTGCACAAGGACCGTTTAGTTTGTTAGCAGACAGTGTTGGCTGGCGATGGTGTTTTTTCATCATTTCAATCGTTGGTGCTTTTTTGTCAATTGTTGTTTTAATCTTCGTCCGTGGCAATCCGATTTCGCTTGGTTATGAAGCTGTCAATCTCGAAACAAACGTTGACACATCCAATTTGAGTTTTGGTGAGAAAATGAGGCAACTTTGTCGAAATTTCGTGACTGTTGTTAAAAACAGAAGTTTCTGGTTTGTCGGTCTTTATAACCTGTTTGTGAATGGCGTCTTCTTCAATGTCAACGGAATGTGGGGCGGCCCTTATTTGAGGAATGTTTATGGCTACTCATTAGTTAAGATGGGGAATGTAATGATGGCGATCTCTATTGGTAACGTGGTTGGTCCTGTGATCATTCCTTGGTCTGCTGAATTGTTCAACACTCGAAAATGGTTCGTCTTTTGGGGAACTTTTATTTCATTTCTCTGTTTTGTTCCGTTTTTCATTTGGATTGATTCGCTTCAAACATTTGTCATTGTCATTCTCTTCTTCATTTATGCAGTCTTCTCAAATTCAATGACAAACGTCGCATATCCAATGTGCAGAGAGTATTTTCACGCATCCGTGGCTGCAACTGCCGTCGGCTGCGTAAATTTGACTGCTTACATATCAACAATCATTTATCAGACCGGAACTGGCGCTCTTCTCAACTGGAAATACCAAATTAAGGAAGATGAAAATGTCTCTTACTCTAAAGAGGGATACAGATTGGTCCTTTGGCTTCCCTCTTTGATATCAACATTCATCGGAATGATCATGATAATGATAGCAAAGGATTCAATTGGACCTGGAAAGTTGAGTCTTTGTTGCAGTTTCAAAAAATGTGAGAAAAAAAGTGATATGGAGAAAAATGGCATTAATGAGCCATTGTATCAAGATGATACTTATCATGATTAAAATGATAAAACCTTTAGGTATTTGTAGATTTTGAATTTTATCTACTAATCTTTCAAGATTTTGACTTTTTTATGTTGAAATTTTCAACTATTGAATTTTCAATGATAAATAATTTGATTCATAAAAAAAACTTTCCTTTATCTTTTGTTACTTTTATTATCATAATTACTCTTATATTATAATGCTATTATTGCAGTTTTGAGAGCAGCTTTGTCATGCTTTGCTCTTCTCTATGATCGAATTCACTCCGAACATTGTTATAAAATTTATATTGATCTAAATATTCCAAAGGCAATTATCTAAATCGCCAATATAAAAAAATTTATATTGATCTAAAACCTTTATTATCATCTCGGCTTATTCTTTTTTACTTTTATATTTTGTGAATAAATTTGCTCTAAAAAACAAACTTTTTAAGATAAATCTGACAATATATATTTTTAGACTTTATCATATTCATATTACATATCTTTCTGCAACACATTTTCAGGATGAATATAATTTTGTGGTAATGATGAAGTTTTTCTAAATAAAACTCTTCCAAAGCTTTCTTGTTCAACAAAGCCTAGTAATGAAAAAGTATACATATTGACAAGTGTTGATAAAAATATCATTGTTATCTCAACCGAATTTTGTTTAATAAAATTCATAATTATAAAAATTAGGGCAAAATTTATGAATCAAAATCAAAGAATTCAAAATTTTGTTTAATAAAATTCATAATTGTAATAAGAATGTTCACCTACATGCATATGAATTCTTTGATTTTGAAACAAAGGAAGATACCAATTATTATTTGATAATTAACTCAAAACTTGTCAAAATTTATATGAATCATATTTAAAGCTGAAAATTTATATGAATCATATTTAAAAAAAAAAATTTTCAGCTTTTTGAATTAAATTTTCCAAAAAATTTCCAAAATTTTACATTTTTTAGTTAATCTATTTTCATTTTTTATTTTCATTGGTAAAATGAAGTTGGAAGAAACAATAGAAAAAATGAAGTCCTTTCAAAGTTTTCTTCTTAGTTTCCTTGATGATGAAGAGCAATCAGAAGAAAATTACCAAAATATGAAAAATATATATTCATCTTGCAATTTTACTGATAACAAACCAGAATTAAAACTTTTCCTTAGCTTAATTCAAAAAGTTTTCCATGACCATCACCGTTCTTCTACCTTTTATGATAGAATTTTCCAAGCTTTATCCATTTTTCTCGACGATATAAAAAAAAATTTCTCCAATTTAGAGATTTTCAATATATTTAAAGACGATAAAAGACTTCTTCTCTTTTTAATTGAAAAAGGATTACTATTTATTGATTCTAAAATCGCCAGAAAAATGCGAGGAGGAAAATTATATAATTATGCTTATCCAATTTATTTCGGTTTAAAGAATTGCAAAGAAGACGAAAAAGAAATATTCAATAAAAAGCGAGAAATTGGAGAAAATGACAATTATATTTGCCAACTAATCAGAAATGATACAATTAGCGAATTTGTTGCCCATTTAAATCAAGCCAACATTCAGATTAAAAGTTATACAGTTCCACCATCAATTTATGAAACAAATTCTTTCTTATTAGAGAACAAGCCGACATTAATAGAATATGCAGCATTTTTCGGATCCATTCAAGCATTCAAATATTTAATGATGAATGGGGCTGAAATGAGTCCATCATTATGGGAATACGCAATCCATTCCAACAATGCCGAGATGATCCATATTCTTGAAGAACAAAAAGTGACACCAAATGATAGTACATATAACCAATGCTTAGAAGAAGCCATGAAATGCCACCATAACCAAGTTGCCAATTACATTCAGGCAAACTTGTGTGATAATATTGATAAAAAAAAGCAAATTATAAGTTCACTTCACTTTTATAATTACGAATTTTATCCAACTAAGTTTGACTGTGATGACAATGATATTTTTATCAATGCCTGCCAATATGGCCACTTTTTCATTGTTGAAGATATCTTGTCAAAAGGCCGAATCAATGTGAATTACATATTAAACTGTCCTTATCACGGAGACAACGGACAAGACAAAGATAAAGGAGAAGATGATTATAATGGAAAAGATGATGATAAAAGCAAACAAAAGAATACAAAAATTTCTGAAGATTTCACCAATTGGAATCGAATTAGTTATCTTTCTAGAGAAATATCAAAAATAGAATATAGAAATGACAACAAATGCAGCTATACTGATCAAGAAATAACAGCACTACATTTTGCCGTTGAAAATGAAGATGTTGACATTACACGACTGTTGTTAAAACATCCTAAAATTAATGTCAATCAAGTATTGATAAGATATTACCAAGAAGTTAAAAATCATCATCACGGAAATATTGACACAAAGAAAGAAGAAAAGACAGCATTACACATTGTTGCTGAAAACGGAAACTTGGAAATAGCCAATCTATTATGTGAGAAGCAGAACATCGATGTCAATAAGAAAACATTGGACAGTTATCCAAGTAATGATGATGCACGAGAAAGACTAACACCACTTTATTTGGCCATTGAAAATGACAACACAGAAGTTGCTGAATGCTTAATTAAACATCCAGAAATTAGCATCAATTTGAAGTCAACATATGAAAGATGGTGGAATGGAGGCAAAGAAGAATATGAAGAAAAAGCTCCTCTTGCATTTGCATGCGAAAAAGGAAATTTTGAAATTTGCCAAGCTATTTTGTTACATAAAGATGTGGATGTGAATCAAAAGTTAGTTGAATTCTACACAACTGCCAATTTATCATATGTTCATAAGAGAAAAGAAGCTGCATTACACATTGCAATTAGAAAACAATATTATAAAATTATAGACATTTTATTAAATAATGAATCAATTGATGTAAATGACTTGTCAATCAAAGAATATCGATTTTATAAGTATGAAAGAACAAAGCAAATGAAATCACCTTTGTTCTTAGCAATTGAAAAAGATGATTCAAAAACTGTCCTTCTTTTATTAGAAAAGAACAATATTGACATCAATTTCGGCTTGTTGGACATTGGTGGTGGATCAAATTTAAAAGGTAGAAATTCAATTGGCTACTATCATCCTAGAATTAGAAAAGATAAAGAAAGACCAATAAGAAGGGAAAGTGAAAGAAGACTTGATTATTTGAACTACCGAAAAGATAATTACACAAAAAATGGGGCGTTTAGTAGAAGGAAAATGATGGAAAATATTAAAAAATACCAGGAAATGGGAGAAGAAGAAGATATAAATGATGAGTTAAGCTATAATTACAGAATATTCGATAAAATGTCTCCATTTGAAGCTGCTAAGAAAAAAGGCAATAAAGAAATTTTAGAATATTTTAAAGATAAAAAGGAAATTGTTGAAGAGGAGGATGCCGAAGAAGAAGAAGAAGATCGATATGAATTATTTGACGAATATGATGAATACATATATTGAACTTTTTCAAAATAAATTAAATTTTTAATAATTTTTTTCTTTCTTTTTTTTCTTTTAAATTTATTTAGATATGCCAATAGCACAAAGCATAAAATTGAATTATTAGAAGCTTTACTTTAAGTAGTAATAACCACAATTATCATTTTGTCATTCTATTTGCATATCTAAATATTAAATGTATTTTCATGCATTTCTTTTAACATAAAAAAAAAATGAAAAACCATTACACTTTTGCATGAAGCAACTCAATCAATTTTAAAACTTGGCCTGCTTAATTTACACTAAAGTGAGAGAAATAAAGGGGGTCGATTCAAAAAATAATTAATTTCAAGGGAAAACGATAACAAAAATTTATTTTGAGAAAAAAATATTTGTAAAAAAAATTTTTTTCTTAAAATTTTATTTTCTGAAAAAATATTCTATTTTTTCTTAACTTGATCGTCGACCTCTATTTTTTTGAATGAGACCCCTATTTTTTTGGGGGCACTTTATATCTAAAAATGGATGCTGAAAAATACAAAAAAAAAAAAAAAAAAATAGATGATGCTGTCATGTTATGATAAAACTAATATTGTGAAAAATTCAAGTGAAAACAATATAGGGAGGTCAAAAGGTAACTGCTACCCAATAAATATTTGTATTGAATTAAAATATTACAATGAAAATATTGAATATTGCATTCGTTAATTATGATCTATTTTTCTGATAATTGACGTTTCATTAACGTCATTTCAAATCCGTTAAAATCCGTTAAAGAAAATTTTACTTCATTTTTATGGAATACGAAATTAGAGCAGTTGTTTATTTTTTGTATCTTAATCAGACATCAGTTCCAAATGCACTTGCTCAACTTGTTTCAACATATGGAGAAGGATGTATATCACGAAGTGGTGTTCGTTATTGGTAACGAGAATTTAAAAATGGCCGGACTGACCTTGCTGATTTGCATCGATCGGGAAGACCTGTTGAAAACGATAGAGTTGAAGAAATACAACAAATTTTAGAAGAATTTCCATTCGCTTCTGCAAGATATATATCAGCCACACTTGCCATAAGCAAAGGAAAAGTTATTAGAATTCTAAAACAAGAGCTTGGTTTAAAAAAGTGCACTGCAAGATGGGTACCTCACTTTTTGAATGAGGACCAAAAGAGAAAAAGAGTGGACTTTTTTAATGAGAATCAAACAACAATTCAAAAAGTATTCTATTTTAATGCTGAAAAAGCTCACATCACTTAATGAGAATCAAAGAGCATCAGTTGTAACAGGTGATGAGTCATGGATATTTTTGATAAATCAGCAAGAATCTGCATGGTGTGTACCTGGAGAAAATCCACCAGATTTAGTGAAGAAGATGATTAATTCAGAAATAGTAATGATTTTTATTTCTTTCAACTGTAAAGGCATCATATCAATAAATGCTCTCCCAACAAATACAAGATTCACTAGCACATATATGTGTGAAAGCATTCTTCCTGAAATGACTGAAAATACAAATGTAGAAATCGCAAAATTTACAAAACATCATAAACTTTTACATATTGATAAAAAATTTGTTTTTAAATAATAAAGAATTTATTGAGAGAAAATATAATACCAATAATTGTAAATTCATCTAAAACATTTCAATATTTATTTGTTTATTTTATATCAAGGTACTATTACAAAATATTATTAGATAATTAGAAAAAATAATTGAATGGATCAAAAACACGTTGATTTAAATCAATTCAAATCTATATATGTATTCATCATATTCGTCAAATAATTCATATCTATCTTCTTCTTCTTCTTCGGCATCCTCCTCTTCAACAATTTCCTTTTTATCTTTAAAATATTCTAAAATATATTTATAACAAAATAATTGAATGTAATGCACAAAAAGTTATAAGGACAGTTATCTTATAAATAAGTATAACTTTATATTTATATTAGGTAGAATATTATTTTATATTATTAATATATTAAGATTCTATTATAAATGAAAATAAAATAAAAAAATGGCATTAACTGTTAGGTAATGAGAAAATTATTTTTAGATTTCAATTTTAATCGACGAATTCCCTACATGAATACCTCTCAATAATTAATATATATATATATATATATATAAATTGAAAATTAAGGTACAAATCCAGTACGTTATTTTTTGAATATGAGAACGTTTATTATTTGAATAGTTGCATGTCTCTGAAAAAGTTTAAATTGACTAGGTTTGTTTTTGACACTTATTTTACAATTTAAATAAGCATTATGACATGTTATATGAAATGGATGAAAATAATCGTTTTTTATTTAACATGTCATTTTATTCTTTGAGAATGAGAATGTCAAAAAAAATTGCGGTTACTAAACGTACAGGATTTGTACCTTAAAAAAAATAACCAATGATCATTTGATTTATAATTATATTGATGGGGAAGGAAAAAATAGACAAGCTGGTTGGTAGACTTTTTTTTGGACAAAATCGGCACCTTTTACAATAACCGTTTTTTGTAAAGTCCAAATTCGGCACCTTTTACATCAAATAAACATTCAAAATCAATTTTTTTACAAAAAATAAACATTTTTCATTATATTTATATATAAATGTTTATTAAAATAGAATTATGATAATATTTGGTATATAATTATGAATAATAAATGAAAAAAAGAAAACTATCCAAAAGTATTCCTATAGAGTTAAATTGAACAATTCATATGAAAATAATTTATTTGATTACTGCGAGCAAGGTCACCCATGTGTGTATTAGTATTTCATTTCAATTTGATATCTGCCAGAAACAAAAACAAATAAAAAAATTAGCTACATGATTATTTTCTGGGCTTAATAGACATACTTTTGGCTACAAATCACTTAAAAAGAAAAAAATTCTGATATAAAAAATAAGTTTTTTTGCTAATATGATATTCAAATTAATGTACAGTGAATTGAGATTATGATCATGTAGAACTCATCACCGATAAAAGTCTGTATTACCTCGAGCTTGCTATATATATGAATGCTTTACAGTAGTGTTTCATAATTCAAAAACGTTGCGAAAATAAAAAATCGACTTTTTAAAAATAGCAATCCAAATAACAATTCAAAAATAAAATAAAATTTCTATTCAAGCATTCAAAAAGTTATCGTGTTATTCAATAAAGGTTTGAAAATAAAAAATCTACTTTTTGAAATAAAACTTCTCAAAATTATAATTTTTTTTTTTTGATTTTTTTTGAAAAAGTTTAGATATTTTCAGAAAGATTAAATTCAAAAAGTGGATTTTTTTTAGTTAAAAAACATTTTTCAATTTTGAAACACCACTGTAATACCGTACCTTGAAAAACCTAATATTGCTCTCAAATAACTTCATACTAGATTTGAATGAAATTGAATGATCTTTATAACAAAGAAAATTAAGCATATCTCCAAAAATTTAAAAGAAATAATACATTATCTTTATCTAAAAAATATTATTATTAATTTTTTGATGATCTAGTAACAATATATTTTCGATTTAGGTAACTTGCAATATTATCAGATCTATTTGCTATAAAAATTAAGTTTCTCGTAATGTAGCTTAACGAAAACTATTATGATTTACTTTTATTTGCTTTTCGACTGCTTCTCTTCTTTTGGTATTTTCAATGATATTATTGTTTTTTTTTTTTTTTTTTTTTATGAAAGAGGTATTAAAATTACCAAAATTTGAATAAAATCCAAAATTAAAACGATTTTTTCATAATTTTTTAATATAAACCAATTTCTTATTTAAAATTTTTAATCAATCAAATTGTACATTTTAAAAAGGCATTTCTTGTGAATCTAATAGGACTCATTAGACTTGGAAAATTTGAAAGAACATTTCCTTTAGATATTTCTTTTCTTTTTAAATTATTAAAAGAACTTAGATGGATTTTTGGAATCTGCTTTACATTATTATAATGAATTTTGTAATTTTTCTCATAAATTTTTAATCTATTTTCGTCTATCTGAGGTTCAAACCATATTCGTCTATTTGTTTCTTAAATATAATAGTGTCAACATCTCCAATGTAAGGTATATTTCCTCCTGATTCGCTATGAGGAAGCCAACGATTTCCTGAGAGAGTTGCACAAATGGCAGTTGAAATAGATTGAGGTGTGAGACCAAAAGTATTTTCAATATATTCTTGTTTCAGTCCTTACCTTTTCATTTCACATATCTGGATTTGTTCTCTGGAAAAAGTAGTTTTTTCTTCATCTGTCCAATTAAATTGATTCATATAATAAAAATGAAAATCAACGTATATTTTTTTACTTCATTTGTTAAGGGAGCAGTATGAATGAGTTTATCTCATTAAAAAGTGATTTTTTAGTAAAATTATCGAATTATATTATATAAAAAATTTTTTAAAATATATAAATATAATATATAATAATTTTATAATTTTATAAATAAGAAATTATGATTTTAAAAATTGAATTGATTATGACAAAACTTTCAAAAATTTTAAATAGATTTTTTCAATATTTTTGAATTATGATCGATACAAAATTAATAATTATTGGTCAATTTCATTTTACATGGCTTTATTCCAACAAATTTGAAACAATACTTAAAATAAAATACGGACAAAAACCAGTGGTTCATATTTGTATAGATGCATATAACAACTTGACTTCCATTACATGCCAGATTTTACACTATTCGTTGATTATGATTTTCGAATCAATTAACTAATAGTCAACGGTTTTCCAGCTATTTTTGAATACTTTTTCAGCAATTTTAGAAATATTACTCTTGCTCCTTCATAATACTTATCTACTTATACATCGTTAATATAATCATAGCAGTTTTGCGAAAAAATTGGCATATTCCTATTCACTGTCCTGATTTTAATCTTGTCTAACATCATATTTAGCAGCTTTGCAGTCTCTTGCTTTTAGAATAAAAATTTTTATTAATAAACGAATGTTCAGAAAATTGAATGATCTTTCAAAATTTTAGACTTGAAATCGTAGTTTTGAACATATGAATATTAACTTTTTTAAAAAAATATCTATACACATATTCACTTTGAAATGTTTTATACATATAAAAAAATCAGATGAAGTTTTTATCATAAGGAAATAAAATTTGATATCATTTTTTTATAAATATATCCAAAATCTCAAAAATGGCTCTGTCAAGTTAATTATTAAAATTCATAGATTCGAATTTTTAATGAATAATTGATTCATTGTTCATATTGAAGGACTACATAGTTTTTCAATTTTTCTTGATTAACGGACTATTTGTAGATCTATGTAGTCATTCAATTTTTGATGAATGAAATTATAAAGCAGCATTATTCTTTTTACTCACAAAGAAGTTTAATCTGACAGAGAGATTTTTTTTTTTTATTCTATTTTAAAAAAAGTTTTTTATTAATCAATTTTAATTCATTTGTAACAAAATAACAAAGCGCTTTAAAAAAACATGTATTTATAATAGATAACTTTTATATGAATACTTATATTAAAAATTTGATTTTATAATATTTTTTCATATAAATAAATAAAATATTGCATGATCACATCTTGCTTATAATATCTTCATTTTCCAGAAAATTATAATTTTGATTCTTTTACAATCTATTTTTATTTTATTGAAATAACATCTGGATATATGGATATTTAAACAATTCTATATTTAATTTTTAATGAGATATTCTCATTTGAAAAATGAATAATTCAATTTTTTTTTCAAATAATTCCTTTTTTATTTATTCAAAAAAACAATTATTAATTCAATTAATATTTTATAAATATACAATAATAAAAAATTGTTTTTTATTTAATAACATAATATTTTATGTTTAAAAAAATCACAATCATTGATTATATAATATAATAGTTATATACTACTTATTTATCCAGATATTAGTGTTCATACTACACCCTTAAAATTAAAAATTTTCAATGAATAAACTTCACAGTAGTTTCTCAAAAATTCTTTACAATTGAAATATTTGTATTAAACTATAATAAATTTCAATAATTGAATGGATTTAGAAAGGGGATCCGAAATCGGCGGTTATGGAAAATCGAATTCTTCAATATAACTTATATTAATAAGAATACTATTTAATATTTAATAAAATTTATTTGGTAAAAACATAATCGAATGTAGGGGTTTTGAGATATAAAAATCTTAAGAAAAAGTTTCTCATTTGAAAGCTTATTCGGTTGTATCAATTCAAATCATCTTCGCAAATTGAGAGGCTCTCTGCGAAAATACTTTTATCTTTTTTAATTTTTTAAAAAACTGATTTTGGAACATTTTTATAAATATAATTATATATATATTAAGTTATATCTTAAAATTAAAAAATAAATATGAAAATTAATTAAAATATACATAATTATAATTAAATAAAATTGAATAATACTGTTCAAACAATATTTCATATTTAAAATATATATTTATCTTCAGATATATAGCACATAATAGAATATTTTTATATATAATAGATATATATTAAAGTATTCTATTTAATTATTAATATGACTTAATAACTCTTTTCTTTTAAATAGATTCATATCCTTTTCTTCTTTTCTTTTGAAAAGTTTTTTTTCTCAAAAATATTTGTATGATCATTCAAATTCAAATTTAAATAATAAAATCATGATTTTTGAAATAACTCTGCATTCATTTATTTTGAATTTTTAATATATGGTTTGATGCTAATAAATGATTAAAATTATAAATGATATAAAATTTTCATCATATGTTAAAATCTTAAAAAATAAAATTTTATTTTTTCCAAAGGAGCACGGGTAACCGTTTTTCGTACGTTAAGAAGCCTTAAAAAAACATTTATATCTTATTATAAAAACAAGAAAAAACAATATTTTTTAAATATATTGATTATTTATATTAGATAATATAATCCATAATGATACATTACAAAATTATTTCAAGTGTGATGAAATAAAGTCCTAATGATGTTTTTTTTTGATCATCCAAAGGACTTGTAAATTAAAAGTTTTGATATTTTATTTTAGTGCTAAATGATAAAATGACATTATATCTTTTAAATAAAATTTATAGTAGACTTATAAATTTCCAAATCACATTTTTTATTTTTGAAATCCTGGGGAATATTCTTTTCTGTTGAGTGTTTATTTACATTGATATTTTATTTTGTACCACGATTGGTGTTAATAATTCTATTATATTATAATTAATGTTTTGTTGATACGGAATTTTTATTACAAAATATAATTTTTTTAATATATATTTATTTATTAAAGCATATTAAATATAGTATTTTCATTTTGGAGTTGAAAAGATAATAATTTCATGAATATTTATGTTTATTAAAAATCAAAGTTTTCGGAAAAATAATAACAAATAATTGTTATATATAATCATACCAAGCAAATATAATTATTTATCTGCAGAAAAAATCAATTAATTATGATATTTATGTATTTTAATGATGTTTAGAGGTTCTATGATATTTTATTATTAAATTTTAATAATAAAATAGACTATTATCTTTAATATAATGAAATTTCATTTCCAAAATAACTAAATACATAAGTAAATTCAGAATAAAAAATGAATAAAATAAAAAAAATTGAGTAGTGAAAATAAATTATCGTTCAATTTGTCAACTTTTTGAATTATTTTTATATTTTGATATTTTTCTTTCATTTGTCGATAAATCGATTTATTTCTGTGTATTTACACCACTTCTATCAAACATGTAAAAACGTTTAGAATTAAAATTTGTACGTTAGTTCTGAAAAGTTAAACTTTTTGATAACTTAAATTTTTAAAACATGAATAATGTTTTTCCCCTACGATAGATTTTTTTTTGGTCTATATAAAACTTGCTTAAAAACCAATATACTATATAATATTTCAATATGAAGTCGAAACGACGATTTTCAATAACCGCCAAAGTAGTGCTCCTTTTTTTTTCCTCTAAAATATATAACTTTAATAATATTTTAATTAATATATTTAATTTATATATAATATGTTTGAATTATTTTAACTTAAAATATTTTATTATATAAAATACTTTTTAAGATAAGCTTATTTTTAAATCAGAAAAAAATTGTGAGGGCCGTTCCCATTTGGATTTAGTATGAAGTTATATTGAGAGTAGTATGAGGTTTTTAAATATACGGTATAAAAAAAATGATTTTCAAAAGATAAATGGTTATACGTTTATTGATTTTTTAACAAATTCTATTGATCAATTTTGAATAGATAAATGGCCTGCTGATTTTGTCCTTTTTGGAGTCTACCAGCTGGTTGGATTAATACACTACAATGCCATCATTTCAATTTGAAATCTGCAACGACAGAAAGAATGAAAAAATTTTCTTATATAAAAATAATTATAAAATTAGTATAATGGCTGTTAATTTATTTAAGCATATGGGAGGGAAGCCATTGAAGCAATTCCGCATTGGTTGTCTTTCCAGAGCATTTTCATGTAACCTTTTTCTCCCCATGATGTTCCCCATGAGTTACGGACGATCCAGTATTTTGTGCCATTTTCTGATCCATATCCGACGCAGCCAACACCATGATCGAGGTTGGTTGAAGAGCAAGATGGTTCATCATAAATTCCACCATAGTAAAGTTGGAATGACCAGTTTGAAGCATCGATAGCAACAGCAACTGGGCCATATTGTTCAACCTTAGCAGCAAGATCATCTTCATCACCTTCAACAACATTAACATATTTGGAGAGTGATCCGACATGGTTGTATTCGGAGTACTTGCAAGTTCCGTCAACAGCTTTGTAAACATAATCGTTTTCAAGGCACCATTGTCCGTTTTGGGAATTGATGACATAGTCATAAGCAGATGTCATGAGACCACCATTGCAGCCAAAGCAATCAGTAACGCAGTCGACAAGGTTTTGTTCAGAATAGCTTTGGAGTGTTCCTGTTGCGATAGCATTGGCTGATTCAGCGGCTTGAACGGCTGAGAAGGCCCAGCATGATCCGCATTGGGCTTGATCTTTGATTCCATTGACAACACCTTTGTCACGCCAGTCAACAGAGTCGGCATTAGCTTTCTTTGATGATTTAACGGCAACACGTTTCTTAAGATCCATACGGAAACCAAGGAGGGCTGAATATTCAGCTGGTGTGTAAGCGGCAAATTTGTTAAGAGCAACTGTGAATTTCTTGTTGGCAGCATTGTGTTCCTTAACAAGGCGGGAGTTGGCAAGGAAGATACCAAAACGAGTTTGATATTCATCGCCAGTGAAAAATTGGTTAGTGGATCTCATCCATGAAAGGAAAGACTTCTCTTCATGTTGAAGATAGTAGGCACATGAGGCCAATGATGCTAAGAGTGCAAACATTTTTAATGATATGGCCACAATTTTTTTTTCAAACTTTTTTTTTTCATTTAACTAAAAAAATAAATTTATATTTTTCTTTGCTAAAATTTAATTATTTTATAATTTAATAATATTTAAAGAAACTATATTTATAATAATAATTATATTATTAATTATTATTTCTTGAAATTATATTGTTACTGATGTATTTTGAATTTAAATATAACTTGAGTTAACGATATTCAATTTTTCAGGTTTCAGTTTAGAAGTTTCTATAGAAAAAAAATTCAATTCTTTTATTAAAAATCTTTGAATTTTGCAACCGACATTCAATTTTCAAAATGATATTTATTTATCAAATAAGTTTCTGTTCAATATCTTAAAAAAAGAGGCTTTTTTAAAGCATTAAACATTGACTATAAAGTATAATGCTAATTTCTAAAACTTTATAATAGTAATTTTTATTTTTTATTATAATTAGTTTGTTTATATTTAGTATGATATATTATTTCTCTGAGTTTATATTTAGCGACGTTAAAAAAGAATATTATATATGATGCTTTAAACAAATATAACAATAATTTCTATAAACTCTCCTAATGAAATATATTATTACAATTAAAGTTTTTGGCTAGTTATGAAGAACAAACATGCTTGCTTTGCTATATAGAATATAAAGTTCATTGGAACGTGTATGAAAATTCAATTTCAACTCTCATTTCCAGCTTTTTTAAACAAATGAAAAAAGTGATTAAAAAAAAAAGGTAGTACAACTAAATTGAATAAAAAATAAATTTAAATGAATTTATATTTATCTTAATAAATAATTTATTTAATAAATATAATATATAATTTATATATTTAATATCAAATATTATAAAATGTAATGGTTGAAATAAAGACTTTAATTAAAATTCAATATATATCGATTCCTTATATATTTGTATCATTTAAAAAATATAGATGTCATTTGAATGGGTATACTATGTGTTATACAAATAATATTTTACTTTTTGGCGAAATCCTTCAGTAACTGAAATATTAGATTTATGAAACCAATCAACAAAATCTGCATTTTTAGAAAAAACTGACATTTGATTTAGATTGAAATTCAAATATATTAGAAAGTAAATGCATATAAATAAAATTGTATTTTTCATTTGGCTCCTGTAACGTCCAATTTTTTTAAAATCATCATTTAATAATTCAACAAATTCACTTTTTCTGCATTTTTAGTTAAACTGGAACAGGAAATTCAGTAGCACTTCACTTTTATTCAAAAAGTTAAAATTTTTAGAGCCGTTTATTTGAATCAATTCAATTTTATAAAATTTTACTTATAAATATGAATTATCAAGACATCGCTTATATATTTAATTCAGGTCTTAGTCGAAATCAACAAATTGCAGAATTGATAAAGCTTGATATCAAATCAAGAGACATTCAAACTATAATGCATTGTGGCCCCAATTTAATTTGTGAAGTTCGACATTCGTTAAATCTTACAGGATCTGCTCCAGAACAATCCAAAAGAGGCCGTCCATCAAAAAAAACTCCAGCTGTTAAATCTTTTATCGTCGAACAGACCTTTTCAAATCCTTTATCATCTGGAGATGATTTACACAATCAAATAAAAGATTCAATGAGCATAGATATAAGTCGAACAACGATCAATGAAGTTAGAGGAGAATGTGGATATAAATTCCTTCCTCCTATTCAAGAACCATTGTTGACCGAAATTCAGATAATTAAAAGATTAAACTTTTGCTATACAGTTTTAATTCACAGATACAATTTACCGTCCATAGGATTTTCCGATGAGTCGCGCTTTGGGCTCGGTTCAGACAAACGTTGGGTTTGGCGAAAACGTAATGAGTATAATCCTAAAGCAGTGATACAAAGAGAAAAATTTGCCACATCAGTGATGGCATGGGGAATGATTAGTTCGAATTATAAGCCTGATATTTACATTTATGAATCCACCGAAAATTCAGTAAAATATGTTGAAATGCTCATTGACAATTCTTATTTGACAGATGCTCAAACATTTTTTGATGGAGAATTCGCCTTCCAACAAGACGGAGCCAGGCCACACACCGCAAAAGTCTCAATCGAGTCCATTACAAACATTTGCGATTTGGTAACAAATTGGCCTCCGAATTCACCTGACCTGAACGTCATTGAAATGTTGTGGGCTCTAATGGATAACATGATATCTTTTTATCATCCAGCAAATAAAGAAGAACTAATAGAGGCAATAAAGATTGCTTGGAATTCAATTGAAATTGAAACAATAAACAAACTTTGTTCATCATTTGTTGGACGATGTTATCTTTGCCTCAAAAATCGCGGACATTGCATACAAAAAGACCTTAAAAAAGGATTAAGATATGACATTAGCGATGAAGAAATTCAATCTCTTTTTGAAGAGTTGAAAAATGAAGGAATAATTTTGAAAGAAATTCCATTAATTTTACAAAGAAAAATTGAAGAGTAAAAATTTTTATTGAATTTTAACTTTTTGAGGCGACCGGAATCTCAGTAGCAATTATTTTCACTTTTTGAAAACCAAAAAATTTTATATCATTGAAAAAATAATTTTTTGTGAGCTATCGTGCTACTGATTTTCCTGTTCCAGTTTAAAAAATGAAATTTTTTTCAATAATAATAACTATTTTTATATAATACATAATGTTTTAAAAGCATATAAAAATATATCAAAAGAATTAATGATTAAAATAAATTATATAAAAAGTTATCGCTATTTTAAATTTTTATAAAGTTTTATAAAACTCTTATCAAAAATAATTAAAATAAATTGAGATAAAATACTCAATAAAATAGACCAAGAAAAAAAATCAATTACGTTTTACGATTACGTCTACGTGAAAAAAATTAGTATACGACTTTTTTAGAAAAAGTTAATAAAAAGTTAACTTTGAAAAAAAAGATATTTATCTTTAAATATAAATATTTTATCTTTTCAAATTTGAGAGCTCTAGCTTAGAGGTTAAATAAATTTGAGACTAAAGTATTGAGTTCGAAACTAAACCTCTTGGATTTTTTTTTATTTTTATATAAATTCTGTAATAACGTTTCATTTCGGCAATTTTTACATTTTAATTCGTCTTTTCATTGAATTTTTTAAAATTCCAATTACGTCCGAAGGGTAAGTTGTAAGACCTTTTTAAAAAAATATTTTTTTTAATGAAATTTCATTATTTATATTGATATAACGCATCAATAAACACATAGTATGACTTACAAAATTTTTATATTTGAATAATTTCCAAAATGTCATTGCAATTGCAACGAGGAGCATGTTCCAACATATTCTCATTTTCAATTGCTGCATACGAACTTTTGAACTGGAATGCTTTGTACTTCGAGTTGGATAAAAAAACTGACTCTTTTTCTTTCAAGATAAAGCGGTTTGTTGTTTTTTACTTTTCCTTTTGCATGAATTACAAAATGTTTTTTTGCAGGATTCGGAGCTAGATATCAGAAAAATAAGCCACCTTTTGAAAACATTTAGATTATTTTTATTTCAATGATTCTCAACGAAGACGAATATCATTAATAACATACTTTTTAGAGATGAAAAAAAAGATTTTAAAGTTTTTTGAGTATAAATATCTTTTATCTAAATATCTAAATTTGAATTTCTTCTAGAATCAAAGGTAATCAATTATGGAACTTTTCAGAATCCGTTTATTATTCTTTCAAAGTCAATACCTTAATTCCTTGGCAATTGTATGTTGCACCAGTTATATTCAAACCTTTTGGTATCATTACTTGCTTTAAAGATGTACACAAATAAAAACAATAATTTCCGATCTTTTTAATTGAAGGAGGAAATGAAATTTCTTTTAGCCAAGAGCAGTTATAAAAACAATAAGCACCTATTTTTCTCAACGAAGAAGGCGCTTCAAAAGTTATATTTTCCAATCTACAAAATTGAAAAGCATTATTTTCAATTACTTCAACAGAAGAAGGAATGCAAATTTCTTTTAATGAATTGCAAGAATCGAAAGCAAACCATTTAATTGTTTTCAAAGAAGACGAAAGATTTATTTTTTCCAATGAAGAGCATTTATGAAAGGCCTTTTTACAAATAATAGTAACTGAAGAAGGGATTGTTATTTGTTGTAACGAGTAGCACTTAGAGAAAGCACGAGTACCAATTTCTGTTACAGAAGAAGGAATTATTGCATCTTTCAATGAAGAGCAACCTTGAAATGTATTACTGCTAATTTTAGTTAAACCAATTGGAAGTACTATTTGTTTCAATGAAGAACAATTCATAAAAGCTCCTTCTTCAATTGTTTTTACAGATGAAGGGATTGTTACTGCAACCAATGATTTGCATCCATTAAATGCATAATGCGATATTGATGCAAGAGAAGATGGAAACGCGATTTCTTTTAATGATATGCAATTTGAAAATGCAAAAGTGCCAATGGATGTAACTGGAGGAGGAATCAAAACTTGAGTTAATGATTTGCATGACCTGAATAATCTAGGACTAATTGAATAAATATTTGGAGGAATTGCAATTCTCTTTAAATGTCTATTATTTTCAAATGAGAAGTAACTTAGTATATCCTTTAGAAGCAGTGCAAAAAATATCAATTCATAATCATTGGAATTCGCTGCTGCTTTTAATTCACAACAAGAAAAATAATAATCTCCAAATTTTTTTTCATTTGCATCAATTAATTGATTCACTATTTTCGAATATTTATAATAACAAAAATGATAGAATTCTGATTTATCATATTCATTAGGCAAGTATAAATAATTACTATAACGAAAAGCATATTCAATCACATTATCTTTCATGTCTTTTAAATCAATTTGGTCTTTAGGAAGCAAATTATTTTGAATATAATTTGCAAAATCATTGTGATTGCATTTAATGGATTCAAGAAGACATAGTTTGAATGAATCTGGTGGTTGAACTTGTTTTTGTTCAAGAAGATGAATCATTTCTGCATTGTTTGAATGAATGGCATAAGACCATAATGACGGTTGCAATTCAACATCATTTAATCGTAAGTATTGAAAAATTTGAATTGATCCAAAAAATGCCGCGTATTCAATTAAATTTGTTGATTCATTTTCTATCAAATATTTATGCGTTTCAAAAATTGACGGTTTGATTGTGCTGTTAAGCGAAATGTTCTTTTTGCTTACATATGTAATAAATTCTTCAATTGAATCGTTTCGTATCAAAGAACAAATATATGAGTCATTTTCTCCTAAATGACGTTTTTCTTCATATTCAGTGAAAATATCATTGTCAATTGATTTTAATTCATCTTCTATATTTTTGAGTTCTTCTTCTTCGACATGCTGCTTTATTTCAGGATAAAAAAAGTGACAATATCTGCTGTTATTTGATTCATATTTATATAATATATATTTGCTAATGATTTTATCAGAAATAATAATTTTTTCGTCAAACAAATACAATAAAATTAACTTGCTTTTGCTAAAAATTTGGAATAATTCATGATTTGACAAAATCTGTTTGAAATCATCCTTTAATGTAATAAGTATTTTTTTGATTTTGTTTATAAATTCATCGTTTCTATGATGATATTCAATTAAATTTAAAATTAATCGAAGAAAATGTCCAAGTTCTTCTTTGTCTTGGAGCAAGTTTTGTGTTTTCACAATTTTGATCAAATCATTAAAATACGAGTAATCATGATCATCATCTCTGTTTTCAAGATAAGTAACAATCGAAATATACACTCTTTTCTGATGTGAGATATATTGTTTAATGTCCATATAATAATGAAGTTTTAATCAAAAAAATAAATATTTTGATACAATAGGCCAATTCCGAAAATTTTTCAAAAATTCAGATAAAATTTTGTACAAAATTTCAAAGGTCGTACAACTGAATTTTAACAGTAAAACTCAATGATTGGTTTGTTTAAACTAAATATATTTTATTATAATAATAATAATCAGTTTTATAAATATTTGCATCGTACAAAATTCAAATTAAAATAAAAACTAAAAGGATATAAGTATATATTAAATTTTCTTCAGAAAATAAATTTGAGTATTTTATCTCAATTTATTTTAATTATTTTTGATAAGAATTTTATAACACTTTAAAAAATTTCGAATAGCGATAACTTTTTATATAATTAATTTTAATCATTAATTCTTTTGATATCTTTTTATATGCTTTTAAAACATTAAGTGTTATATAAAAATAGTTATTATTATTGAAAAAAAAAATTCATTTTTTAGCCAAAAATACAGAAAAATTGAATTTGTTGAATTATTAAATGATGATTTTAAAAAAATTGGACGTTACAGGAGCCAAATGACGAATACAATTTTATTTATATGCATTTACTTTCTAATATATTTGAATTTCATTCTAAATCAAATGTCAGTTTTTTCTAAAAATGAAGATTTAGTTGATTGGTTTCATAAATATAAAAAGTTTAATATTTCAATTACTGAAGGATTTCGTCAAAAAGTAAAATATTATTTGTATAACACATAGTATATCCATTCAAATGACATCTATATTTTTTAAATGATGCAAATATATAAGAAATCGATATATATTGAATTTTAATTAAAGTCTTTATTTCAACCATTACATTTTATAATATTGGATATAAAATATATAAATTATATATTATAATTATTAAATAAATTATTTATTAAGATAAATATAAATTTATTTAATTTTATTTTTTATTCAATTTAGTTGTACGACCTTTAAAATTTCTTATCAATTTTGACAGAATAATGAGAGAAATATTCAGAGGGTGGTCAACCAATTGGATACACATAAAATCTTATAAAATTTTAATATATTATTCATTTATCTTTGTCTATATTGAATAAGATCATGAATTTTTAAAATAATTAAAAATAACATTTAATTAATAAAAATAAAATTAATAAATATTTATATTTTAAAAGATTCGAAATATTTGCTGATTTTTAAAAAATGCATATTTTAAATTTTTTTATTGATCGATAAGTCATTTATAATGTCCTAGTGATAAATATCCATAATAAATTGTTTGATTTTTTTAACGTTTTAATTTATGAATAGTCCAAATCATTATTTATCATGTAAATTGTTTGCAAAATCTTGAGAAATTGGCAGATAGATTTCAAAAGCTATACATATAATTTATAAAATAAATAATGATAATTATATATTATTATTTATTTTTTAATTTTCAACTACCAATTTTGTTATATTTATAATTTAAAATGTATCAATTGTAAATTTTTTATTTCTCAAATAAACTGAAATCTCAACTTTTTAAATTAAAAATAAAATCTAATTTGAATAATCAAAATTTGAGATTGAGATTTAGAGATAAAATAAATTTAAATCTTATTCTATTATATTTATAGAAATAAAACCTAATAATAACCTAAAATGTAATCATTTTAAGAATATAACTTAAATATCCATACAGATAAAATGATTTTAATTTTGAATACATATTGAAATTTTGGTTATTCAATTAGAAAAAAATACAAATATATTATTGTTATTATATTAAATTATTAAATTTTTAGTTGCAAACATACTTAATTATGATAACAAAATATAATATTAAAACATAATTATTTTATACTTAATAATTATGGAGTTTTATCTATAAAGCAAGGTTGCCCACCCTCTAAATATTCTCAATCATTACTTTAAAAAAATATTGTGAAATTTACAGATCTTCTCTTAAAAAATGTTTATCTCTTTCAAAATTTTCAATTTTTTCATCTGTAACATTCATTAGAGATTGAATGCATTCAATAAATGTTCATAACTTTTAAGTGTTTCAATTATGATTATAAACAGTATCATTCGTTCACGTCAAAAACAATAACATTATGATCAGGAAAACAGTGAACATTGAATAAACGAACGATTTCAATGTTGAATGATGATACTATACAAAAACTCATTAATAATCATTAAAATGAATTTTGTATGTATATACTGAAAATTTTTCCAGATTTCAGTTTTTTCCAAAATGAAAATTCTGGGATATTTCAGAATTAATAAAGAAATAACTCAAAACAATAAACGAATATTGGAGATTATGCTTTCGATGAATGCTCATCATTTTCATTTCTTTCAATGATGAACAATTTATTATTACAAATAAAGAATAATAATAATAATAATACAGAAGAGAATTCAAATGTGAAAATGAATTTAAATGTGATCGGAAAATTTTTAAAATTTTACAGTTGCTTCACTTTTGTAACGATAAAACCCACTTTTGTAACGAAAAATGTAACCACCAAAATTTTTAAAAATTTTATCACATAACTTTTTTAGTTTAATTTTCACTTTCGTAACGAAAAATTTCACTTTCGTAACGAAATTATTATAAATTCATTTTAACCAAAAAAGAGAGAAGGCACGAACAAAAAAGCATGTTAACAGTTGTTTACTAATACGAAATTTGAACTTTTTGGCTTTTCAATTGCGAAATAAAATCATGAGCCAAATATGCCAAATATACTCATTTAAAATAATCTGAAGCGCAAAAATCAATCATACTACTATTTCCTTTACTTAGTAAAGTATATTTCAAAGCAAATTGATTTCGAATTCAATTTTTTTTTTAAAAGCATTGGCTAATTATCATTCAATTACCTTATTGACGGCTCATTTAAGATGATTTTTTTTGGAAATGTTTGTTGTTATTATTGTTTTTAAATAAAAGAAGAAGTTTTATTATAATGCTTAAAAGATATTGATAATATAAAAAATGGAAAATGATTAAATAGTCAATAGTATTTTGCTAATCATAGAAACGTTTTTAATTTTTGATAATAATAATAAAGTATCTTTCCTATCATTTATCCTATCATTTTGTCTTTTTATATCACATATCATTCTTTTTTTCTTTTTTTACGTTTTAACGCCAAAAGAGCATATAAAAATGGATAAAAATAAAATGAATGAATGTAATAAATATTAAAATTAATTTTAAAATGAATTTAATTTAAAAATATCATAGATATTCTTATTTTTTTATAGAAATAAAATACTCAAACTTTTTCAAATCATAAACCAATGAAAAAGTGAAAATTTTTATTTTTTAAAATGATGTCCACTGTGCACTATCATTTCTCAAGGAGAAAAAAATTAACACAAGAAGACTGTCATGATAAAACTTCTTCTTTTGTTATTATTGATTTTAAATTTATTATTGTTTTTTAAATTTTATTGATTTTAACTTTAAAAACAATAATAACAACAAGCATTTCCAAAAAAAATCATCTTAAATGAGCCGTCAATAAGGTAATTGAATGATAATTAGCCAATGCTTTTAAAAAAAAAATTGAATTCGAAATCAATTTGCTTTGAAATATACTTTACTAAGTAAAGGAAATAGTAGTATGATTGATTTTTGCGCTTCAGATTATTTTAAATGAGTATATTTGGCATATTTGGCTCATGATTTTATTTCGCAATTGAAAAGCCAAAAAGTTCAAATTTCGTATTAGTAAACAACTGTTAACATGCTTTTTTGTTCGTGCCTTCTCTCTTTTTTGGTTAAAATGAATTTATAATAATTTCGTTACGAAAGTGAAATTTTTCGTTACGAAAGTGAAAATTAAACTAAAAAAGTTATGTGATAAAATTTTTAAAAATTTTGGTGGTTACATTTTTCGTTACAAAAGTGGGTTTTATCGTTACAAAAGTGAAGCAACTGTAATTATTTAGGATTTTTTTTTGATACAAAGACTTTGGTAATAAATGAAATATTTTTCACATTTGAATTCTCTTCTGAAATAATAATAATAATAAAATAAAAAAATAAAAATAAAGAAGACTTTTAATAATAAATTACTTTTGATCTCCAAGAAGTATTTTAGCATCACAATTGCAAAATGCATTTTTATGGATGTCGACATCATTTGATGGAAAGTGAATCTCTTTTAATGAGCAGCATCTATCAAATGCGTTATCTTTCACCGTTTTTATCGATGAAGGAAAAGTCACCTTTGCCAAAGACGTGCATTGCTTGAAAACCGACTCGTTGATCACTGACATTGAAGATGGAAGAGTCACTTCAATCAAAGATGAACAATTGTTGAAAGCGTATGAGCCAATTGAAGCCACGGATGGTGGAATTGTTATTTCAACCAATGATTGACAACCACTGAATGCATGAATACCAATTGCGGTTACTTTTTTTGGAATAATTAATTTCGTCAATGATGAGCATCCGAAAAATGATGATCTTCCAATTGACTTCACGGAATCAGGAATAGTAATGCTTAATAATGATGAACAGCCATAAAAAACATAAGCTTCAATTTGTGTAATCGGTGGGATTTTTGGAAGATATTTTAATTTCGAGCATTGCTTGAAAGTGGCCCTTGGAATCTTAATTCTAGGATTATTAAGTAAGATATTCACAATATCCATGTTAGCATTTAAAGCAGCAAGATGTAAAGCTGATACATTAATAAAATATTATTTTGAATTCTATTGGAAAAGTTGATTAAAAACTCCTTCAAAAAGTTTAACTTTGAACTAAATAAAACAAAATGAATAAAGAAATGCTATTAAAAATAAAAGTTTTGAAATTAGTATATTTCCTTCCTTATTGATGTCAATATTCTTATTCTTCAAAAGAATTTCAAAAATGTCAATGTAATTGTAAAGAGATGCATTCAAAAAAATTGAATTCAAATTGAATTCTTCAGAAAAGAAATCAAAGTTAAAATAACGGAAGCTATAATTAATAATAACATCATCAGGTTCTTGACCAATTTTGTTGTCAATTATGTATCTAGCGATATTGTTGTGGTGACATTTCATCGACTTTTTGAGGCATTGACGATAGGAATCATTTTCAGGCAAAATTTTGTTCTCTTCAAGAGCGTGAATTATATCGGCATTGTTGCCGTGTATTGCGTAATTCCACAATGACGGTCCAAGTTCAACACCATTCAATTTTAAGTATTGAAAAATTTGAATGGACCCATAGAAACACGAGTATTCAATTATACTCGTTTTTTGGTGTTTCAATAAAAACGGATTCGTCTCAAAAATTGACGGTTCAATGTATGAATTCAAAGATATGTTAGTCTTTGTAACTTGTGATATGAAATCTTCAACTAAGTCATCCTGAATGAGGACAGCCAAGTAGCTATCGTTGGCGCCAATTCGCCTTTTTTCGTCAAAATTGGTGAAAAATTTCGGATCCTTTTTTAATTGCTTTTTCTTGAGCCTTTCCGTCTGTTCTGGGCCGATAACCGTTTGGATTTCGTTTAGAAAATACATGTCATAATAATTGTCACTTTTTGAATCAATGTAATTGACAATTTCATCATCAAGTGTCAATTTTTTATTTTCAAAGAAATATAGAAGAATTCGCTTGTTCGTCTTGATGATCTCAAAAAGTTCTGAATTTGAAAAGGTTTGTTTGATTGAACTTTGCAAATAATCAAGAATTTTCTCTATTTTTGAGAAAAAGCCGGTTCCACGATAATGATGATTGGAAACATGTACTATTAGGCAAAATAATAAATACAATTTTCGTCGATTCTCTTTGATTTTTTGGTTTTCGATATTGGAAATAAACATTGAGAGCGAGCTATCTGCATTTTCTTTTTCGCATTCAATATAATCAATGAAATAGCTATAGAGTTCTTTATTTTCGCTAAAAGATTTTTGTATTTCCATGCTAGTTTAATGAAAAAATATTGTCAAATTTTTAAAAAAATTTTATAAAACTTTTTGATAAATGTTTTTTTGTTTACAACATTCAAAAAGGCATCGAAAATTTTAAAAATTTGAAAGAAAAGTATGCAAATTTTAATAAAATTAAACTATCTTGGGAAAAACTTTGGATCATTCAGATATAAATTGTTTACATATAATAATGTAAAAAAATTACCATATGATCTTATTGTAAACAAAGTAAAAATATTATCAAACAAATCTTTTACAGATGATGTACAATACTGATAAATATTGGTAGAATGGTAATCTTATTTAATTATTTATTGTTTTATATATTTTAGTTTTATTTATAATATTATCAAATAATTATTTTACCTTCTTTGTTTGATCCTCATTAAAAAAACTATATTCATGATATATATCAAATTTAACTTTTATTGATAATATATTAATATCAATAAAATTCCAAAATCAAAAAAAAAAAATATTAAATTTTTGTCAATACTTTTTTATTATTAGTATTAAGTAATTATTTAAAATTAATTCATATTTAAGATTAAAAAAATTAGAATTTCCAGTTTGTTCTTATTGAAAAGTTTGATATCTGATTTAACATAAACGATTTAACATTACTTGGAATATCAACATCATCATTTATGATTGTTTTCCATTCATTAAGAAATTTGGTGATCTTTTTGAAGTTATTATCAACAATTTTATTATAGATACTTTCATATTTATCAAAATGTATCTTAAACATAAAAGGTGTAGTTTTCAACAAAACAGGATCATCAATTGTGAACAAATGTTTGTTACAGTATATAATATTTCTCACACAAGTATCATTTGTCCCAACAATTTTCCTAAAAGCAAGAATTTTCAACAATTCAATCAATTCGTTATCATCCAAAGAATTAACCAATTCATGAGAATAAAAATACTTGTTACCATCATAAACAGTAACATTTTCTTCGAGTTTAGAACTCTTTAGAACTACTTTATTTTGATCAATTTCAATCAAATTTTTCGAAAGAATATAAACTCCATTTTCATAACAAACTTTTTTTGAAGAATAAGAATCATTTGAAGACAAAAGTTTCCTCTTAATGACATCTGATAGTAACTGACAATTCATTTCATCTTCTTTAATAAAAGGTCCTTTAAGAATATAATTATAATTTTTTCCATCATCTAATGAACAATAGTAAACTCTAACTTTATGCCTTCCTGTAATCAATTGTGTTTGAATTAATTTAATTTCGTCATTGATTTTCTCAATAACTTCTTCCTCTTCTTTTTTTACACTCTTAACTTTTTTCGTTTTCTTTCTTTCAGGTTCTCCTCTCATTTCTTTTACAATTTGACCAACCCCTTTATTCGTTTCAATGTACAGTTTCTTACCTTCTCGTTCAATATAACTTTCTTCTTTCCTTGGAAACAAGATCAAATTATTTATAAAGAATTCATAATTTTTTCTTTCTTTTGGACAACTTCTGACATGTTTATCATATATATAATCAGGTAATTTTAATGTCATATCAAATTTTTTATCTTTTTCAAAATTAAATTTTTCAAGTTTATATTTCTCATGAACATAATCAGTAGTCTCCCAAACACATAGCATATATAGAAATGTTAGATGACCACCAATGTATTTAAATATTTTTTCCAAGTTGATAGTCGGATATCTTTTTTGGAAATATGATATAAACTCAATTTGTTTATTCTTACTAACATAAGCAAAGCATTTTCGAAGAAGGGTCATGAGATCATCATGATTATTTCCGAGAATTGGAGCTTCGTCAATTAACTTCATTTCACTCGCAAGTCTTATACCATAACAGCCATCGTGACACTTCATGTGATTGCATATGACAGGAATAAATGACATTAATTGACTAAGATCGGCTTCTGTATTGAAGATATCATTAATCAAATATAAATCTGGACAATCTTCAGAACAATTTTGAATTAATCGTTTCTTCAATGCATTTGGAAATTCTCGAAATTCATAACCCATCTCGATTGCCAATTCTACATTTCCTCTTCTAAGAGATTTTTGTAACGAAGAATAAATTACATCAAAAGTAAATCTTCTACTATATCCTTGCCTCCTTAAAAACATTTAAGAACTAATACTTAAACTTCCTTAAATAAAAATGATCTCATCTGACTATCTCTTTAAGTGAAGTTCCTTTTTTTACATAAAGGAATTCACTTTAAAATTTATACTCAATTTTTTCTGAGACTTAATTATTCTCTCAAAAAGTTTTAAAGAAAAGTAAACAAAATTTTGGCAAAAGACTATTTTGGATAAGAAATCGTTCATATTATCATCAGCAGGATTAAAAAACTTAGTCCAAAATCAAAGTTATGGAGATGACTTTAAATTTATTTTTGGAGAGCATGAGGTCCAAATGAAAAATCTTTTTGCAAATTTATTTCTCCATTTGTTTCCCAAATTCATCAATCAGATCCAACAATTACTTTTGTTCATTTTTCTAACAAGGCTTCTATCAATCAACTCAAAATAAACTATTTATCTAAAATGAGCGAAGAAGTCTTTTCTCTTTTTGAATCAATCAGTAAAGGTAACTCGATTGATATCGACAAATAACAATGTTTTCCACTGAAAGTTATCTTAAATATGTTTGATGCTTGTTATAATGTCATATTAGAATACCAGTTTAATTATATAATTTTAATTTATTTCATTATATAAATTCTATTTTATATTTAATTATCTTAAGCCTAAAAAAAATATTAAATGTCATAGCTTAAAATTTTAACTCAAAATTATAATTATTATATCAAAATGGAATTACCGGTAATTACCAGTAATCATAAAAAAATACATTTTACTACTTTTATGAAAAAAATATATTTTAAACGTATTTACTGGTATATATACTGGTATACAGTATTTACTGCTTACCAGTAGCATTCCGGTAAACGGTAAAAACTGATCTCGGTAGCCATCCCTGTATTCAACATTATCAAAAATATTCAAAAAATAAATAACTTGATTTGTAATCAATTAAAATCTTCTTTAATATGAGTGAATAAATATTTCATTTTGAATAAATATTTGGTCGTTAATAAAGAAAATTGAATGATTGTAGAATTTTTAAACTTTAAACTAACAAAATATTTTGAATTAGAAAGAACTAATTCCATCAAACTTACTATTTTTAATAGCCTCTATAAAAGAAGTTCGAAGATCTGTTTCAAGTGAAATACCTTCAAGAATAGATAATAAATCCTTTAAAACTTTATCATTTTTTTCTCCACTCCATGGTTTAATTTTCACTAGATTTTTGGGATTTGTCAAGGCAGATCCAGCTGAATCATCAATAAGCAGAATTTGTTTTAATGGCCTTCTGATCACGTTTAAGTCTTTAACATAGTAGCCATATACATTTAAACATGAATTTCTATAAAAGCAATGATTTTTTTTAATATTGGGCATAATTCTTTCTATAATTGGATTAGCATACTCTGGATCTGACGCAGTATAAAAATAAATATCAAAAATCTTAGATATTTTCTCTAAAAAATGATGTAAATATGGACGCATTTGAACAAAAAATCTTCTCTTTTTAACTGTTATTGTAAAAAATTGATTATTATCAAGATCTCTTGGCAGAAGTGGCGTTACATGAACAATTGATTCATCTAAATCAATGACAATTGCAGGCCTCGAAATAACAACATAAGATATTGACTTGCGCATAATACTGGTATTGTTAATTAATTATAAATGAATTAATTATCATAGATGATTTTTGATTTCAAATTTGAATACTCAACGTAGAAAAATTTCAAAAGGTTATTTCCCATATAATCAAAAATTTCAATGATTAAAAAATTTTTAATTGAATGAAGATAATATTTATTCAATTCAAAATTCAAAATATAAATAACATAGATTTATTGATTTCCTTTTCCTTCTTTTTTATTTTGTTTTAATCAAAATCAACGAACATGAAATATCATATTTTTTTTGAAAACGACTTTTTTGAAAATGTAATTGAAAATTAATGATTGTTTTATATTTTTTGATAAGCAAAATTTTGCTTGTGAAATTTAGATATGAAATCAAACTTTTTGAGAATATCGTTTTTTTATTACATGATTTTTTTATGATTTTATGTTCATTATTATATATATACTTATTACAATTTAAAAAAATGCGATATTATATTTTATAACCCACATTCAAAAATTCAACAATAATTTATCGTAATTATTAAAAAATTCAATATCTATTTAAAATTCAGAATTATCAGATTCTAAAAGTAATACTATTATATTGAGACTTTTTTAATATTTAATATATTTTAATATTCTTTTGGCAATAATTACAATTGTTTCTTTTTTTTAAATTATATTTTTAAAAATAAAAGCTGCTTTTGATTTCAAAAACTGTTTTAACAATTAAATTAGACAGTTTTATATAATTTTAAAAAATAATATTCAGTATTTGCTTGCAAGTGGAAATGATGAACTTACAAAAAGATTATTTTATAATTTAATCATGATATTAATTATCTTAGAGCTAATTTTAGGTGAATCCAATAATTCAAGCTAAGAATATCATAATATAACTTGTCATTATGTTAATAAAGCAATAGTATATCAACTAAAAATAATTGATTTCATTAATTTAAAGAAATCTAATTTGTTTGAGTTGAAATTAATTTCAAAAACAATTTTATCATATGAAGCCGAATGGAACCTCCCCCCAGAATTTTTATAATACATGATTGACAAACTAAAGCAACAATGAAAAAATCTGACCGTTTCTTTTTATTCTCCACTTTTTGATTATAAACGATCATAATTCACCACATTAATTCACCAAATAAATATCAACTTTTTAAAAAAAGCTAAAAAAATGAGCGTATACGATTATTGAATCTGACGAATAATGAAAAAAATTTGATATTCTTGTTAAATCAAAGGAACACGTTTCTGTAAATTGTTTTGACAAATAATATTGTACATTAATCAAATACCAACTTATATCCAAACATTTTCATTAAATTCTCATTTTTTCACTGAACAAATTGAATATAAATTCATTAATATTATTATGAAATATTGAATATATTTATCATAGAAGTTTAATCAAATGAAGTTTGCTTCAAATTAAATGGAGCAGTATTAATATTTTTTTCATTATATTCGCTATTTTTTTGAAATAGGATTTTTAGTTTTTTAATTAATATTCTTCCATTAGTATAATTAATATTTATTCCAATTATTAAAATATATAGCTTTTAATTTATATAATCAATTGAGATGTGTAATATATTTATTTTTTCGACATCATTCTTTTTTCTCACAATCTTCACAAATTCCTTAGTTCTTATCCACATAAAGTGTGAAAATTGAATATATTATTTCAATTTTTCAATAACTTTTTAAAGGACGGCTAACTGTCTCAATCAAAACAAATATATTTTTTGGCTAATATTTTTTGCAAATCAAAGAAACAATTCAATAAAATATATTTTAAAATCAATATATTATTTAAAATTAAGTAAAATATCAAAATAGTTTAATATAAAAAGAAATAAATATAAAATAAAATAATATTTTTTTGAATTGATTACCGATAAAAATAAAAATAATATCGAACTCATATTATTCAAAGTAGAATGCAATCAGTTACAGGCCTTACTATAAAACTACTTTCGTTTACAGTTCCACAATCTGTTTTGCGTGGAACCGATCTACTCCGAGTAAAAGCGAGAACACTTCCTGAAGAAAATAAACAGAAATACGACTTAAAAGGAAAACAAATGGGCCAATGCAACTTAAGTTTCACGTTTAATATTACCAATCAAACCGAAAAGGTGCTGTTCATACTTCGAAAAAAAACAATTCTATCAGGAAACAAGACTGTTGGAACTGCAGAAATTCCAATCAGTGAACTTACAAAACCTACAGCTAGCGAGTCATCAAACATTATAACTTTGGATATTTACTATCCTCTCGAAAGACAATTACACGAACAACTACCAAGAGGAGCAGATCGTGCAAACATTAAAGAAAAAGTAATTGGACAAATGAAAATCGCTGTATCATTATCTGAGCCTCTGAATTAGACCAAAAAGATACCACAAAAAAACGATTAGGGCAAAAAGAGCAAAAAAGACAGCCCAAAAACAGATAACGACAATTATTGCACGGACAATTTAATATAAAAGTTTGCATGAAATTCTCTCTAATATTTTTTAAAAAATTATAATTCATTTCTCTGAAATTTTCCATTTAACTATTTGTATTGTTTTTTTTAAAAAACTTGAATGATTATCAATATTCATGAGTGCCTCCAGAAATGATATAAGGATCTTGATATGTTATTTCATCCGAGGTGATTAAGTTCATGGAAAGGTATTCAATTAGAATTTCAAGGCTCCCTCTTAAATGCCATGTTTGGAATGCTTTCCTGGAAAAAAAATCAAAAAAAAAAAAAAAAAAAAAAAAAAAGATGAAGTACAAGCAAGCTTCTATCTTGTTGATGCTTTCTTCTTCTTTATGAATCTATGGTGACATGCAAACAAAAGTAATGGTGCCATTTTCTCTCATATGAACAAGTCCAAAATCGACAATATTTGAGTGAAAGACTGTTAATCATAATACTGCCAAGATTCAGGTCATTGTGCATCATTCTATGAGGCTTCAGGTCGAAGAAACTGTTCTTCACTGATAATTCAACTGCAATTAAAACTTTCAGTGTTGTTTAAAAGTTTTTTCTTATTCACTTCTTTAACATAGAAAAGAAGAAGTTCAAAAAAAAAAAAAAAAAAGTTCATTCGTGATATTCTTCCCATTTTGGCTTGAAAAAGATTGGTGTTTTCTGTAGCTAAAACTCTCACAGATGCAAATGTGACGAATATGCACTGAAAACTCAATTCAAATGAGCACTTTTATTTTTCTTAAAAAATGGCTAATCAAAAACTTTTTCAATTCAGTTAAGATTTTGCTGTATGCTTCTCAAATATTGGTATTTTCATGCAAATTTGGCAATTACGATGAATTGAATCATTTAAACAGCCTTTTTTTAAATCAATTATATTAGAGATAAAAAATCATTCGAAAAAAAAAAAAAGAAATAATGTAAATGATTTGATTTTACAGCTAAGAGAAGTCATTTATTATAAACATGCATATAACAAATCATAAAATTTTATATTATTTTTTTCATGATAACACAAATTCCTTTTTCTCTAATAAAAACTGAATGAAAACCTTTAATATTATTAGAACAATTCTTTCTCAGTTTTTTGTCGACATTATTAACTTTCTTATAAATCTTCAAATTTTCAGTGCTATTAAAGAAAAAGTCAGCCAGCGAACATTTTTCGATTTCATTTCTACGCGCATAGAAATACCTAGTCAATCTATGAACATAACTAATTTGAATCTTTCTTTGTTTATTAGAATTATAACCGTTTTTGGTAGCAGAATCAGGCACGTTTTTGTAATAAAAATAACCCAAAAAGTCAGCACAAACGAACTTTTTCATGAAAAGATAAACTACTCAAATAGAAAGAAGATCCTCAGCGTTACAGATTCTTTTATTCTCAACAAATGGAAGAATAAGATTAACAGCTTTCATATAAACCTTTCTTTTTATTATTTGAACACCAATTAAAAAGAGTTTATCGTACTCCCGACTTTTTATAAAATTATTTGAATATTCAATTAGAGTTTTTTCAAAAAATCACAATTTCTATCTGAATTTAAACTCAATTTTCTGAATACTTTTGGAAAATGATATACCTAGATTAAGTAATTAAAACTTCTTTTTTGATTTATATATATTATTATCTTACTTTTAAAATTGAGTTTTGATTAAAATTCAAAGACTCAATTTATTACATAAATTTTAAAATTATAAGGTTGTTTATGTATTATTACAATCTCAAGTATATACTGTTTTATTATGTATAATCATCTTTTTAAAAAACATACCGAATATTATAATAAATAAGGTTTTTAATTAAAAAACGATCAAAATAAATTCATTTTAAATTGAATCATTTTCACTCCCAATCAGATATTTTCGCCCTATCATACGCCAGTATATTTTTAAATCAAAATTAATTCGAAAATTCTAATCAAAATAAATCGTAAATTGAGATAAAAATATTTATTTTGTAAAAAAAAAAAATTGAATACCTTTGAGTCAGATTATTCAATTTTTCTGCTATTTATTCATATTAAACTGCCGTTCAAAAGTCGGCCCACCTTTCAGCTATAATTGGCCTTGGTGGCGGTTATTTTATAACGTATTAATACAAAAAAGGGAACTTTTTTATTCAATTTTGGTCTGAGTTTTGAACCAATTCAAATTTATTATTTTCAATATTTTATATTAAAATTGAATTAAAATAAAATTTTACTAACTAGTTCAAAAAGAGTGTAATTAACTGGCAAAATATATGGATATTCTATTTGAAAATGACGTAAATCAATAAGGGGAGCATTTATTTGAAAAAATTTTTCCGAGTTGAGTATGCTTTTGAAATATTTATACTGAATACTGGAAATGCCAAGCAAAAATCATAAAAATCAAAGAAGTATAATGGTATATGGGCAAAAATCCAAGTGTAACTTCTAATTGCAAGATTGTTTATCAATAATTATAATTTTTGAACCTTTAATTTGGCACCAAAAGCAATAAAAGATACAGTCGAGTTAAGTTATTGGCGAAATCTTATGAAAATGTCTGCATACTGAATTGATCCTTGATAAATTAATGAAAAATCAAAAATTTTAAAGATTAATTTGAAAAGAAATAATAAAGCTTATTAAAATTGAAATAAATATTTTTTGTCAAATAATTTGAGAGAAAAAAAGCTTGGGCTGGCATTTGAATTTAAGTTTATTCAATACTAAAATGATGGAAGTGAATATCAAAGAATTCTTAGAGGTAATGAAAAAGATACAAAAAAATCTTATAGATTTTTTGGAACATGGCGACAATAACGAAGAACAATATCAAAATCTAATTCAAATATTTGAAGATATTAAAATTCATGATAATCAATTTAAAATCAAACCATTACTTTATTTAATATTGAAAATATCTAATAATCATCATCGCGAGCCCGCATTTTTCAGTAAAATTGAGAAGATTTTGCTGCTTTTCAAAGACGATATTAAAAAATATTTTCCAAATAATGAACTTTTCCATATTTTCAAAAGCAACAAAAGACTTCTTTTGTTTCTCCTTGAAGAAAAAATAATGATTTTTGATGAATTTATTATTAAAAGAATTGTTAATAATGAAAAATATATAGAATCAAAATATCCGCAATATTTTCAACCAGAAATTCAACCATTTATTAACGAAAAATGGTTTCCAAAATACGATAAAAATGATTGGAGATTAAAATATAATAATTGGGTTGAGGATCTCAAAAAAGAATTACAGGATGGTTTTTATGAAATAAGAAAAATAGGGGAAAATGACGATGAAATTTGTAAATTGATTCAAAAAGATTTGATTGAAGAATTTATCATTTATATAAACAAAAATTGTTATCCAGTTAATTCCACAATTAATCCATCGATTTATGAAACAAATAATTTTTTACTCAAAAAGCAAAATATAACATTAATTGAATATGCAGCATTTTTCGGCTCAATTCAAATTTTTAATTATTTGAGACAGAATGGTGCTAAATTAGAATCATCATTATGGCTTTATGCAGTTTATGGTAAAGATCCTGAAATTATTAATTTTCTTGAAGAAAATAAAATCCAGAATATTAAAGAAAAAAATACTTTTTTTGCTAAAAATGTATCATTTGAACAAATATTCAAAGAATCAATAAAATGTCATCATATTGATGTTGCAAATTATATTCGAAACAATTATTTACAAAATGAAAAAGAATATTTAAATGATACATTGATTAGTGGCCTGAAATATTATAATTTTATGTTTATGCAATGTAATATTGAAAATGAAACTTCATTCTGTTATTTATGTAAGTATGATTATTATGTACCTATCTTTATTCTTTTTAAATATACAGATATAGAAATAAATAAGAAAATAATTTGTACGGTTATATTTTAATAAAATTCAAATCATATCTTTTAATGGAATTCAAAATCATATATTTTAATGAAATTCAAAATCATATCTTTTAATGAAATTCAAATATAATTATATGAGACAGCATTATATTTGGCAGTTGAAAAAGAAAATGCAGAAATTGTCAAACTTCTATTATCAAATGACAAGATTGATGTTAATATTCTTAATATTCCCATTTTTATTTTATATAAAATTCAAAAACATATCTCTTAATTACATTCAAAATCATATCTTTTAATGGAATTCAAAAACATATCTCTTAATGAAATTCAAAATCATATCTTTTAATGGAATTCAAAATCATATCTTTTAATGGAATTCAAAATCATATCTTTTAATGAAATTCAAATATAATTATATAAGACCGCATTATATTTGGCAGTTGAAAAAGAAAATGCAGGAATTGTAAAACTTCTATTATCAAATGACAAGATTGATGTTAATATTCTTAATATTCCCATTTTTATTTTATATAAAATTCAAAATCATATCTCTTAATTACATTCAAAATCATATCTTTTAATTACATTCAAAATCATATCTTTTAATGATATTCAAAATCATATCTTTTAATTACATTCAAAATCACATCTTTTAATGATATTCAAAATCATATCTTTTAATAGAATTCAAAATCATATATTTTAATGAAATTTAAAATCATATCTTTTAATGAAATTCAAAATCATATCTTTTAATGAAATTCAAATATAATTATATAAGACATCATTATATTTGGCAGTTGAAAAAGAAAATGCAGAAATTGTCAAACTTCTATTATCAAATGACAAGATTGATGTTAATATTCTTAATATTCCCATTTTTATTTTATATAAAATTCAAAAACATATCTTTTAATTACATTCAAAATCATATCTTTTAATGGAATTCAAAATCATATCTTTTAATTACATTCAAAATCATATCTTTTAATTACATTCAAAATCATATCTTTTAATGGAATTCAAAATCATATCTTTTAATGAAATTCAAAATCATATCTTTTAATGAAATTCAAATATAATTATATAAGACAGCATTATATTTGGCAGTTGAAAAAGAAAATGCAGAAATTGTCAAACTTCTATTATCAAATGACAAGATTGATGTTAATATTCTTAATATTCCCATTTTTATTTTATATAAAATTCAAAAACATATCTCTTAATTACATTCAAAATCATATCTTTTAATGGAATTCAAAATCATATCTTTTAATACAATTCAAAATCATATCTTTTAATTACATTCAAAATCATATCTTTTAATGATATTCAAAATCATATCTTTTAATGATATTCAAAATCATATATTTTAATAGAATTCAAAATCATATCTTTTAATGTAATTCAAAATCAAATATTTTAATAAAATTCAAATATAATTATATGAGACAGCATTATATTTGGCAGTTGAAAAAGAAAATGCAGGAATTGTCAAACTTCTTTTATCAAATGACAAGATTGATGTTAATATTCTTTATATTCCCATTTTTATTTTATATAAAATTCAAAAACATATCTTTTAATTACATTCAAAATCATATCTTTTAATGGAATTCAAAATCATATCTTTTAATGGAATTCAAAATCATATCTTTTAATGATATTCAAAATCATATATTTTAATGGAATTCAAAATCATATCTTTTAATGAAATTCAAAATCATATCTTTTAATGATATTCAAAATCATATATTTTAATGATATTCAAAATCATATCTTTTAATGAAATTCAAAATCATATATTTTAATTACATTCAAAATCATATCTTTTAATGAAATTCAAAATCATATCTTTTAATTACATTCAAAATCATATCTTTTAATTTCATTCAAAATCATATCTTTTAATGATATTCAAAATCATATCTTTTAATGAAATTCAAATATAATTATATGAGACAGCATTATATTTGGCAGTTGAAAAAGAAAATGCAGAAATTGTCAAACTTCTATTATCAAATGACAAGATTGATGTTAATATTCTTAATATTCCCATTTTTATTTTATATAAAATTCAAAATCATATCTTTTAATTACATTCAAAATCATATCTTTTAATAGAATTCAAAATCATATCTTTTAATGGAATTCAAAATCATATCTTTTAATGAAATTCAAAATCATATATTTTAATGGAATTCAAAATCATATCTTTTAATGAAATTCAAATATAATTATATAAGACATCATTATATTTGGCAGTTGAAAAAGAAAATGCAGAAATTGTCAAACTTCTATTATCAAATGACAAGATTGATGTTAATATTCTTAATATTCCCATTTTTATTTTATATAAAATTCAAAAACATATCTCTTAATTACATTCAAAATTATATCTTTTAATAAAGTTTCAAATTATTTTTATAAAACACCTTTGCATCTTGCAGTTACTAAAGGATATCTTGAAATTATAAAACTATTACTAAAAAACCCAAAAATTGATGTTCAAATTAAAGATGATCAAGGTAGAAAGCCAATCGACTATGCCATAAATAATGAAATACAAAAATTTCTTGGTTAAAAATTTTTAAGGCAAGAATGCAAAATATTCATCATAAAAAATTTTAAAAAAATAATTTTTTTTTTTTTTTTTTTTTTTTTATTATTAATTTGATGTAGGCGTAGTGACAACTTTTTGATACGGTTCTCAATTTTCGTCAAATTCAAAAAGTGGAATTAACAATCATTATCTTGATCGGTTGCTTAGGGAATAGGTCCTGCGATCGGATGTAAACTTTCATATTTTTTAAAAATCTTGTAGATTTTTTTATAACTAAATTTATTAAGGGCAAAATTGGATTTCCCAATTTAAGGGCAAAGTTGGTTTTGCCAAAAATTCAATAATAATTCAAAAAAATGAATAAAAATCATTTTTTTTTGTGAGAGTACTGAAATTATTTTGGAAGTATTCAATTTTTTCTTACACGAAAAAAAAAGATCGAAGATTTCTGATGAATCAAAAAAAAACTATGACTTCTTTCTTGTGGCGAATGAATAAGATTATTCAGTATATTTTTTTTATACATATAAAATTACAAAGAATAAAATAAAAAAAATATCAATATACGTATAGTTGGCTCTTCTATAAGTTAATTTTTTATTTAAAAGAATGATATAACTAGAAAGTATATAAGTTATATAATAGTATTTATAATATTTTGTTGATGTATCTTTGCTTTTTAATCATCCACGACTATTTTTTCCCAAGCATTTACAAAAACAACTTTCTGTCTGATCGTTTTATGGGAAATAAATTGAAATATATTATTTATGAGACTAATATAAAGCTATATTTTGTATAATCACTTTGATATAATGATTATTTATCGAGGAAAATTGAATTGAAGTTAGTATCATGAAATTTTTCTGAGAGGTGAGTTGGCTCTTCTCTCAAAATTTTTAAAAAAAAAAGTAGAAAAGATTTTGTTTGCTAAGAATGGCATTAATATGTCATTGATATATTAGTATATTTTTTTCGAATTAAAAAACGCGGATGCCAGGAAAAAAAAAAAAGATCATCGAAGATTTAAAAACATTTCTTGTGGGAAAATAACTTGTATTGAATTTGAGCATGTTGAATATCTGAATAATATCATAAATCACGGGAAAATAAAAAATTAATGGTACAGACAGTGTCTTTCCAAAATAATTTTTAATAATTTTTGAGTTATATGGTTCTCAAAAAGTTTTATTGAATTATATTAGTTTATTAATTGTGGAAAGTTAAATGATTTATATTTTTATGGTATTTACTCCTGGTTTATCTAATAAAACATTAAAAACTTCTTTTTTATTGAATTTTCTCTTTTTGAAATGAAATAAATCAAAATATTAATTATTTTCACTTTTTGTGATAAAAATTTTAATTTATTCAAATAATTTTATTTTTTCAGAGTAATGTTATATTTTCTGTTTTTAATTTATTTTTTTGGTATTTAAAAAGTTTAACTCAACCAAATCAATTTTTAAAATATTAAACTAAGTTTTTTAATTATTACCTTATTCACAAAAAAATTGAGAGTTTTTAATTCAAATTTTCTATGAGTCTTCAGAAAGTAGGACGATAAGTAGGGACAAATTATTTTTTTTAAAATACCATATCTTTCAATTTTGAGAAGATGAAAATAAAAAAAAAGAATATAAAAAAGTTTTTTATTCAGGAAAAATACCTTTTAAATAGCTTTGGGAGCCTTTGAGGGCTAAGCCCAATTGGTTAAGGTAATAGCGGGAGCCTCGACCTGAAATGAATGAAGGTATTCATGCCTAAATAACTTAAAAAAAATATTTAGCTTTATTCAAATTTGAGAGGACGATAAGAAGGGACAAATTAAAAAACTTAGTTTATAGTTATTAAAATTTCAAGATAAATTCCAATTATTTTCTTTTATTTATTATTTAATGTCATTTATAAAGATGTTTTAAATTATATAAAGTTGATTTAATTTGAAAAATAAGTCAATTTTAAATTGAAATATCTTTATTAAATAATCATAGAGTTATAAATAAAACATAAAATTAAAAAAATAGATTATAATATTTCTCAATGAGCACTTTTAAAATTATACTCAAAATTTTATAATTTTTTTAACATCTAATTTACTAAAAATGATGTTTTTTTTCAATTACAAATTGGACGTATTGATACAAAAAGTTCTTAATCAACCGATTATCATCAGAAAATATCTTTATAATGATGAGATAAGACTTCTCTTAAACTGCCATCTTCTCTTAAAATCAATACCAGACATTTCACACAGATGGCAGGCTCCTTTTTCATTCTATAATATGAGAAATTTTAATTTTCAAAAAAAGAATATTTTAATTCATACGCTTTGATAATTTTTTTATCAAAATGGTCAATAATTTTCATTTTCCAAACTAATTCAAGTTGGATCTATCAACTTTTTATAATCAATTGTGACAGAAAATTATTTGAAAAATTGCATTTCCAGAAAAAAATCATTTAAAAAAATATAATTGCTTGATTAATATGCATATAAATGATTAGTTTTACTTAATAAGCTTTTTTTAAAAAAAATTAAAAAACAATCAAAAAATTTGAGAGAATAGCAAAAAATACTCAATTATTTGAAAGCATAGAAAAATAAAAATATGAATAAAATTAAATATATCAATATATTGATAATGCTCAAATTATTGGTATACACACTTAATTATTTCAAATAATAAACATTCAAAAATAGTATAAATATGAAAATTTAATATTTATATATCGCAATATGAACGTTTATCTTTTAAACACCAAATTTGTATAGAAAAAAAAAATATTCAATTTTTTTTTTGGTTTCTCAAAAAATGATCGTCAGCCAACTTTGCCCTTAATAGATGATATTCAAAATATTGAATAAAAAAAATTTTTTTTGTGAGTATTCTCAATTTTTTTCTTAAGACACTCAATTTATTTCTGAAGGCACTCAATTTTTTTTCTTACTGGAACTGAAAAGATACAATTTTTCTGACCTTTCTAAAAAGAATCATATTTTCTTTCCTACGGCAAACTTATTAAATTAATCGAAATATTAGTCCTACCACAATAATTTTTTTACAAAATAAAATAAAAAATAAAGCTTATAATATGTAGATTTGGATATTCTTTGTGTTATTTTTTATTTAAAAAAAAAGGGGTTAATGTTATGTAAACTATGTTTATAATATTTTTTTTTTAATTTAATGCCTCACAATATTGAGTTCAACTTATAAATTGTATTCAAATTAATTTATCAAAAAAAAAAAAAAAAAAAAAGCGAGCAAAATCGATGAATAAAAATGCCAGAACAAAAGTAATGATTGGTTTCGAATATACATAAAAAAAGATTAATTTTGGCCGGAGGATTTTAATTTTACTTTAGTTGTTCAAAGGTATCCAAACTCGCTGTTTTCGGTGAAGCTTTTTATAATATCTTTATGTTTTATAATTTATAATTATAAATGCTTATTTCATGATTAACTAAGATTTTATCTAGAATAAATTAAGATATTTATAAATTAAATTTAAAATCAAATTGAATGGTTTTGATTTGAATAAATAATGTAAAAAATCAATATTCTGATAGGTAATTAATGGATTTTTCATTATTATTTAGATATAATTAAAACCTGGATAATATATTTTAACTCCACATATAATTTGTTCTCTTTATAAGTATCAAATATTTTTATTCTTTATATTTTTTTTTTTGAATTTTTATAATTTATCATTAAAAAACAAAATATAGAGTAAAACAATAAAAAACTCTAAAAATTTTAACTTAGCAAATAAAATAAATCAACTTTTGCATTAATTCGTAAAGTATTCAATTTTTTTATAATACCCTAATTGAATATTAATTTCGTGTAAACGTCTTTTTTATTTGTAAAGTTAAAATAATACTCAGAAATACTCACAAATATTTCTTTACTAATAAAATAAAAAAGCGGTTTTTTACCATTTTGAAAGAAAACTACATCATCTCGTTCTTTTTTGAAGCTCTAGTTACGCCTATTGCATTTACAACTATATGTTTTCTTTTAGGGTTTTACTTTTTAAGGTTTTTTGAAAAAGTACACAATATTGAATTAGATGGATATACTTTATGAATGATATTAGAATTCTTTAAATAGAAAAATGCTATAGAATAAAGTTTACTTTAACGAATAATCCTGATAACTTATAATTTAGAACAATTTTTGCAAACCGTTATAATTAGATATGTTAATATAATTTCATCACCTTCACAAAATCGTGTCATGTTGTTTCCAATGTTATTATATTCGTATAAACTATTTAATTAGCATGTTTATTTATTCACTTCACTAACGAGCTTTTTTTTATGCATATGAGTATGATGAAAAAACTTTTATTTAAAAACTAAATCTTTTGCAATAAAATTATTTTAAATCATAATAATGATTAGTATTGTTGATTTATTTTAATACTTTTTCATTTTGAATTTTAATTATTCTGGAAATATGATGAAATAGTATAAAAAAAAACCCTTAAAGTAATATAATTAAGAAAATTATATGAGATAAATATTTATTTTATAAAAAAAAGTAAGAAAAATGATGGTTTATGAGTAAAATTATCAAATTTAAAATTCTCGTTAAATTGAATAGGTTACTGATACTAAGAATAGAAAATACTTATTTTTTGCACAAAAGTGAATTCATTTGAGTAATTTGCAAATTGAATTTTGAGTATTTAACTTTTAAAATTTGTTGACGAAGGAAATTTGTAGAGTGAGTATCAGTAGAAGGTTGCTGCTTGTGCTAGATCTTGTGAAATCTTGGTTATAATGCTATTATTTGAGGAGATGAAAGGTCAGCCGTATGAAAAAATGTTAAAAAACTTTAAAAACCGTCAAAAAATTGGCCTTTATTATTTTTGAAAATTAAAAGCCCGAATATTTTTGAATTAATAAAAAAAATTGAATTAATTTTTTAATTAATTTTCTGTTATTTTCAATGGCTATCTCAATTATAAAAATAATTAACACAAAAATAATATAATCATTTTAATTTTGAGGAGATATTTATCTCGTACGTTACCACGAAATTCATATTCTGAGAGGGTAAACCAAAATTTTGTTAAAATAAAAAAAGGGGAATCGATCTCTCAATTTTTTGCCAAAAATTTTTGTAAAAAAAACAATTATATATAAATATTCTATATATATTTTTTATATTATATATATAATATATATTATATGAGTTGTTAATAATATAATAATTAAATATAGAATCGATTAATAATTAATTTAATGCAATTTTAAGAATATTTGATAATAATAAGGGGAAGAAAATCACTATTCGATCATTACTTCTATTTTTTTATATTAATAGTTATAATATTTTATATATATTTATATGAATATATTTCATAGTAGAGAAAAAAAAATACAAATAAAATGAGAAATTTACATTAATAATTCAAAATGAAAAAATTTCTATGTTTTCCGAATAACTTTTTGAGTTATTTCCAAAAAAAATAAAAAATATTTGAACGATTTCCGAATAACTTTTTGAACTAATATCAAAAAAAATTGAAAGACATAATTTCATTTATTAAACTTTTTCAGATAAAAATTATTTTACGATTTTATTTTATTTTTTTTTTCGAAAAAAAGGAGAACGGAGAACGTTTTTTTGTACGTTAATATGAAAAAATAAAACTCGTTTAAAATGCTATTAAATAAATATTTTAGTAATAGAAGCTATGAAAGTTGCTTATTAATTAAGGATAAATATTTTTACAGGATTTAATATGATTTTTGACAACAACAAAAAAAAAATTTTAATAATGGATTTGTTAATTTTGAATTTAGGATAAAATTCTAAGGTAGCTACTTATATAGAAGATTAGAAATGTTCAATTAATATTAATGATCATACCAAAAAAGAAATCGGTCGTAGAAATCTTTCATTATTTTAAAAGAAAGAATATGGAAAAATTATGTTTTACTAAACTTTTTGAATATGATATTTTTCACTACATTCACAATTACTTTCAAATTTAAAAAATAAATTGAGAGAGGATTTATCAATTTAAACTATAATATTATTGCTAATTTTACATTATATTTTATTTTATGCTATATTTAACTAAGATAAAATTGTTTTATAAATTATGAAATTAAGGGGGGAGTATTCAAAAATCAACACTTTTTTTTTGAACAAATCATAGAAAAATATTATATAAAAACTAAAAATATTTTTATATTATATATCATATTGATTCATTGTTTATATTTGTTGATGAGTTATAATTTTTAATTTATAAATAATGATCAAAAAAACTTGAAAAAATTATGTGAAAATACGTTTTTCATTGAAGAATGGATGATTATCAAATTTATATATTGTAAATTTAATGATCCTTTTGGATTATAGTAGCACATATAGCAAATGTAATGAAAGAAATTTGTAAATATTTATGTTTCAATTATTATATTTAATGATCAAATTCAAATTGATAAAAAAAATTATTAAAAACGCTTCATTATTTTTTTATAATCAAATTAAATTATGATTTTAATAATAAAATATGAAAATTTGCATTATATCGTTCTAGAATAACATTTTTTTAAAGTACTCAAATATTTTCAAATTGAATATAAAATTTCTAAAAATTGAATCTAGTGAGTCCATTTTTTTGAATAAATACGTTAAAAATAAATAAGAAAATTTAATTTTATATTATTATATATTTATTAATATATTTTTATAAAATAAGACATATCTTTTAAATTATAAAATTTTAATTTGATGAACTATGCAATTTTGCTGATATAAAGGTTTTATTTCTGTTGAAATGAACGTTGTATTTCTGTTGAAATGAACGTCACAATTTTGTTGAAATGAACGTTGCAATTTTGTTGAAATGAACGTTGTATTTTTGTTGAAATGAACGTCACAATTTTGTTGAAATGAACGTTGTATTTCTGTTGAAATGAACGTTGCAATTTTGTTGAAATGAACGTCACAATTTTGTTGAAATGAACGTCACAATTTTGTTGAAATGAACGTTGCAATTTTGTTGATATATCTGATTGAAATTATACAAATATTAACGTTAGAAAATGAAAATTTTTAAAAAGAGAGCTTAACATTTCATTCTTAAAATTGTTGTTCATAAATGAGTGGTAACAAAAAGCAGAAGAAGCATATCAAGAAGCTTGCTGAAGAAAGAAAAATTAGAAATGCAATGAAAAAAATGAAGAAATTATTGAAGAGACTGAAAGTCAAGTAACCACTAAAAATATTGAAACACAATGTGACATAAAACCTAAGAAAAAATCTACTATTGAATGCGCATTTTCAACTCTTGCATCAGGTAACACTTTTTCGAGTGCTCAAAGATTTTGTGTAAATATGAATTATGATTTTGTATCAAAAAGTGGTTTTTACAATGGTCAAAAAGTGGTAGCACAAAAAGTAAATGAATATGCAGAAGAATCTATGGCTCAAGCTAGAAATCAAACAACAGAAGGTTCATTGGTTTCAGGTGATGGACGTTACCCTATTCGACGAAATGCATCACATTGTTCGTTTGACATTATAGATTGTCATAGAAATAAAATATTGTCACTTGGTACTGTGGATAAACAATCTATTTTTCACCCTGACGAAAAGTTTAAATTGGCATCAAACATGATGGAGTCTGAGGCAATGAAACGTGCCATAAACCAACTCGGTGAAACAAAAAACAACATTGATAAATTTGCGTTGGATGGAGATAACAAGAATAAGAAAATATTGCAATCTGATGATTTTCATCCAACGGTGTGCAAGGATCCTAACCACCTTTCAATTAATTTTGGCAAATATTTAGATGAAGAGTTAAAAAAATATAAATCTATGATTCCTGATCAATCTGATTGTTTTTTTAAACTTCGCAAGAAAATAAAAAAATGGTATAATATTTTGATACATGATAAAACAATTGATGTTTTACGCAAAAAGGAAGCTTGGAAAAATACAGTTGAGCATTTGAAAGGCAACCATAAAAAATGTCTTCCACATAAAAATACCAATTTTACTTGGACAAATGGTATCTTTTATCCAGATGTTGCCAAAAAATTGAAAGAAATATTAGATAAGAAATTATCCGATTTCGATGATGTTGTTCCATTGGGAAATACTCAAAAAAACGAAAGCTTCCATAAAGAACAACTCATATTTGGTGACAAAAGTATAAATTGCCCTGTTTCTCAAATAACCAGAGACAAATTGGCTGTTTTACATCATAATGAAGGGCCAATATTTCAGCTTGAAATGCGAAACCGTTTAGATCTTCCTCCATTAGATTATAAAAATAATCTTATTATCAATACTTGGCAAAAAGAGCGTATGAATAATTCCATTGAAAGAAGCACCCCTGAATATCGAATTCAAGAAGCCAAAAAAATGGAGATTATAAAATGGAGATAAATCCAAAAGAAATAAAAATCCAAAAAATGGAGATTATAAACCAAAAGAGGATTCTGAATAAACTATAATAATTTTTATCATTATTTTTTATGTTTGTTTAATTTAACTTAAATCTTAATTAAACAATCATTAATAATAACTTTTATATTATCATTTGAACAATTTGAAATTGTGAAATTTATTTGTTTTAGAAATTGCAAATGATTATTTATGTTCTGTGAAGAAGAACTAAAAAAACTGAAAACAATCATTAATAATAACTTTTATATTATCATTTGAACAATTTGAAACTGTAATCTTCATTTCTACAGGGAAACCATCAATACTTGTACAAATATTTATTTATAAACGACCGTTTATTTTTTAGGTTAAATTTGAGGTTAAAAAATTGAATGCTTTTAAAAGCAATATCTACATTTTTTTAAAAACTTATTTATCATTTTAATTTTAGATATATGATTTTTAAATGTTTCGATGAGCATATTGCTAAAATTTCAGCCCTCTAAAGTATTTCTATTTAAAAGTGAACTCCCCCCTTAAATATATTCATCTGAATTTTTGAATTAATTATATTCTTTAGTACTCAATATTTTAAAGCATTTGAAAAAAAGGTACAAAACCTATTCAATAATAATTTCTTTTATTCTTCATCATAGAATAAATATTATCTATATATTTCTATAATTATAGCTTTATAATTGTATTTTAATGCTTGAAAAACTTTTATTTATCTCCAAAAAAGGAAAATTGCTCTTATATTATTTTAAAAAACACTGTTACAATATAGATTTTATAATTTTAAATTACATTTTTAATGATAAAAATAAATTTGTGCATTTCCTAATTTTATTTTGGTTATTTGATTAATTTGAAAATTTCATTATACTTAAAAATATAGTTATGTTTATCCATCATAACATTAATATAATCAATTCCTACTATAAATTGTTTCCAACAAATTTATTTTTATTTGGATCAAATGGTAATTCATTTAAACGTGATTTTTAATTAATTATTCATAGCCCTACATATAATATAATAAAAATAATATTTAATTATATTCAAATTATCGATTTAAAGATAAATCTTAAACAATAATTATCAAGAACAATCTTTTTTAATTCAATTTTTTTTATGCATTAAAAGTAACATATCTTCCAATAATTTAATAATATATATATAATATCATTAATATAATTATATGTATATATACAATATACAAATAATTGTGATAAAAATGTTTATTAATATTCTGAATTGCAAAAAAGTAATAATTTTATATAAAATCATTTAATTAAATAATATTTTCTCTTTCAATAAAAAATGATAAATAAAAATTAATTATCAAAATATAAAAGCATTTAATAAAATGAAATTATACTTTTTACACCGATTTAATATTTCTATTTAATATTATTATAAAAATATATATATTAAACTTATATATAATAAATATTTAAAATATTAATATAAATAAATATTTAAAAATATATTAAAAAAATTGTTTGGCCAATGTATTGCAAGGATAATAATAAAATTTCATCACTTTTATTTCTAAGAAAAAAATTCTGAAAAGCTATTATCTCAGAAAATTGAATAACATAGCTCAGAAAACAAAAAAATAAAATTGAAAGAAAAAATAAATAATATTCAATGTATTTTTATATTACTCAGACAATATCTTATTATGAAACACCAATTGCAACTATATTATATTTATAAAATATAGATACATACATATTAAAAACAAATATGACATTCAATATGTTTTTATTAAATAAGAATCCATAAAAAAATTCAAGTTACATTTCTTCTATGATATGTGTAACCTGGAATTGAGAGCTATATGATATTTTTTTTTTTTTTCAATTAACAAACTTTTTCTGAAAATTGATTTTTGTTTTGCAAATATCTTTTGTTTCTTACGATAAAAAGCACTAATTGTCTATCAATAATTTCTTAATATATAATATTATAATTAATTATATAAGTAAAAAAACAAAATAATGTTTTGTCATAACCGACAACTCCGTCCTCCTTTTTCGAAAATCATTTCCGAATAACTTTTTGAATGCTTGAAAAAATTAAAACATCAAAATTCCTTCAAATCTTCGAATATTTACCACTAATTGATCAAAAGTCTCACCAAATTGTATTGCCTTCCCAAGGATAATTAAATAACTAAGAATATATTGATTTATATTAAAATGCTCTTGATTATAAATAAAATATTATCAATTAGTTATATCAATTTCTAAGACTTTTAAGGGAAGATGAAAAAAAAATCACGAAATCGAAGCTCTTTATGGACTTTTTTTTGAAAATAGTAAATTTTCTACAATAAAATATGCTTTATCAAAATATTTATTTTTAAATTATTATATATCTTTTAATATTAAATATTTATACTTATATATTTTAAATAAATATATTTAGTATAATGTTTAAATAGGTATAAAACATTCCATTTTATTTAAATAAGGAAAAATACAGCTAATTTTTATCGTAATGGAACTATATTTACTACAATAAGAAAAAAATCGAAAAAAATATAACCATTTTTTGTAAAAAACGTAAATAATTGAAAAAATATTGTAACACAATTTTTGAATAGTAAATATTTATTTCAAATAAATAAATAAATAAAATCATTTTATTAAAATGATTTTAATATAAAAAACTGAGATATAACAATATTTTAAAAACATTGAAATTGAAAGGTAAAATATTTAGCCATTACAATAAGCTTATTGTATTAAAATTTGATTATTTATTTGGCAGCTTAAGGCTAAAATAATCTGCCTTATAATAGGTCAATATAAACGGTTATGTAAAATTAAAAAAAAAATCGAATAAGTATTCAATTTTAATTGACCATAGGGAAGGCCAAAAAAAGCGGTATACGAAAAAATCGACGGTTTTTCGTATAAGAAACCGTTTTTATTCACCATATTGAAGGCCAAAAAAAAAGCGGTATACGAAAAAATTGAAAGGTTTTCGTATAAAAATCCATTCAATTTTGAGCTTTTTTGAGATTTTTTTAATCGTTAGACGATAATATTTAACTGAAATTTTAATGATCGTGATTTATATATTTTTCAATTATTTATGATCGAAAAAAATATTTTCTAAACGTTAAAATTTAATTAAAAAAGTTACTTTTAAACGATTAAAAAATTATTAAAAAAATTAGCAAAAAACTATGTTTTTAAAAGTATTTTTCATTTTCCACGATAAGACAAACTATAATTGAGAGGTCTGTTTCGTTTAAATTTATGCTGTAAGGAAAAATAAAAAGGTATCGATATATTTACTTTTTTATAATTATTTTGTAAATACTATTTTTTATCAAAAAGTTATTAATTTCACAAAAAGTTATATTTTTTCAATAATTTTTATATTTATTAAAATGAGAAAAATATTATGTCCCTGGGACATACATATTTTTTTTTATATTTTTTCAATAATTTTTATAGTTGCGCATGAGGCCATGGCCCAAAAAAAATCATCGAGTAGCTACTCATGCTTATAAAAAAACCGTTTATATAAAGGTGAATATTGACTTACTTAGTACGATTATTTGACCATAAAAATAAAAATAAAAAAAAGATAAAAAAATGAAATATATTTTGGCGCCTTTTTAAAATATTCATGCAAAAACAAGCCGAATCAACGAATACAAGAACAAAACAAAACTAGATGAATTAACAAATACAAGAACAACTTAAAACGAGATGAATCAACAAATACAAGAACAAATTAAAACGATATGAATCAACAAATACAAGAACAAATCAAAACTAGATGAATCAACAAATACAAGAACAACTTAAAACGAGATGAATCAACAAATACAAGAACAAATTAAAACGAGATGAATCAACAAATACAAGAACAAATCAAAACGAGATGAATCAACAAATTACAATAATAAATTTAAATTAGATGAATCATCCAATTAAAGTGCCATTTAATATCAGATGAATCATCCAATCAAAGTGCCATTTAATATCAGATGAATCATCCAATTAAAGTGCCATTTAATATCAGATGAATCATCCAATCAAAGTGCCAATCAATTACAGATGAATCATCCAATTAAAGTGCCATTTAATATCAGATGAATCATCCAATCAAAGTGCCATTTAATATCATATGAATCATCCAATTAAAGTGCCAATCAATTACAGATGAATCATCCAATCAAAGTGCCATTTAATATCATATGAATCATCCAATTAAAGTGCCATTTAATATCAGATGAATCATCCAATTAAAGTGCCATTTAATATCAGATGAATCATCCAATCAAAGTGTCAATCAATTACAGATGAATCATCCAATCAAAGTGCCATTTAATATCATATGAATCATCCAATCAAAGTGCCATTTAATATCAGATGAATCATCCAATCAAAGTGCCAATCAATTACAGATGAATCATCCAATCAAAGTGCCAATCAATTACAGATGAATCATCCAATTAAAGTGCCATTTAATATCAGATGAATCATCCAATCAAAGTGCCATTTAATATCATATGAATCATCCAATTAAAGTGCCATTTAATATCAGATGAATCATCCAATTAAAGTGCCATTTAATATCATATGAATCATCCAATCAAAGTTCCAATCAATTACAGATGAATCATCCAATTAAAGTGCCATTTAATATCAGATGAATCATCCAATCAAAGTTCCAATCAATTACAGATGAATCATCCAATCAAAGTGCCATTTAATATCAGATGAATCATCCAATCAAAGTGCCAATCAATTACAGATGAATCATCCAATCAAAGTTCCAATCAATTACAGATGAATCATCCAATCAAAGTGCCATTTAATATCAGATGAATCATCCAATCAAAGTGCCATTTAATATCATATGAATCATCCAATTAAAGTGCCATTTAATATAAGATGAATCATCCAATTAAAGTACCAATCAATTACAGATGAATCATCCAATCAAAGTGCCATTTAATATCAGATGAATCATCCAATCAAAGTTCCAATCAATTACAGATGAATCATCCAATTAAAGTGCCATTTAATATCAGATGAATCATCCAATCAAAGTGCCATTTAATATCATATGAATCATCCAATTAAAGTGCCATTTAATATCAGATGAATCATCCAATTAAAGTGCCATTTAATATCATATGAATCATCCAATCAAAGTGCCATTTAATATCAGATGAATCATCCAATCAAAGTTCCATTTAATATCATATAAATCATTCAAAATAAATTCATTGGATGATTAAAAATATAATTCAAAACTAACAATTAATTAAGATAATTTTTATTCGTTAGATTTTTAACTTTTGTTCGTTGTGGCCTTTAACCTTAGTGGGCATGTTCGAATTGTATGATCATAATGTCGGCATAGTCCGCATCTTCTTTTGCCTGGGACTTCATCAGGTGCTTCTGATAGTAATTTTGTATACTCTTCATAAAATTCGCAGTCCGTAATTAGATGTTTTTTCAAGCATATTGAGCATTCTACTATTTTTGTGTGTTCTTTAGCTTTTCTAATTTTGGGAGGCCTTCCTCTTAATTTACCAACTTCATCAACATGATCGATTGTTTTGATTAGAGGATCAGTAGCAGTACTTTCTTAATCAACATCTTGTTGTTCATTATTTTGATTATGTTCAGAGTTCATACCCCGTAGTGTATTTAAAATACCTTTGAACTGAATAGCAATATCGTTTGAATGTTCAACGCTTTCTGATGCCAGTGAACAAATTGATTTTGATACATGAAAAAGTTTCAAAAACCTTTCTCCTTGTGATAAATTTGACATTTCATTTGAATCATTGGTTTCATACGATATTGGAGGTGGTAAATTTACTTCTTCGTCATCATCAGAGGTTGCATCAGCTTCTTTGAGTGTTTGTTCAAACAAAAGTGAATCTTCTTGTTTAAATGTTTCATTTGTCCTGTTCCAACGTGGATCCACAAGAAACGTCGGAAATTCATTAAAGAGATTTGCATGAAGTGCGATTATATGGCAACATGGAAGCCCACTCATTCAACCTATAAATTTCATCTGGATGTTCATTAGACCATGATTTATGAGTATAATATTCAAAACTTTCTGGCACAAGAGTAGTGGATTTTGCTTTTTTAATTTGTTCTCTGATTTCATCAGCAATTTTGGGCATATATTTTTTGTATAAAATGCTGTCCTTCGGAACTCTTTTAGTCTCTATTTTCTCTTCAATAAGCATTAAATGATTGTCTAAAATTTGATTGAATTCAAGTCGTGATTGAAGTAATGTTAGCATTCGGTCAGGAAGGGATCTTTTAAGCATAGAATTCATACTCTCAGCTGGTGAAGTAACATTATATATGAGGCAGTGGGCACCATCGATACAGGAACGAGCAAACATGTGAAGATATGGAATTATTTCTTTTTGTAAGTATCTTCTTAATTTTTTAACATCGAGCAATTTCCCTAAATTCTTCATTGCTTTGTCATGATCAAATGAATAGCATATACAATCAAAGTATTGTTCAAAACTTTCTTTTTCACTTTTTGAAAAATCTAAAGAATTAATTTTTTTTATGAAATTTCTCGTTTTGTGTAGAGCGCATAGGATATGTTTTACAGGATAATCCATTTTATTATCCTCTTCATCAAAAACTTTTTTAAATGCAACGATAAAGGCAGCATCTTCATCTGTAATCATTGTTTCGAGTTTATGTTTCATAAAATCTAATTTTAATAGTGTTTCTAGGAGCCAAATGATTACTTCTTCTGTGAAAAGACTGGCATATAGAATACCTCCACATCTAATGTTCTTGTTTTTGTCTATAACCGTTATTGGAATAACTTCCCATTTCAATGTCAATTTTACTTGGGTTCCATCTATGAAAATAACGTCTCCGAAATTTCTTAAATTGTTTTCTTCGTCTTTTGTCATTGTAAAAAGAGCCAATCGATGATTAACGCCATCGTGATATTTTTCAAAAGGTTCATAAAAGCCATCGTTGTTTTCTAAATATTCAATCAGTTCATCTGATTCTGAAACTATACTTGAGTTTGGCTTTTCTGTATCTAACAATCTTATTTGCAAAGTTGAAATATTGATTACGCCTTTGTTGTATAGAAACTTTCTGATTTTTGAAGGAGGTATGTCTGAATGTAGCATATCTCGAACAATTTGTAATATTTCTTAATTTAGTATTTTAACAGTAAGTCTTTGAGGTTTTAATTGATGATTGTGATTCAAACATATATTTTTTTCAGAAATTCGAATTGATATAGAGCCATCTTGATTCTCAAAAGCCATAGTTTTAAAAAAAAATGGGCAATCAATTTTATTTGATATATCTCCACGTTTCCTTCCTCCTCGTCTGCAATAATATCTGCAACCTGCTACTTTGGTAGAATCACGAGCAGTAATTTCAAAACCATCTTCCAAAGCTTTTTTCCTCAGGACTAAATCAGCTTCTCTTGCGGTCGGGAAATTAAGAGTTTTTAAGTTTCTCCACACAAAGAAATTCATTTTGGAAAATTTTAATCAAATTGAAAATTGAATGAAAATTTTATCTATAATAATTGAAATTTTGAATGCTAGATGGTCATAATAAAACTAAAAATATATGATTATTTTCAACATTTTTCATTTTTTGTTAATATAAAAAAGCAACATTAGTTGTTATATTTTTAGATTTTTAAATAAATTTAAATCTTATGAATATATATTAATCTGGAATTAGATCATTTAAATGTTTTATATTTTTTCATTAAAAATCAAATATTGAAAAATCTTAGAAGTTAGTGAAAAATGTTATGGTGCAGTCTTTTAAATTGTAATACACATTTTTTTCTTTTCGAAAATATGATTTTCACTCAAAAAAACATCTATATAAAGCAATATATTTATATTATATGGAAGAGCATTTGAAAATCATAACTAAATATGTGCTAGAGGAAGTCTGGCCATATAATAATAAAAGATATGAATAAATGAGCGAGACCAAAGGAATGAATCAAAAATGGGTCAAAATCAAGGTTCAGATAAAAAAAGAAGGAATGTTAGTTAACCAAGAGTATGAATCAATTCAGGACATATATCCGAACTTTTCTTGTTACTGTATTATTTATAGGAAAAGCGTCAAAGTCTTAGTATATCAAAGACCTTGTTCTTTTATCCGAAAATATAATGTTGTGTGTGTATGATCTATGATATGTGTACCAGCTTCATCATTTAATAGTTTTTGGATCATATTCTAGTAACATATCCAAACTATTTGGTGTTTGGATCGTAATATCTGGATTTAAATGTATATGTATCACTCTGTTCTGGAGATTCACTTTGTGGACTTGTTTGTATGGATATACGTCGAGATCTGGTCTAGAATTTCATTGCAACTTTTCTCATCACATGATATCTCTTCATTTAATTCACGAGTATTATATTTCCATGCATTAGGATTATGATGTAATAGCTTATTAACTGTTTTATATAGTCTTTCATACTTCAACTTGCCCATATAACTCATCGTGAAGAGTTCTGTTAAAGTGGTCATTTCTTTACAAGAAAAATACAAAGTAAACACATTGTCGATTCACTTCTTCATCAATTTATACAATAAACATCTCTTACCTTTAATTCTGTTATATCTCATCTTAATCTAACACCTAATCGTAGTTCATTCTCTTTGTATCGATTAAGTCAACTATCTCAGCTCGTTATTCATCAACATTCGATATCAACTTATTAACATAGATGTCTCGATAATATCTCTCATTAATACATGTATTAACGGTTATGTAATCTCTAAAACATATGAAGTGTTTAATATCATCAACAGTGGCACTTTATCGAACTCTCTGGTTAACTCAATTTATCCAATATGTTGTAGTAACAAATGTGCTTCATCAATCACTAGAAAGTAATCTAATCGTTATTCTTTCATATAGTATTATTTGATTAAGTCACCTAAATATTTCGAAGTAGTTAAGTTAGGGCAACCAAATGAACCATTAAACACAATCATTTTAAGTGAAGATGCAAGCCGTTCATTAATTTTAAAGACGGATTACTTTACTAATTATGTTTCACAACTCAGGCATAAACATTCAATCGTATATATTAATATTCAGTTCTTCAAAGCAATCAAAGTAGTGTAGTATAGGCAGTGGTCGATACTCTCCCCCAGCCTATACGCTCCGCAGCCAAGCTCAGGCACGCCTTCGCTTGGAGCTTCGCATACGGCCGCGGTCGCTATGTTCCCTCTGCCTATACCTTGTGTCAATTCTGTCACGCTATGACACAATTTCCACAAGCTTCTATACTAGGCGTCAGATTTTGTATCAGTAACGTGACCAAATATTTACCTTCATAAGTATAATACCATTAAGAACCTAGTAAACATACAAACATCTACTTATCATAGCAAACACAACACCCTCATAAGCACAAATACACATCCAATTAAATACACATCATTTGTTTTCTTTTTTTGTTTTTATTCTTGTCCAAATGACAACCAAACAGTATGTTGACTGGAATGTGTTTGAGAGCCTTCCCGTTAAATCATATGAGATAACTTATACTAAAAGTGCGGAAGAAGAGATAACCATAGAGAAAGCCATAAAGAAGTTCATTTGTCAAGCACCTATTGGTTCAGGAAAATCAACAGCAATAAGGAAATGGATCTATAACACAGTACCTGATAACAAGTTCATACTCATCGTACCTACCATTAACATCGCTGCGGAGTTCTACTCTAAGTTGTATGTAGCATTAAACAACAATCACCCCGAGAACATAGATGAAATGATAAAGTTATGTGTAGAGGAAGGTGCATTTAAAGAGTTTAAGGAAGCCATCAAGCACTTTATACCTGTTGTTATAACTACATTCTCTACCGCATCTAAGTGTCTTGGAGGAATCATAGAGCATTTCTATCACCACCAAATAGATTTCAACAGTGAATACACACTCCTTATTGATGAAGCACACCTATTACTAGAACACATATCGTTAATAGAGATTTGCAGAGAATTCAATAAAGTAGGCTTGATTACTGCTACAGCATCTGACATTTCTTGCTTATCACTCTTTGAAGAATACGAAAAAATAAACCCATTAGCCGACATCAAATACCACAGAACGATATATCTATACAAGCTGAGAAGCAATATGCAAGAGCAAAGAGAGACTATAGCTAAGCAAGTACTAGAAGAGATAAAGAGGTATGATAAGATATTAATTAAGATAGAAGACAAGAATGAATGTGAACGATTAAAGGAGTGTATCGACAATGAGCTTAATAAAGCATTGTACAACTCTGATAAGAAGGAAGTAGAGATAAGTGATGAAGGCAAGTTTGTTAGCACGGAGGACGTTGATATAGTTATTGCTACTTCATGTATCCAATCAGGTCAGTCATTGAAGGAAAATTTATTGTCTATATTCATTCAAACCCCATTAGATACCGTATCATCAGTTGAACAGTTCGTAGGACGAAACAGGAACGAGAATTCAACAGCTTATCTATACATGAGGCAAGTAAAGGTACCAGAAGAGAAGTTTACATACAAGGTAGCCAAGAACAGATATAAGACAAGATTAAACCAATTGAGAGCTAATGCATGGCAATCAATGGACAAAGATTCATGGATAAGATACATGAGCAAGATTGGAGAAGTTATTGTTGAAGAGACAGAACAGGAGGAAGAAACAAATAAGGATACAATAATAATAAACGAAAATGATTTGAAAAGAGAGTTTAATGGCAAAAAACAGTTATATCAGCACTTTGGGTTTAAAAACGAGAAGGAAGTGCCCGAAGGATATGAAATAAGAAGTAGATATAACAGAGAGAAAGGTAAAATGCAAAGAGTATATAATTTAGTTAAGATAGAGTAAACCATTCAGTTATATATTTTTATTTTATGAAGCAATCAACATTATTAGCATCAACAACAGCAGCATTTATCATTTATCATTTATCGTCAGCATCAGCATCAACAACAACAGCATCTATCAACATTATTAATATCAACAACAACAACAACAGCATCTATTAAAATTATTTAGCATCATCAACAACATTAATCATCGACAACATCTATCATTAACCAACAGCATTTATCATTTATCATCAACATCAGCATCAACAGTATCATTTATTAATATCATCATCAACAACATTAATATCATCAACATTAATATTAACATTATTTAGCATCAACAACAACATTTATTATTAATATCATCATCATTTATTATTAACATTAACATCAATATCATTTACTATCAACAACAGAAATAACAGCATCCATCAACGACGGCATCTATCATTAACAGCAGTATTAACATTATTTAGCATCAAACAAGAGCATCTATCAACCAACATTATTAATATCATCAACATCAGTATTAACATTATTTAGCATCAACAACAACAACAGCATCTATCATTAACAACAGTATTAACATCACCATCTATCATTAACAATATCTATCATTATTAATATTACCATCAACATCAACAGCATTTACTATCAACACCAATAACAACAGCATCAACCAACAACATCAACCAACAACAGCATCAACCAACAACATCAACGACGGCATATATCGACAACAGCATCATCCATCAACGACGGCATCATCTATCATTATTAATATCAACAACGGCATCATTTATCATTTATCAACAACACCCAAAAATAATGTTAAAGTTTAGTTCTCAACACCAATCTATTCGTTCAAATGCAAAAGTAACAATTAATATTTAAATCAAGAAAGTTCAAAAGTGACAAATCAATCAGTAATTAGTAATCAACAACAATCGAATCATTAACAACATCCACGTATTTTTCATTTAAAGGTGAAGAGGTGAATTGTCACCCGATAAACACCACCTTCTTGTTTTCATTCCTTTCAATTACAACATTTAATAATATTCACAACAAGGTCGTTTCAATCAATTCATTCATTTCTAAATAAGAGGCCAATTTATGTCAATTGCATTAAGGTTAACAGGCCTCGCAGCGAGTGCTCGGCACGAGGGTTAGATCTAACCATATTTTTCTAACCTTATTCCAGTCAATTCATTTATTCATTCCAGTCAATTCGTTTCATTCAATACCAATAATTAGATTCAATTCACAACAAGAAAGAGTGGGACAATTCATTTCGTTCATTCAATTCATTCACTCAATTCATTCAATCTATTCGTTCGTTCAAAACAAGCATTCAATTTATGTCAATTGCATTAAGGTGAAGAGCACGAGGGTTAAATCTAACTCTATTTTTCTAACCTTATTGCTTTCAATTCATTTAATTTCTAAATAATCAAATAAGAGGCCAATGAGAAATAACATTATTCATTCATTCAATAGCACTTGCAATAACATTCAAACAATTTCTAAATAATCAAATAAGAGGTCAAATGCATTCGTTCGTTTAATTCGTTCTATTCAATCTATTCGTTCGTTCAAAACCAGCACTCAATTTATGTAAAATGCGTTAAGGTTAACAGGTTAGATCTAACCTTATTTTTCTAACCCTTATTGCCTCCGGTCAATTCATTTATATATTCTCAATAAGGTCATTTCAGTTCGTTTAATAGTGTGGTTAATATATTCGACATCATTCATTCAATTCATTCAATTTGTTCAATAAGGTCAATTCAGTTCGTTTAATATGTTAGTTAATTTGCTTAATACTATCATTCATTCAACAAGAAAGAGAGGTCAAATACATTCGTTCGTTCACTCAATTTATTCAATTAGATTCGTTCAATTTGCTCAATAATATTAAACCCAGCAATCATGTTCATTCTATTAATTCAAAGCAAGGCTAATATTAAGGTCAATTCGTTCTACACTATCATTCAATTTGTTCAATATCACAAACAAGGTCAATTCATTTATTCATTTCAGTCAATTCGTTCTATTCATTCTATTCATTCTATTCATTTTATTCATTTCAAACAACATTTCATTCCAGTCAATTCGTTCTATTCATTTTATTCATTTCAAACAACATTTCATTCCAGTCAATTCGTTCTATTCATTTTATTCATTTCAAACAACATTCCATTCAATTCGTTCAATCGACATTATTCATTTATTCATTTCAAACAACATTTCATTCGTTCGTTTAATTCATTCAATACATTCGTTCAATACTATCATTCAATTTGTTTAATAACACTTGCAATAACATTCACAACAAGGCCATTCAATTCAAATAATCAAATACAGGTGACGAATTCACCTCTTCACCCATGACTATATTTTTCAAATAAGAGGCCAATTTATGTAAAATACATTAATGAGAAATAACATTATTTATTCATTTATTCATTCCAGCCAATAACATCATTTAATAGTGTAGTTAATTTGTTTAATACTATCATTCAATCGACATCATTTCATTCGTTCGTTTAATTCATTCAATACATTCGTTCAATACTATCATTCAATTTGTTTAATAACACTTGCAATAACATTCACAACAAGGCCGTTTCAATACTATCGTTCCATTTGTTCAATCTATTCAATTCGTTTCATTTTTTCATTCCATTCAATTTGTTCAATAAGGTCATTTCAGTTCATTAATTTGCTTAATACTATCATTCGTTCGTTCAAAACAAGCACTCAATTTATGTAAAATGCATTAACGAGAAATAACATTATTCATTCATTCTATTCATTTCAAACAACATTTGTTCATTTGTTAGTATAGTTAATTCCATTCATTCTATTCATTTCAAACAACATTTCGTTTCATTCATTCAATCTATTCAATTCCATTCATTCAATTCCATTCAATTCATTCTATTTGTTCGTTCAAAACAAGCACTCAATTTATGTAAAATGCATTAAAGGTTAGCAGGTTAGATTTAACCCTATTTTTCTAACCCTTATTGCTTCCAGCCAATTCAGTTCGTTTAATAGTGTAGTTAATTTGTTCAATAACACTTACAATAATATCACAACAAGAAAGAGTGGGACAATTCAACATCATTTATTCAATTCCATTTCTAAATACTAAGGTGAATTGTATTAAAGGTGAGCAGGTGAATTGTCACTATATTTTTGTCACCTCTACTTTCATTTAACAGCCACAACATGAAACAGAGAAATATGGACCAATCAAATGCATTCGTTCAATCTATTCAATTTATTCCATTCAATTCCATTTGTTCAATAAGGTCATTTCAGTTCATTAATTTGCTTAATACTATCATTCAATTCATTCAATTTGTTTATTCGTTTCATTCGTTCAATTCATTCAATTTGTTCAATAACACTTATAATAATTCATGTCAAATACAGGTGACGAAAATCGGGTGAGAATTCACCTCTTCACCCTGACTATATTTTTTAAATAAGAGGCCATTTCATTCGTTCGTTCATTTCATTCAATTCCTTTCATTCATTCATTCGTTCGTTCGTTCATTCAATTCATTCAATTCGTTTAATAATTAGATTCGTTCAAGTACTAAGGTTAATTCACATTATCAATCAATAATGCTTCTTAGATAATGTAATGGACAGATTCAAATATAGGTCAAATAAGAGGCCAATTCATGTAAAATGCATTTAACAAATACCGCTTCGTGTCACTGAATAGAACAAGTAAGATAAAGATGACAGGTCAAATACAAGGGTTAGAAAAATAGGGTTAGATCTAACCTCTTCACCTTATTAGTAATCAGTTCATGAAAATGAAGTGGACAGTTGACAGATGACAGGTCAATTACATTCAACAAACATTCAATCTAATCAAATCAAACAGCAATCAATCCAGTATTCAAACAGCAATCAATCCAGTATTCAAACAGCAATCAATCCAGTATTCAAACAGCACTCAATTCGTTCAATCAATCAATAATCAATTACAATTCGTTCAATCAATCAATAATAACAATAATTAGGTTTAATCAATCAGTAATTCTATTCAATACTATCATTTGTTCATCAATCATCAAATCAAACAAAATAGGTTAGAAAAATAGGGTTAGATCTAACCTCTTCACCATATTAGTAATCAGTTCATGAAAATTAAGTGGACAGTTGACAGATGACAGGTCAATTACATTCAACAAACATTCAATCTAATCAAATCAAACAGCAATCAATCCAGTATTCAAACAGCACTCAATTCGTTCAATCAATCAATAATCAATTACAATTCGTTCAATCAATCAATAATAACAATAATTAGGTTTAATCAATCAGTAATTCTATTCAATACTATCATTTGTTCATCAATCATCAAATCAAACAAAATAGGTTAGAAAAATAGGGTTAGATTTCCCTGCGAGGCCTGTTAACCTTAATGATCATTCTGTTCCTTGTTCTTAGATAATGTAATGAACAGGTCAAATGAGAGACCAATTAACTACAACAAGAAAGATGTAATAATGTCACTATGTCACTGGGCGTCACTGGATAAATCGTTTCCTAAAAAATGGAGCGGACAGATGACAGATGACAGAACATAAACATCTTTTTTTAATATTATTCCAGCGAAGACAAAAATAATATATTATTAGATCAACTCATTCATAACTTCATTTAATACACCAAGGCACTTATCATTAACTGAATCCTTCTTGTCTACGATTAATATTAAATTACCATTCCTTTTAGTAAACTTGTATCCAGTTATCTTAATCTGATTATTAAGTTCCTTAGGTTTAAATTGATTACAGTAAGGATTATTCTTTATAAGCTTCCTTAATGGTTTAATCTCATCTCTCTTAGCTAGCTCTCTTATGAAGTTAAACAAAATTTCTTTTTCACTAATATCATAAATATTCATTTAAATATAAACAAAAATAATAACAAAGATTGCTTACTTATTAATCATATCAGCAAAGACTTTATTTCTCCTCATCATCTTAGGCATCGGTTCGTAATAAACTATATCAACATCATCGCTCGAGTCTTCTTCTTTATTCTGTTTAATTACCTCGTTTATTAATTCTTTAGTAAGTTTCTTGTGCTCCTTTCGTTCTCTTTCTTTCTTTAAGTACTCGTTTATATTTTGCAATTCTTGTAGTATCTGTAAACTGATATAAATTGGATCTAGATTAAGGTGGTGATTAAACTTAGGGCTGTATAAAGGAGGTTGTTCGTCTTCTTCATCTTTGTTATTTGTATTATCATCTTCTTTATTATTTGTATCTTGGTATTTAGTCGTATCGATAAACAACGCTGGTTTATATATGTACCTAAATTTATCCTAAATTTTTTATAAAGTTTCTGGCAAACATCAACATTAAATTAGTAAATGAAAAATCAATTTTTTCACCATTGTCATCTTGAATATTAACAATCTTTGTTTCTTCTTCGATGATTGGACCTGAATAAAAATAAATATTTGGAATCGATTCAATTGGAATAATTGGATTTAATGTATTTGTTGCATTATTAATTATATCATGATAACATGGAAGACCAAATTCATGTTTTATAGGATGATTTTGTTTTAACCAACCAATTGTTAACAAGGGCTTTCTTCGTTTAAATTACAAAAGAACTCAATGTTTTTATTGTAAGAGAAAATGTGCTTATAAACCCACAAAAAGTTTAACTTTTTCTTTATATAAAAGTCCACATAAACAAAATTTGAAACAAAAAAAAATATTTTCAATAGTTAAAAAAATAATTATATTTTAATCTTTTTATGGTACATAATTTTTACCGATACTTACCGCCATCCGCGGGGTCTCGACTCGGCTTCGCCTCGCTCGACGCCCGCTAGGCGGTATGTAGTCTCGGTAAAAATTATGTAAAAATATAAAAAGATTAAAAATTAATATTTTTATACATATGAAAATATTTTTTTTTGTTTCAATTTTGTTTATACGACTTTATAAATAAAGAAAAAGTTAAACTTTTTGTGGGTTTATAAGCACATTTTCTTTTATTATAGAACTCAATGTTTTGAAAATTATTATTATTAGTAAATCTTGTTATCCATTCTTTATTCTCAACTTCTACCGTTTACATTTCACTCCCATCGAACATTTTAATTATTTATCTTCTTTATTCCTAAATCTTTTTTTTTTTTTAATATATATTAATTAGTATAAAATTTTTCAAAGTTCGATATTACACTGATTTAAATCTTTGAAAAAATAGTCCTTATGATATATTTTGTATCCAATAATAAATTAATCAGCTCAAAATAATATTATGTTAACTTTTATCTGGAAATATCATAAATATTATTTTTTTTTTTTTCTGTTAAATTAAATGTTTCCAAACTAATAATTTAATATTTTATTTATTTAACTGTTTTTCAAATAATAATTAATCATATAATTATTTCTTATGAAGTTATTCTTGCGATAAATATTTTTATTTCATGAATTTTTTGTGAACATTTGAAAGGATTTTTTTATGAATTTATCAATTACCTTGAAATGTTAAAAATCACTTTTTTTAGCGATCAATCTTTTACGGGGCTGGAACCAGCCCCGTAAAAGATTGGTCGTTATGGGGGCGAAGCCCCCATTAAACAAATTTATTTTTTTTTCATCCTTTTCTAATTATATTTTACATTTGAAATATGTCTTTAACAAGAAATTATTTAATTAATTCCAAAATTCATTAATATATTAACCTACTAACTTTTTAAAATCCTTTTTTGAAATTTTATTAAAACATTTCTTACATTTTGCAAAAATTATTATCTTTTCTTAAAATTTTATATAATTGATCTTTAATATAAAATATCCTAAACAACTAGATATACATAATTAAATAAAATCTTTTTTATAGTTTCTGATTTGACTGAATTTCATTCATATCTAAAAACTCAATCATATTTCGTTATTTCTTAAATTATTCTTATTAACCAATATAAAATATCGTGGCAACAGCACTTTTTTATAATATTTTCATAAGGATGATATCTTTCTTCATTTTAAAATTTGGATAATATTTCACACTTATGTATTTCTTTATTCATTAACATACTTCACACTTATGACAATTTTATTAATCATTAAAAATAAATAGATAATAAAAAACAAATGTTTCATTATAATAATAATTTTAACTTTTTAAGAGACTATTTGGCAACATTGTGACAGCTTTTCTAGTTTTTTTTTTTTTTTTTTTTTTTTTTTTTTTTTTTTTTTTTTTTTGCAATTAACATTTAAACTTTTGATTAAAATTATTTGCTTAGCAATTTTAATATCAGAGATGTAGAAAGCATAATGAAAGCAACTTTCTTTACGATAAAATCTTTTTTTATTGACGATCATATCAAGTGATTGAATATTTGACTTTTCAATGGCAACCATTAAGGCAGATTTATAATTTTTGAGGTTAATTATTACCTTTTTTTTTTCTTATGCGCCTTTATGATGAATTTCAAAAACATACACTACTCACACAAATGAATACTATCTAAATTCAATTGTCGGACATTTATAAAAAGAATTTTTTTATTTAGCTTATCTATAAAATCTGACAAGCCGTAATGACTGATGGAGAACTTGACTCCCAGTAACTATTGTCGCCATCATTTTCATCAAATAAATTGTCAACATGACCTTTTCCTTGATCTCCAATTGACCAATATTTTTCAAACTTGGATATATTCCATCAGTCTGTATTAACATGATAATTAATAACGTCATATCCAGTGATCTTTTGTACGAAAATGAACCGGGGTGTGCCAGCATATAAGCTTCCGCCATAATTATCAAACACGAATGGTCGAAGCTTGTATGCTGGCACTTTGTGCAATTAACATTTGAACTCTATCTACTGATTCTTCTGGCATTCCAATAAATGTTCCTCTTAATGTGCATTCATCATTGTTCAGTGCTGAACATATCTTGAACCTGATTGGATAGCAGCTGAATGTTCGTCAGTCCTTTGTTTGATAAAATGATCAATAAGAACAGCTTCTATCATGACAGAATTGTGAAATGTGGCAATGACACAATTTTGAAATGTGTCGCTGCTCGGCGTTGCTGACACCCAGTAACTTTTGTCGCTTTCATCTGTTACAGCATCAGTTGTTATGTAGTGGCCACTCTTCCAGCTGCTAGTCGCCTCCAAAGAAAAGAAATCCTTGGAGACATTGCGAACTTTTATAGTAAAATACTTTTACAATTGATTTCAATATTTGGTTTTGTTAATAAAAGTTGAACAATTTTAGTATGGCCATAGAAAGATGCATACATCAATGGCGTCCAATTAATTATTCTTATTAAATTCCAAAAATGATGAAAAATGTGAATTTTATAAAAAAAAAAATATTGAATATTTTGGCGAAAATGTTTCTGCAGTTAATATCACTTATAGAAAAAGAACGTTCAAGCCGAGTTGACTATAGGAATTAATAAACTATCAAATTGTTACAATATTTAAAAAATTTTGGGCAATCCGGGAATTGAACCCGGGACCCCGCGCACCCTAAGCGCGAATCATACCACTAGACTAATTGCGCTCAAATACTTCAAAAAAATAAAAATATTTATGAATTAAAAAGTTGAAATTTGACATGACGATTATATTTTCACATTTACTTATCCAAACTGTTTTACAAATTGAATATTGGGAATCAATTTAATATTATTCTTCAATCAGTATTAAGTGGTGACAATGAAGCCAATATGCTAGCTCTTAATTCCTATACAGAGATGGTTATCAACTACCCAGAAGAACTTGCCCAAATTCATTTTCAAACTTTATCGACATCGACAAGTGAGCAAGAGAGAACTTTGATACTAATTCTTATAGGGAGATATTTTGCCTTTCTAAAATCAAATGATATTTTGTTATCAGGAGAGGCATCTTTAAAGATACAAAATTCACTTTTATCTATTTTCCAGTCGCAAAATTTATCTCCAAACGATTTTAATATTTTATCAAATGACATTGTAATTGCAATTAATTATTTTAAAGAAAAATGGCCACAACTTCTTGAAGCATTAAACGAATTACTATACTCATCGAATAAAATAGTTTCATCCAGTATATCGAGTTGTTTATCGGAAATTATACCAAAAAAAATATATGATATCAGCAATTACTTTGAAATATATTTTATTTATGTTCAAAGTGCGTTGTCCTCAATATTAGAATCTGATTCTCCATATATATCCTCAATTTTGCTATTATTTTTTGCTCTTGCTGATTATGGTAAATATAGTCCTCCAGATATCTTCATTCCCATATTAAGCGAATTACCAAATATCCTCCGTCGCATGCCAAATAAAACTGTTCTTTTCAATATTGTTTGCTCAAATGCCAGATTTGAGCTGTCAATATTCGATAATTTATTTGATAAATATTTTGAATTATTTATCGAAATGCTGACAAATCCAGGCTTCCCTGAAGTCAAAAGCATCATTACATTTGGTTTGAATAGGCTAGTATCCAAAAGTCCTATTTCATATATGAAATATGCTAATTACATATTTGACATTTACACTCAAATAATGAGTCAAGAAGATACTTCATATGAAATTAGCGATTTGGCCGAGTTGTATGGAAGTAATAAAGATTTTGCTTTTCATGCATTTGAATATTTAAAAAATAACGCGCCAAATCCAAAAGCATATATTGCATTTGGCTCTTCTTTCAAATCGATAAAGATTTTCTTCATTAATTCGAACATGTCTAATGAAATATTGTCACTTTTTGCTCCTGGTTTCACTTCACAAGATCACATCACTAGATATTATTCAATTAACAGTTTCAGGTATGTAATTAAAAATGTTGATGATAATGAAGAATGGTCGCTTTGTTCACAAAATTGCATGAATATATTAATGAATGTTATTACAAGTGAGAATAACAAAGATCCTTTACTGAAAGAAATCCAACTTTTATTGGAACTATTGAAAAAGTTTCCATTGAAATTTTCTGAAGTCATTGAAAATATTGTTCTAATCCTTGACCAGTTAAGTGATAACTGCACTCCAATTGAATATCAGAATGAACTTTTTCAATGCTATAAATGTGTTGCATCTTCATTCAAAGAGAGGATTTTAAATTGTTCTCAAAATGTTGGAAAGAAGATGTTTACTTATATCAGTAATCCTTTTGAATATGAAGATATGTTTTTCAATTGCATTGAAATTCTTCCTGACTTTAACTGTTCTTTTCCACAAGATTTTTTCAATGGTTTATTACAACTTGCCTTTCAATTTCTATTTGGTGAAATGTATGATGAAAATGGAAATGAAAGAGATAAGTATCCATTGTCTAATTGCTCAAGATTAAGGATTATTACATTTTTTTTGTCTTGTCTTCAGAAAGGAATCATTAATAATTCCTTTATTTTCAATGAGGTTATTATAAAAATAGCTTTTAGTCTGGCTTCTAAAAAATTTGATATTGAAAAAGTAAGCAATGAGTCAGAACTACCTTATTATGTAAATTGCATGGTTTTCTTCTTTTCAGGAGGTTTTCATGTTATTGATCTTGACCAATTTCACATGGTAGAGAAATCACTGAGTGCATTATCATTGATATTTAAATCAAATGAGCAGATTATACCTCAATATTGTGAGAAGATTTATAAAATATCAATGGAAATATTCAGATCAACTTATTATTCATTTCAGCCTGTTCGATCTGAAGTAAGAAACGATGCTTATGAATTGATGAAATGTTTCTTCATTGTAAATCAAAATATAGATGATTTAACGGACTTATTAAAATTCTATGTATTGTTTTCAATGAATAACGATGATCCAAAATATAAAACAAATGATTATGTTCCTTTCACCAAATCTTTAATTGAGTTGGCACAAATAATTGGAAACAAATTCAAAAGTGAATCTCATCGATTTTCAAAGTTAGTTCAAATGTTCTTTGATTTGTTGCTTTATATGCTTCGCTTTTTAATAATTGTCTCTGAAATATGCCTATTGGAAACTACTATTCATAAGAATGATATTTATTACTTGAATCATGAGGAAGCAAAAATAAATACTGCTTTGGTTTGTAGAGAATTGTTCAGGTATTTTCCTGGAATTGGATCTTCATATTTTAATGACATTGTCTCTCAGATTTCTAAAGAAGAGAATCATGTTATTAGATCAATTATTTATTCTGACTTTATTCATTATTGTCCACAGCAAGACCCAGGCATATTTAACTTTGTATTTAATTATTTTAATGAAGGTCTTAAAAAGCCAAACAAAGAAATTCAGTTTGATTCAATTTACGGATTGTCAATCATTCTGACTCCTTTTTATTTCAATGCTGAATCAATGAATAGCTTTGTTTTGAACTTTTTGAATAGCAATAAAGATGCACAAAATGAAATGAAAAGCATTGTTGTTTTCTTCGTCCTTCAAGCTATTCAAAACTATCAGTCATTGTTTGACTGTTTAAGCATCTTTTTGGAATTGTTCGATGAAAATGTTGCCTTGCTTCCAAATTACTGTATCGAGTACTTGATTCAGTCATTGGATTTCTTTTCTATGAATTTTGCAAGTGCTATTCCAGAAGAAAAAGCAGACCTAGTCCAAGAAGTGATTCTACAAGTCATGAATGATATGGAAGAGTAATGAAAACTCTCTTTAATTTTGGACTCATTTTTTTCTTATTCTCTAAACAACTAAAAATGTTATTTTTTTTTTAATTATTCAGCAAAATATTTATATACAAATATTTTATGAAAATTGGTAATGATCATAATGACTTTTTTAGACTTTAAATCCTAATCGCGACTTTTTAAGAGATAAAGTTCGAGTCCACCTATATCTTATTTATAAATAAAAAGTTTAATGAATTCAAAAAAAGTGGATTTTAACTAAAAACATGATAAATAAAGTCTATTTTAATAAACCATTATTATTTTTTTTATCTTTGATTCATCAGTTGACCTTGCTTTTACGTTGAAAACAAAGATTTTTAAAAATGTTTGGACGACCAATGACAATTACGAAGATAAAAATAACAATAAGAGATATTGATATTCCAATAAAATATACTAAACTATATTTTTTCTCATGAAAAATTAGGCCGTCATGATAAAAAAATGTGTATTTCTTGGAAGGATAGTTCGTTATTGGAAAATAAAAATGAGAAAAATTATGATTTATAATATTTAAAGAAGATTTTAAATTTTCACCAAAAACCATTGCAAACTCTATTTCATAATCTCCTTCATTTACAAACGATAATGTATATTCGATATCATCTGATTGAAAATCGATTCCATCTAAATGTGTTTGATGATCAAATGGCCCAAATGTTGAGCTATCATTTGTTTGTATTTCCAATGAGAGTCTATTTGCTTTCGTTATATCTGAAAAATATGTTTGAAAACCTGAACTTACTGAAACATCGACAGAATGACGCGGTTTGAAATACAACACCAAGCTTTTTATTGATTCAGAAGTGATATTGAATACTTGATGAGATAGAGCAAAACTAATAAAGAAAAAGATCATTAAAAAATATTTTGAGAAGATAACGGTTTAAGATTTCAATCAAAATTTTTGAAAAGCTATTAACTTTTTCAATTAACAACGTGAAATATGAACTCTACAAATTTTGATATTGAGTTCTACATGAACTCTACAAATTTTGAAGATACAAATATATTTCTGTTTTAATATATATAATATAAAGTTGCACTTTTGCCGTGTTCCGTAGAAATTTTGTAAAATAAACTATTCAATGAACGCCCAAATAGCCGTATTTTACAAAATTTCTACGGCACACGGCAAAAAATAATAAATAAATATAATTTAATCTTTTTATTTGTAGAAAAATAAGAACGTAGGAAACTACGACGGTTAAATACGTTAAAACAAAAAACACTCTTTTTATGTGAATAAATAAAGATTTGAAAAACAATTTCATTAGTATATTAATAAGCATCTGTATAAGTAAATAATTAATTGTCTGATTTAAAATAAATTACATCACATATCATTTTAAAGATGAAATATTAAATGAAAAGTTTACATGAAAATTCAATACTTATCGTCAAAAAATCATTGAAAAATAAAATAAAAAAATGAACAAAAATGAAAATAATTAGTTATTTGAATATTGTTGATTATTACATTATTATAAATATATTTAAGTAATAATATTTCTTTTTTATACGTATAAATTTCCAATATTTTAATTTTAATGGATAATTCAATTTTTTCATCACAATATTTGGTGGGCCAAAATGGTATGAACAAAAAAACGAATAAATTGAGAGGAGCATTGTAAAATTGATAATATCAAAATCTTTAATATATTATGTTTATTTCGATAAGTATTTAAAAAAGCTCTATTTTAATAAACCATATAAATATAATACGTATTATTTTACCAAAGTTTTTAGGTATTACTTTTTTATCTTTGTAAAAAATGAATATATGATTTTCAAATCATATCATTTGCAAATAAGGAAAATTTGGTACGCAAAATAGTCTTTTAACACGACAAATACGTTAAAAACAAGTAGTAAAAGATGATTGAATAGCTTTTCAAAACTGAAAATTTGTTCCATCTTTTGTAGAGCAATTCTTATAAAATAACCAATTATACAAAGATAAGAGCTTGTAAGTTAAATCATACTGCTGTTTGCTTTTTCAAATTTTGAATTTTTCTTGAGTTATGGCATAATCTGGATTGCATTCATTCGTGTTGATTCTTAGCTGTGTAAACTTCTTTAATAATACTACCGCTCGATAATAATACGCATTTTCATGCATAATTTATCGAATTTCCTTTGTTTTGATGAAAAATATTTTAATTATTTTCGAATTAAAATTATTATAAACCATTGAATTTTTTGTTTTTGGGTTAATTTTGGGATTAAAAATGTTTGATAATATCTCAAAATGTACCGTTAGAAAAATTAATATTTTAATAAATATATTAATTAAATATATCATTAATAATAAATAAATATTCTATATATGCATGTAGTCGGAGGTCAAATAGTTTCCTACGTTCTGAAAAATATTTTTTCTTTCAGAAAGAGGCATGTCAACCAAAATTCTACTCGATAAATTTTTTTGAAAATGATAATATAAGATTTAAATGATGTATATTAAAACTTTTCCTCTTGAGCAAACGAAAACTTCTATACAGTTTTTAGTTTTCATTCAAATCATCATTTTTAACTCAATATCTTCAATTCAAAAAGTAGATATATTCAAATTTGATATATTGAAAAATGAATTCTCTTTCATTTTTGATAAGTTCATGATTGAATACCATTTCAATTTGAGAGAATTTTTATTGAATAGCTTTTCAATTTGAGAGAAGGTTAATTGAATATTATTTCAATTTGAGAAGAATAAATATGTTTTATTTATAACTTGGAAATTGAATTATCAAAAATTTATTTTATGATATAAATATACTTATATATTATTTATGAATTCATAAAAGTAATTATATTTGCATGTCACAAAAAATTTAAAACAAATATTTTATAATATTTTATTTTGATTTTATAAAGTAGGTAAAATCATTATTTGATTTATAATAAAGAAGTATATAATTTTTATTAATCAACAAAATAAATTTCTGCTCTAATATTCTCAAATATTTATTTAAAATACAAGAATGGCCACTTTTTGAGCTTCGCTCAAAAAGTGTCCTATGTTAAGGGTAAAGTTGGCTTTTCTTTTTTTTGAAATCTTTTAATTTATTCTATGTGCTGCTTGAATGAATTGTATGATCATTGAATTTATTTCTATGTAAATTCAATCTTTTCTGAGGGGCATTCAAATGAACAGAAAAAAAAGAGCTCCACAGAGCTATCAAATCAATTTTTGTACAAAAAAGCATTACAACGTAATGTAAAATATTCTGAATTTTGGATATATAACAAAAAATGGTCCAAATCATGAAAAAAGTAAAAAATGAAAATATCATAATCCAAAAAATATCAAGAAAACATTTTTTTACTAAAAAAAGTGCATATTTCTAATTTTAAACATATATACAAGGGGAATCATTTGTTTTTATCATATTTAATTTGAAGCAGACTGAATTACAATGCTTTTTTTTTCTTCAATTTCGAAAAAAATATTTTTTCTACTTAATTCTATTGATATTGGTTGATATATATTTTTTATACGAATATTTTAGATTGATATTCGATATTCATTAAGAAAAATATTGGTTTTAAAATGCAATAAAATTATTTGAAAATTTTATCATGAAAATTTTGATGTTAGCAAGTCGGCTCTTCTCGAATAGGAAACTTTTTGGATTTGTACTAGGAAAATATAATTAATAGCATTTATTATAATAAAATGGCCCATTAAAAATTAGAAAATTTGAATCATGGAGAAAATTGAATATTGATATTTCTGTGATTTTTTGATTTGATGGATTTTTCCTATTATATTTTATGTAGTATTTGATATATACATAAAATTAAGGAATCTAATTGCGTGTAAAATGAAAAATTGGCACTTTCAAATAAGTTTGTTTTTGAAAATTTTGAAAGGGTTGAAAAGTTGAATAAAATCAAAAAATAAAAATATTTATCATATCTTATTATTAAAAAAGCAAAAATTATTATAATTTTTATATTAATTTATATATAATAATATATATATATTATTTATTAAATATTAATAATATAATGAATATGGAAATAAATATTCTTTTTTTAAGTTAACTTAAAAATTCAATGGAGATAAAAAATTTTGAATGAATGCTTTTTCGTTTTTTTATTCAAAATTATGAGATAAAAAATGTTTTTATCTCAATAAATTTATCATAATTTATATATATAATATCAGCTAATAGACATAATAATTAATTAAACTACAAAAACATATATATCCATATATATTAAAAAATATTAATTTATTTTGAACAATAAACTAATTTATCAATTGAAACCATAGTTTATATTATTACTTAAGCTTTAATGCATTGCATAAAAATCAAAATAAATAATTAAATTAGTATATTAATCCAAAAAAAAGTCGAATTTTTTTTTATTCTTCTATACATAAAAGAAAACAAGATACCAAACTATTTTTTTTCTATATTTAATTGGTTGATTGAATAGAAAAAGTATTATAATAACCATTTATCAATTGAAATAGCTATATATTTTTGCTGAATCCATACCAATGTTTTTATAAAATTTCCGAATAAATCCTTTTATTTACGAAATTAAATAATTTTAAAATTATAAGGTATTCCATATAAAATTTCATTACAAATATCTTTTTTATTTTCATATTGATTCAATAAAACTGTTTTTTGATGAGAGAAATTGGTTCACAATTTTTTGAAAGAAATTTTTTTTTATTCAATTATTTGAGAAAATAGAAATTCGAAAAAAACTATCTAAACAAAAATATTCTTATTTAAAAAATTAATCTTAAATTAATTATATTTTTTTAAATTAAGATTATACATGATAATCTTAATGGATAAATTAAAAAATGATTAAACGTTGATTTGATAAGAAATATATAAATTTTTTATATTTTAATGAAATATCAGATTTGCTATTAGCAAAAACTCATAGAATATTTTGAAAGATATTACAAAAAGTGGAAAAAAGTTGAGAAAAGCCAACTTTACCCTTAAATAATGTAAAAAAAAAAAAAATATTTTGAACAAATAAAAACTAAAAGAAAAATAATATAAATAAAAAAATATTTAAAACTTTTAGTTGCAGGTGGAAGTTTAATTCGCGTAATTAGTTCCAACTGCAACTAAGTTGCGATAGCTGCAGGTGGAAGTTTGAAATGGTACATTTAAGTAATTACTTCCACCTTTAGCTATCGCAGCTCAGCCGCAGGTGGAAGATTGGTTTCCTTATTTATTTACTTCCACCTGCAGCTGAGAAGCGATAGCCGCAGGTGGAAGGCTAAATTGGTAAATAGTAATTTTCCACCTGCAGCTGTCGCAGCTCAGCCGCAGGTGGAAGATTGGTTTCCTTATTTATTTACTTCCACCTGCAGCTGAGAAGCGATAGCCGCAGGTGGAAGGCTAAATTGGTAAATAGTGATTTTCCACCTGCAGCTGTCGCAGCTCAGCCGCAGGTGGAAGATTGGTTTCCTTATTTATTTACTTCCACCTGCAGCTGAGAAGCGATAGCCGCAGGTGGAAGGCTAAATTGGTAAATAGTAATTTTCCACCTGCAGCTGTCGCAGCTCAGCCGCAGGTGGAAGATTGGTTTCCTTATTTATTTACTTCCACCTGCAGCTGAGAAGCGATAGCCGCAGGTGGAAGGCTAAATTGGTAAATAGTAATTTTCCACCTGCAGCTGTCGCAGCTCAGCCGCAGGTGGAAGATTGGTTTCCTTATTTATTTACTTCCACCTGCAGCTGAGAAGCGATAGCCGCAGGTGGAAGGCTAAATTGGTAAATAGTGATTTTCCACCTGCAGCTGTCGCAGCTCAGCCGCAGGTGGAAGATTGGTTTCCTTATTTATTTACTTCCACCTGCAGCTGAGAAGCGATAGCCGCAGGTGGAAGGCTAAATTGGTAAATAGTGATTTTCCACCTGTAACTGTCGCAGCTCAGCCGCAGGTGGAAGATTGGTTTCCTTATTTATTTACTTCCACCTGCAGCTGAGAAGCGATAGCCGCAGGTGGAAGGCTAAATTGGTAAATAGTGATTTTCCACCTGTAACTGTCTCAGCTCAGCCGCAGGTGGAAGATTGGTTTCCTTATTTATTTACTTCCACCTGCAGCTGAGAAGCGATAGCCGCAGGTGGAAGGCTAAATTGGTAAATAGTGATTTTCCACCTGCAGCTGTCGCAGCTCAGCCGCAGGTGGAAACTTGGTTTCCTTATTTCTTTACCTCCACCTGCAGCTGTGAAGCGATAGCCGCAGGTGGAAGGCTAAATTGGTAAATAGAGAATATCAAATCAAAGATATGAAGTGATTTTTTTTCATCCACCTTTTCGCTCTCAAAAAGTTAAAAAATATTATATTTTAATCATTTTTGAATAAAAACTCTTTATATATTAGAGATAGGATTTTTTTAATGATAGATTTGATATACTGATATTATTCTGATTTTTTTAAGCCTATGTTCAAAATGAACTCTTATTATATATAGGATAATTATATGAAAAAGTTCGATCAGTAGTAGCTATTAGTGGTGATTCTGGGCCAAGCCCCATAATCCCCACTATTTTTTGAAATGGCAAAACGAATGAATAATTTATGCATGATTTGAATGTTAGTTTTAATTTTGGAATTAATGAAAGAATTAGTGTTAGAATTTATTTTATCACCAACGAAAAAATGTCATTTGAGAACGTTATTGAAAGAATAAATGTTTTATTTAATGAAATCGTTAAATGTCAAAATCAAATGTGTGAATATATATGTAATTTCAATGAATGTCATTCAATGAGAAAGCGTTTATACTGGACTAATGAAATCAAAAAGACTCGTAAATTAATGAAATCACTAAAGACTGAACTATCAATGTATATGTTATAATTGAATTCGTTATTTTTCATTCATAAATCAAGTGAGCCGTAATATTGAATGGTTCTCAATTATTCTCGTTATCATTCGTCCGTAAATCACGTGAGCCGTAATATTGAATGTAAAATCACGTGAGCCGTAAATTTGAATACTCATTCAATTCCATAAAATTTTATAATTGAATACTCACACAAAAATGGAAAGTTCGTTATTTTAATTTATTACATCCATTTATTCATTTCATTTAACATGTCATTTATGTAAAAATTTTATGACAAAATTAATTTAATGTTAATATATTTTTATCTATAATAATTTTTATCACCAACGAAAAATAAATGACAACAATATATAATGTGCCATTAGATAAAATAGTTGAATTATATAATTTAATTACCGACTCTAATGATGATTTAAATGAAATTCTATCAGCTTACGACAATAATAAAAATCAATTAAGAAATGATTTAAATGATGAAATTGCTGATGAACTATTAGATAAATACAATTATGATGGTGATTATGATCAAAGGTGTCAAATCTGCGGACGCTCACTGGGAATCGTTAATGAACATTCAACCTCAACCATTAATCAAACAATTACATATACCTCATGCGCCCAAACATCCAAAACAACCAATGAAATACATTGATTCTGACACATCATTCTTTAACAAGCTCAAACGTTTACCCAAAATCAATGATCCCTTTCATGATTTCAATCGTCAACAATTACAATTGAAGTTCAATCGTGATTTGCATAAACGTGATCAATCATTCCTTTCACAATTAATGCAACATCAAAATGACTTCACTCAATTTCATTCAAGGCCATCCAACAACGATGACGAACCAATTGATGAATTATTCACACCAAAAGAACTTAATGCAATGACCATTAAATCCTTCAAAGAATGGAAAGCATTCAATGAAAAACATAAAGATGAACAACAACAAATCGTTAATGATATCATGGAGCAACTCGAAACTTCACCAACTGATTGGACCATTAATTTTGAACAACTTAATCAATTAGGAAGAGAATTAATGTTTCCATTACTCAAACAATTCTTTGCAGAACATATTGATTCATTACCGATTACCAGTAAATACATGATTCGATACAACGTTAATGGTGTGTGGCGAAGTTTTCCATTCAAGTCAGAAAACTACAACAAATTAATGAATAAGTTTAATGAACAAAGTTTCTTATTCGACATGGATACAAAACCTCCTGAATACTTTTATGAAAACGGTGGTGAAGAGTTACCTGATTGGTCATTCTTTTCTGCATTACAATTTACTAAATTGATTGACGTTGATGGTAACAATGATGTAGGTGGTTCATTCTTTCATTACTTAGTCAAACACAATATCAATAAACGAATAATTAAATACTTACAACGATTACAGATCTTTGACAAACTCGTTAATGAAGATGGTAAACAACGTGATGAGTTAAACGATTGCTGTTTCATTTATGCACTTAAACAAACTGGTTGCTATAGTGAAAACGATTTGAATCTCATGAGATTGAGAATTAACAACAGATATTTATCTCAATCATCAATCAATTCCATTTGTGAAGAATTCAATATTCACATTAAATTGAGTTTCATTAATGAAGACGATAAGCACAACAAAAAGAAGACTGTTCGTTCATGTTCAAACGGTAAATACAAATCATTCATGGGAGTCAAAGATGCAAAACCAAATCGAACTCATACGTTCAACGTTTATGAAAATCATTACTTCATTGAAGAGAAAACTCCATTCAGCACATATTACATTAAACATTATGGACAAGCTAAAGCTGATTCATTCGATAAAGAATATAAAGATGGTAAATGGCGTCCAGCTCGTTATTTCATTTCATCCTCAAATTTAGTTCGTGAATTATTCAAACTAAATGCATTCACTCCAATCACATACGGTCAATGCAGAATTCTTCACACAGTATTCTATAATGAAATTGATTCAGATATTTCAAACATCGATTTAGAATACAATCCTAAAACATGCACAGAATTAATTAAACCAAAAGTTTATCAAAAAGGTTCGAAAGATGGATCATTAAAGTTATCCCGTAAAGATCCTACATATTGGTATGCTGACTTCGAAGCTGACGTATCTGGTGACATTCATAAACCGTTCATGTGTGTTCTTCAATCTCAAAACGGTAAAGTTAATAAAGAATTCCATGGTGAAAATTGTAACGTTCAATTACTCAACTTCTTACCAGATAATGCAGTCATCTATTTCCATAACTTAGCGTATGACATTAGAATGCTTGCACAATTTGGAATCACTAGTTCAATCATTAAAGGCACAAAAACAATGAAGGCTGACATTAGATACAACAAGAAGATTCTTCATTTCAAGGATTCATTACCGATTCTTTCATGCAAGCTTTCACAATTGCCACAAATGTTTGACATACCAAACATCCAAAAAGAGATCTTTCCATACAAGTATTACACACTTGAACGTCTTGCAACAAATAAGGGAGTCATTAATGAAGCTGGATTAAATGAAGACAAACAATGGACTGACGCTGATTACAAACTCTTCAACACAAACATTGATAAGATACCTAACTGTCGCATTGATGCAAATCATTTTGATATGTGGAAATATGCTTCATTCTATTGTCAACAAGATGTAAACATTTTAAGACTTGGCTTTAATGCATTTCGTCAAGGATTCATCAAAGACTTCAACATTGATCCATTCAAATATGTTTCCATTTCATCTCTAGCTAATGAAGTCTTCAATCAACGAGTCTATTATCCTAACAAAAACCTTTACAAGATTGGCGGACATGTTCGTAAATTCTGTTCACATGCTGTATACGGTGGAAGATGCATGACTGCTTACAATAAGAAATGGCATACAACTAAACCATTAAGCGATTTCGATGCTGTATCATTATATCCATCCGCAATGGCAAGATTATATACTGTTGAAGGTAGACCTGAAGTCATTAAACCCAAACAATTGAATCTTGAATTCCTCTCCAAACAAGGTGCATACATTGTTGAAATCAAGATCACTAAAGTTAATAAACATTATCCATTTCCATTAATTGTTCGTAAAGATAAAGGACTCAACATCAATGACGATAATCTTGCCCCTGGTGAAACCGTTAATATGGTCGTTGATAACATTACTTTAGAGGATCTCATTGAATTCCAGAAGATTGAGTTTGAATTAATCCGTGGTTATTATTGGCCTGATGCAAGAGATTACCGCATTCAAGATGAAATTCGTAAGATATTCAATAAACGTTTGGAATACAAGAAGCAACATAATCCTCTTCAACAATTGTACAAATTAATTATGAATTCATGCTATGGCAAAACGATTGAACGTCCTGTTGAGAAAGATTACAAGTACTTTGATGATATCAGTAAGTTAGAGAAGTATTGGTTCAAAAATTATTACAAAATCACTGATGTTATGCAAATCGCTAATTCAAACATTCATGCAGTACGAACATTAAAACCAATTGACAAACACTTCAACTTTTCATTACTGGGTATTCAAGTTCTATCAATGTCCAAACGTATAATGAATGAAGTAATGTGTCTCGCATATGATCTCGGTTGTCACATATACTATCAAGATACTGACAGTTTTATGATCGAGTGTCCTGATTTAGAGATTCTTCAAAATGGATTTCGTGAAAAATACAATCGTGAACTCATTGGAACTAACTTAGGTAACTTCCATTGTGACTTTCCATCAATTAATAATCATGATGAAATGCCTTACTCTGTTGAAGCTTACTTCCTCATGAAGAAGATGTATGTACACAAAATTACTGATTCATCAAATGAAATCGATTATGTGATACGTGGCAAAGGACTCACTCAGAATTCAATCAAGTATGCTGCTAAGGGTGATTACATGAAACTATATCAATCCATCTTCAATGGCAACACTCAATCATTCGATTTAACTCAAGGTCAACCATGCTTCTCAATGAACAAAAATATGACTGTCTCTACTGTAAAATCCTTCATTCGAAACATTAAAACAACATATGATGAAGGCAATCGTGATGAATATTTCGGAAACTAATTAATCCTATTTTTGTTATAACATTTATGTTTATCGCTAACGAAAACAAAAAATGAGTGTTGATCAACAAACAATAAATAGATTAATACGATGCTTCAAATCAGATATAAAAGATATTGAGAACAAAATGAATAAATGTAATGATGATAAACTTCGTGATAAAATGCAAAAAGATATTGATATATTTGATGCAATATGTTATGATTTCAAATCATATTGAAGTTACAGAAGATGGTGATATTATTATTCATTAACTTACTCATACATAAATGCTAATCGATAACGAGGAATCATTTGTTTTTGTCCATTTTCATTAACAATTTCATACAAACCATTCTTGAATCCATTAACTTTATGTTTACCGGGTTGCAAAATCGTCCTTCGCTTCATCATTTTATCAACGTCGTTATAAACTTTAACCTCAACGCCATCATTAATTCTAAATCCTTCGCTATTCATTATTTCCCAATTAGCTTGACATATTTTCCTAACAATATACTCTTCCAAATCAGGATCATCATTAACCATTTTAGGTGATACACTAAAACCTGCCCATTTACTTAATCCTTTATGCGGTGCATAGTTATACTGTCTAACAATTTCATTCATTACGATCGGTGTAATTACTCCAACTTTCATCACATATGCCATATCTCTAATACTTCTAATGACTCTATCTATGATTCCTAAACTACTGTGTAGAGGTTGAGTCTTTGATGCAGCTCGTTGTTCTTTCTTCATAAATTCTGGATAAACTCCTTTCATCTGTCTTGGTACACTAATGAATTGAATTCCATGTTTGTCATAAAAGTCGTTTGCTGTGTTTGCCAAAGGCTCAGTTCCTGAAAGGACATCATTCTCATCAGACGTTCCTTCAACCAAATCCTTGCTCTTTTTCTTCTTCACCAATTTTGACGTAAATGCACCTTCACCATCTCCACACAAATATCTAACCTTAATGCCTTTATCAATGATCTTCTTTAATGCTCTCAAGTAGCACAACGTTGATTTACCAGTTCTACTGACAGTACCAGTGCTTCCCAATTCAATATTCGTTAATTCAACACATAAATATTTAGTATTAACGTTAATCATTACTAAGTACGTTAATTTACTGCAAATCATTAAATCAATCATCCATGTATTTCTACTCGCAACTTTATGTAATTGATACTTCTTCTTATTCGACTTCAATGGAAAGTATTGACGAGTGTATTCAGCTGAATTCAGGCCTCCAGTTGGATAGAGATTTAACTTAATTGCATTAACTTTATCCCTACCCTTAAATCCAATTAATCCAGTTAATGGTGTTTCTTCATATCTGATTGGTTTACCGGGTATTTTTAATAATCTATCATTATATTCATCATACCAACGTTCAATCGATTTATTTTTACCTTTATTCCAATCTTTGGTGATCATTCTTTCATTACTTAGTCAAACACAATATCTGAATTTTGAATTTAATAAAGAGTATAAATTTTCGAAATCCTCATCAAAATGTGCTATATATGTCTTCTGATATGTTTCTCCATCTTTACCAAACACAGTCTGTTTAAAATTATTATATATATTTTTCAAAGCAGTTTTATTAAAATTCTCCATGATATGACGGAAAAAATTCTGATTCTGTTTATCGGCCTTCTTCAATTTTTCAAAAACATTGGCTATATTATCATATTCAATTTCACCTTTATCGTTCACTGTTTTTGTTTTTAAAGTTTTTGTCTCTATTTCATCTTTGGCTTCATTATATACTGTCACTTCTTGATTATTTAAGCCTTCCATAATATCTTCATGCATTTGAGATATTGTTTCTGTGTTTGTATTGATTGCATTGACCATTTGGTCAAAATTTGTGATAGGTTCTTCTTTAGTTTTCATTCTATTTTTGGTCAAAAATGATCCATACCATGGTTCTGATTCTTTTTCGGTTTCTACATACGTTATCACTTTTGCTTTTCCATCTGGTTTAATATTTGATGAACTGTCAAAACCGAAATCTTTCAAATTATTGAATGTTTTCATCCAATTATATAAATTTTCAAGAGTGATATTCAATGATTCAATAATCTCATTAATTGTGGTTACTTTTTCTTTTTCATAGTAGCATCGTTTATCCTCCCAATAATCCAAAAGTTGAGCACCATCCTCTTTTTTAAGGGGGAGCATTTTCAATAGTTTATTATCTGGACTGATAACCGTCATAGCCTTTGAATGTTTAATAAACTGATTGAGTACTCTTATTAATTGATTATATGTCTTTATTGAATTGTTTTCTGTTGAGATATAATGTTTATTCTTTAGATCAAAATCTAATCCTTTCAATGTTAAGTCTGAAATTTCACGGTTTACATCAAAAGTTGCGTCTATTTTCAATTGATTTAGAGAGTTTTGAATAGCATCTGAATTATCATTCAAACATTTATAAAGCTGTTCTAAGGTGAAAGCATTGGTCAATTTGCCATTCACCTTGATTTGTCCTGTTGGATAAATATTGACCTTATATAAGTTTTTTATATCTCCTGGTTTTATACCTGCACCTGCGGTTATATAAGCATCTATCTCTGTTTTATTATAAATGTTATTGAAGAAAACTGAAGAACCATCTTCATCTTCTATTTGAACAATTTTATTTCCATTCTCATCTTCTCCGACTTTGATTTCTATTCCATTTGATTTTAATGTCTCAGCCTCACTTGATTGAATTGAGAATAAACCAATCGACATATTTAATAATAAATAAATGTTAATTTCTATGCAAAGCCGTGATTCACAAAAATATCATACTGTGTCTTTGACGATGAATATACCTTGGAAATGCAGCTATGTAAAATATTATGTGTCTTCTATAAACACTAATTCAAACATATTATTAAGCACAAAAGATGATTATATGAAATATCAAGTTGGCAAAACCGTTCATACTATTGAATTTTCTGAGTCCTATCATTATTCTATCAAACAACTTGAACAAATTTTTAGTCAGAAAAGTGAATTAGCATGGGAATATGATAAAAATAAACGAACATTTAAGATAACAGCAAGTTTGAAAACAACAATTACAACAATATCTCACAGAGCAGCATTATTGACTGGATTATATAACACTCCGTTGCCTTTGACAATTGATCCTAAAGAACCCTTTATTGTGCCAGATTTGCCGATCATAACTCATACAAAACTTTATTTAGTCTCTTTACAAGGTAATCCGATGTATTCAGCTATTGGAGATCAAGAGTATACTCCTTCAGTTATAGGAAATATAAACACAATGGCTATAGACGGCAAGCCACTGATTTATGACTTTGAGAAAGAAGGAAAACCAATAAAAATAAAAACAAACACAGATAGTTTAAAATATTTAGAATTAAGTTTAGTTGATTTCCAATTTCAGCCTATCGCTTTAAAAAGTCCTTTGTTTGTTTCAATTAAAGTAAAGCCAGCTAAAGATGCAGACGTTAAGGATGTGTTAACTAAATGAATTTAAGGGTCCTGCTAAACTTTTTGAGATTAGTCTGCTGAAAAGTTTGAGTTTTTCTGAATGCATTTGTGCCATCTAATAAATTGAACTCCATTTTGGCCCCAGCATACAATTTTTCATAGAGTTCTTCAATTGTGATGCCCATTCGTTTACATTTATTAATGATCACTTGATGAGGAATTCCCTTGAGTCTTATATGATATCCTTCTTTTCCTTCTTCATCGACTAAGATATCTAAATAACTTTTCTTGCCTAATGCGATCAGTTTTCGTGAATGTATTTGGCCTACTGCACCCTCAAAACCGTCAAAATCATTATGAAATTGACACATGTTTTCACCTATTAATTCAGCATTATATTTCTCCTTAAAGATCTCTGCCACTTTTTTCACATCATCTTCATTTAGGTGCATGCTATCGGTATCTTGATAGAATATTTCAATCCCTTTTTGTTCTGCACTAGCCATAACACGATTCATCAAATGTTTTGACCATGAAAGAACGCTAGCACCAAATTGTGGGAGATTGAAATGATCATTGATCGGCTTCAACTTTTTCACATAGCATCTATCAATTGTCGGTTCATCATAGATTTCTGTGATAAAGTTATAATTGCGCCAAATGTATTTCATTAGCTCATCTCTGGGTACACTTTTTGTTTCGGTTTTCATCGCTTTCAATATTGATTTGCCATAGATTGAATTCAATAGCAATTTGATCGTTGACTGAAGTGGATTCTTCTCTTTCTTATATTTGAGTCTTAAATTAAATAATCCAAGAATGAACTCATTTATCTTCTTATTAAATCCTTCATCAAAATAGTAACCACGAATGATTTCGTATTTGATATCATAGAACTCTATTAAATCCATTAGTGCAATCTTGTCAATATAAAAATTGCTAACAGGGTCATTGTCAAATATTTTTGAGCCCTTATCATTTCGTCTAAAGACTTGCCCGAATTTATATGGCTTATCGGATTTGCACTTGATTTCATTAATATTGATTTCAATAAAAAAAGTGTCATATTTCATCAATTGATCATGGTCTATATTTTGAGGCAAAATTTTCGGTTTTCCTTTAGCAACACCATCCATTACATACATAGCTGAAGGATAAAGGCTAACTGCATCAAAATCTTGTATTCTTCCTTCTATATATTGCTTTTGATTTGATGCTGTCATTGTTCTTCCTCCGCTTACACATCTTTGAATAAAGTTTTGCGGTTTGCCACTTAATTGATAACAACCGTCAAAGCATCCATATTTATTGGCGAAATGATAACCGATAGATGAGATTGAAATAAAGTTATTAACACCTAACATTTCTGTACCTGTTTGTTTGAATACTTCTTTCAAATCTTTATCAAATTTTTCAAGCCCTTTCATAAGAACGATACAATCCTTAAAACAATAGAACTTGGCATATTTCATAATATTAATTGAATCATTTTTTTCATTGTATGCTTCACTTATTTTGGCATTTTCTAGGATTTGTTTGCTTTCATCTTTGCCATCGTTCTCTTTTCTATACTGCTCATAGAATTCATTGATTGGCAGAACAGCTTTTTGAATGTTTTCTTCAGTGTATATTTTGTATGCCATAACCTCTTTATGCACATCTAAATTAAACATAGATGCAAAATTCCTGAGAGCCGATGGAATAATTGAATAGGAATTGCGAAACGTAAGCTTTTTCACTAATTTACCATTTGAAGCATACTTGAGCATAATGACTTGCAAAACTGTGCCTGTTCTTTCAGTTATTTGTGTTTTCCATCCAGGAGTATTGATGAAAAAGCAACCATCGTACTTTAAATTATGAAAATAAGTTAGTGAATTATTGTATAGATAATTGAGAAACTGACGATCAATGTTTTCACCTTCAAAGCTTATTTTGTGAATATTTTGGCCTTCACGATACACTGTGCAATTCAAATAAGGACGATGAGGAGATACAGTAGTGTCTGTTTCAAAATCTGAATAATATACTCTAGACCAATCTTTCTCTTTCTTCTTATCTTTATTCGAGTCTATTATTTTTGTGCATAATTCTTCATTATAATCAAGATCAATGTAATCATTCAATCCATCGTATTCGGTTGTATTCAATATGGATAATTCGCAGCTTCTTATCTCTCTGAACATATTGAGCTCAAACATTTTTCTGAATATCATCATTGGAAGAGTGCCATTTTCTGAATAAAAAATCTTTTCGCCTTTGATGCCTTTGATCATGAAGCGGTTTTTATCATCTTTGAACTTTTCGTCTATTTCTTTTGCGTGATATGACGGAAAAAAGATATGTTGATTTTAACAGAATCAGAATTTTTTCCGTTATAAAATTTAATAAAGATATGTTGATTTTAATATTTCGACTGACTCATCCAAAACTCAACGAAAATGATTTTTTTGCATAATATATCATGTATCAAATAATATGTATAATTACTATATGTTCTTTTCAACTTGAAATATCAAATATCTATACTTTTTTATTAAATTTTGAAAATTGAATGCAATTGAGAGGAATAAATCCTACTTCGACGAATTTGATTTAAAAAAACTAAAATGGCGTCTCCCGAGCCATTTCATTTCATTTAAAAATATAATAATACAAATAAAAAATGCAGTAAAATTATAAGTAGTTATCCCCATAGAAACAAAAAAAAGTTGAGATATTTTAAAAATATTAGTTTTTTGATTGTGTTTATAATATATCTCAGCTAAATTAATATAAAATATTATTTTTATCATTTATAAAGATTTCTGATATAATTAAAAACATTAATAAGCATCTATCAAACAAAAATAACAATTATTTAATGAATTATATAGCTTTTTGTTCCCCAAAATAGATATGCATTTTTCAGTCTCTATAATGAGGTTCAAGAAATAAAATATTATTTTTTAATTATTTTACAATAAATATATATTATATTTATTTTAAATAGTATAAAATATTTAAAATATTATGAGATATTTGAAAAATTAAAAAACGGTTATTTTTTGTATATTTAGTTCTCGCACCTTTTACTGTATGAATATTTTAATTAATTTTCATATTTATTTTTTAATTTTAAGATATAACTTAATATATATATAATTATATTTATAAAAATGTTCCAAAATCAGTTTTTTTAAAAATTAAAAAAGATAAATGTATTTTCGCAGAGAGCCTCTCAATTTGCGAAGAAGATTTGAATTGATACAACCGAATAAGCTTTCAAATGAGAAACTTTTTCTTAAGATTTTTATATCTCAAAACCCCTACATTCGATTATGTTTTTACCAAATAAATTTTATTAAATATTAAATAGTATTCTTATTAATATAAGTTATATTGAAGAATTCGATTTTCCATAACCGCCGATTTCGGATCCCCTTTGCCTCTACCTATATTTTAGATATGTATAAAAAACAAAAAGGGGTCGACTCTCTCAATTTTTTTTTGATTGAAAAATAATAATATCTTAAAAATTAAATATTCTTTCTATTTAATAAATTCTTAAATCAATATCTGATAAAACCTATATTCATTTAATATATCTTAAAAAACAAAAAATTTGTTATTTATTCCATAAATCATTAAAATAAGTGTTTTTATTATGATATTTGAGGATTTTTCTTAAATGATTTATTATTTACATTATTTATATATAACTTGAAATATAATAATAATTTTTAACAAATTATATTATTGATATTCAAGAAATTATTGTTTTTTATAAATAAAAATTTTGAATTAATAATTGAATTAAATGCTAGTTTTTGAAAAAATTATTTTGATAATATCAGAATTTTGAAAAAATATTATATTTATTAACAAATACTTATTATTTGGATAATATATTAGTTATATCATCATATTAATGATAATATATTTATTATATATAATATAAATTATATATATATTATTATAAAATATTAATTTACATTTTTACTCAGTTTATATGTATATCACAATTGAGAAATAATTATAATAACGTATTAATTCAATTTTATTTTTCATAAATAAATTTATCTTACTTGATATTTAATTAATTACTTTTTAATTAATTTAAAAGATGTAAATAAAATTATAAAAAAAGAATATATGACATAAATGTTACAAAATATTTATATATTTGGATATTTACAAATTTCCAAAATCTCTTTGAATGGTGGAAATTAGATAAGAACTCAAAAATAATTTCCCCTTTCAAAAGTTAAACTTTTTCTGTTTTTATTTTTTTTAGTGAAATATCTCTATTTTGGCTAATAGAATCGGCTTCATATTTAAAATTGCATCATGTTATTGATAATGCCAATATTATTTATTAATAATTTTTTATAATTTTAGAATTTGATAACCGCCAAAGGTCGAACCCTTTTAAAAAACAATATTGTTTAACCGTTTTTTTGAATAAAAGGTCAATACATAGACAATTACAAAATTGAATAAAAATTTTTCGAAAAAGTTCCATTAAGAAATCTATCATATTTCTACCTATTAAAATTAATTATATTTTTTAGACAATATAAATAAAAAAATAATGAAAATTTCTTTTTAAATCTGAAGAAATCAATCCACTTTTGCTAAAAACTACAAACGCTCAATTTGGATGTTCACAAGTGGATTTGCATGCCATTCTGTGTTAATCCAAATGTTAACCATATAAACAAGCCTAGTCTTTGAGATTTTAAATAGGTCAGTCTACTCATCATAATATCTAAATATATTTTGTTAACTTTTTGTTCAACTTGTTCAAAATCGTTTATAAGCAGAGTATCATTCATGAAACATTTTTCGTATATTAAATCAAACCAGAGTTGAAAGGAAATTATAAAAAAGATATCATTAAATCGATAAAAGATAAATTAACGTACAAAAAAAAAATTTATAAGTTGTTAATTTTTGTTAAAACCATGTTTTTCTTGTTTAATTTCAAAATTACTAAATATATCGTAGCTAAAACATAATCATGTCAAAAAAATGTTTTTTTTGCCAATTATTATTTAATAAAAATAATCAATTATAATTCATTTTTTATTAAATATAAAATATATTATAATATACATTATATATAAAATAAAAATCATATTTTTTGATTTTTGAAATGCAAAATGAGGAGGAAAAAAGTTTTCATTCATGAAAAAAATTGAAAAAAATAAACATTAAAAATTTAACTTTTTAAAGTATCATATAAATAATATCAATTCAAATTTCAATGATTTAAAATTTAATTTTTAACTTTTTGATATAAAATTTATCTGTAATTTTATTTGATTGTTTTTTTTAAAAAATGATTTTTAAGTGATGATTTTAATATTTTTAATATCAATGATAAAAATAATTTAAAAAAATTAACATTGTGGAAATAAACAAAAAAATATCTCTGTAGAGTAATAAGCTATAATAATAAGGCAAAATACAAATAATACAAGGCAAAATACAAAATTGAATAGTTTTGTAGTGCTACAAAAATACTGTATTTTTTTTGTAGTAAAAGTGGATTGAGTGAATGTTCAATTTTTTTTTTTTTTTTTGAAATTATTTCACATAGGCTAATTTTTGAGATTCCCTCAAAAAGTGGGTTTACTTGTTGTACTAAATAATATTTGAGTTCTGAATCATTCTTTAAACATTTTTTCTTTTACTTTTTTTAAAAATTTCATCGATCATTTGAAATCGATTAAGACAATTCAATTAGAAAGATAATTCTGAATGATTTTCAATTTTGAATTAATATTAACTTTTCAAAATTGAGATAATACTCAGAAATATCTTTTTAATTGAATTGCTCAATTCAATTTTTTTTATTTACTTAAACAAATTTTTATGTTTTCAATTTTATTGAAATAACTCAAAAATTAAAAGTATTATGCTTTCCCCATTTTTAAAAGAAATAAAAGGTTTAAATACAAAAATACTAAACTCGTGTAAAAAATAAATCATTCAATTATAGTAAACTTTCTATAGGAAAATGAAAAATTAATTTTTAATTGAAAATAATTGAAAATAATCTGAAAATTTAATAAGATTCAAATAAAAAAACTATTTATCTTAAAATTTCATTAATATTTTTTACATGCTTTTTATCTTACTCGGAATTGCTAATTCATTAAATGAACTTCAATTGAATCGTTCAGAATATCCACCATCATCATGTCCACCACCACCAACTGATGATTATTTTGATTTATCACAAGGTATCATTGACAACTATGAACTTCAAACAATTTATGGATGTGAAATTGCAATTTCATCACGCGTTCGATATGTCAATTCAGCCATTTTCATTTATTTATGTACATTTACTAAAGCTGAAAGTTCATTTAATGGCGGGGCTATTAATATTTTTATTAAAGCTGCTACATCACCAGCTTTTGTAAGTGAAATATATAATTGTACATTTTCAGAATGTAAAAGCAAAGAAGGAGGATCCATATATATCCAAAACACCCGAAATGATCGCTCCATTTGTATAAATAAATGTACATTCACTAATAATCGAGCTGAGAGTGGATCAGGTGGAGCTATTTATGTCGATGTTATTTACTCGAACATTACAAATTGTACATTTAAAGATAATTATGCAACAAGTGAAGGTCAAGATATTTATTATATGACCGAAGAGAGATCCACTAGTGGCTCAAGTAGCAATCCACTTTTAATTGAAAACTGTGAATTTATACGTATTTCGGAAGAAAGTAAGACATCATTAGTTCATTTAGAATGGAAATCAGCATGCGATTTTTCATTTAATTATAACAATATTATATTACCCAAGCTAAAAGAATCAGAACGAATTTATTTTATGGATCTTGGAGGTATTAATCACGACCTTGGTACTATGGAAGCTACGACTAATTATATAACACCAAGTAAAGCATACTTTGCAGATCCAAATTCATATCTTCATGATCGAATTGGTGATGGTTTCATTACATCACCTAATCAACCACCACCAGAAGTTCCAGCAGGATGTCCATTGCCACCACTAGAATATGAAGATCTTTCAGAAGGAATTCCTAATATGAAAAACATTAATATCTATGGATGTCAAATTGATATCAGTGATCGAGTTAATAGTGATGAATGCTGTCTTTATGTTCATTCATGTCAATTCAAAGATAGTAAAAGCAACCAGAAAGGAGGCAGCATTTATATTCTTATTAATAGTAACACACCAACTGGTGACAATCATATTGAAAATTGTACATTTTCAAGAAATGAATCACCAGAAGGAGGAAGTATTTATATTGAATCGCATGAAAGTCACCGATTTTTAAACATTGATAATTGTACATTTAAGAACAACGTTGCAGATACAAAAGGAGGTTCAATTTGTTTCTATTCCACATATTGTACTATCAACAACAGCATTTTCGATAACAATTATGCAAACAGCAAAGGTCATGAAATCTATTTTGAAATCTTTGAACATGGAGATACAGAATATCCGTTACTGCTTGATAATAATAAATTTATAAGCAATGAAGAAAATGAAAATCAAATCAAAACAGGATCAATTATTTATTTAGAATGGCGAATGGAATCTGACTTTTATTTCAATAACAATGAAATTCGAATCGAAACCAAAGACAATAATTTATTCTTATTTGAATCGAATGGAGATGTCAGCACAGGAAATCTTTCATGTCAAAACAATTGCTTAATTCCATCTAATCAATATCTTTGTAAAACAAATCTTGCACTTTATAATCGAATCCGTAAAGGATTCAGTCGATTCTGTGATCCAGATTCAGAATATCCACCATCATCATGTCCACCACCACCAACTGATGATTATTTTGATTTATCACAAGGTATCATTGACAACTATGACCTTCAAACAATTTATGGATGTGAAATTGCAATTTCATCACGCGTTCGATATGTCAATTCAGCCATTTTCATTTATTTATGTACATTTACTAAAGTTGAAAGTTCATTTAATGGTGGGGCTATTAATATTTTTATTAAAGCTGCTACATCACCAGCTTTTGTAAGTGAAATATATAATTGTACATTTTCAGAATGTAAAAGCAAAGAAGGAGGATCCATATATATCCAAAACACCCGAAATGATCGCTCCATTTGTATAAATAAATGTACATTCACTAATAATCGAGCTGAGAGTGGATCAGGTGGAGCTATTTATGTCGATGTTATTTACTCGAACATTACAAATTGTACATTTAAAGATAATTATGCAACAAGTGAAGGTCAAGATATTTATTATATGACCGAAGAGAGATCCACTAGTGGCTCAAGTAGCAATCCACTTTTAATTGAAAACTGTGAATTTATACGTATTTCGGAAGAAAGTAAGACATCATTAGTTCATTTAGAATGGAAATCAGCATGCGATTTTTCATTTAATTATAACAATATTATATTACCCAAGCTAAAAGAATCAGAACGAATTTATTTTATGGATCTTGGAGGTATTAATCACGACCTTGGTACTATGGAAGCTACGACTAATTATATAACACCAAGTAAAGCATACTTTGCAGATCCAAATTCATATCTTCATGATCGAATTGGTGATGGTTTCATTACATCACCTAATCAACCACCACCAGAAGTTCCAGCAGGATGTCCATTGCCACCACTAGAATATGAAGATCTTTCAGAAGGAATTCCTAATATGAAAAACATTAATATCTATGGATGTCAAATTGATATCAGTGATCGAGTTAATAGTGATGAATGCTGTCTTTATGTTCATTCATGCCAATTCAAAGATAGTAAAAGCAACCAGAAAGGAGGCAGCATTTATATTCTTATTAATAGTAACACACCAACTGGTGACAATCATATTGAAAATTGTACATTTTCAAGAAATGAATCACCAGAAGGAGGAAGTATTTATATTGAATCGCATGAAAGCCACCGATTTTTAAACATTGATAATTGTACATTTAAGAACAACGTTGCAGATACAAAAGGAGGTTCAATTTGTTTCTATTCCACATATTGTACTATCAACAACAGCATTTTCGATAACAATTATGCAAACAGTAAAGGTCATGAAATCTATTTTGAAATCTTTGAACATGGAGATACAGAATATCCGTTACTGCTTGATAATAATAAATTTATAAGCAATGAAGAAAATGAAAATCAAATCAAAACAGGATCAATTATTTATTTAGAATGGCGAATGGAATCTGACTTTTATTTCAATAACAATGAAATTCGAATCGAAACCAAAGACAATAATTTATTCTTATTTGAATCGAATGGAGATGTTAGCACAGGAAATCTTTCATGTCAAAACAATTGCTTAATTCCATCTAATCAATATCTTTGTAAAACAAATCTTGCACTTTATAATCGAATCCGTAAAGGATTCAGTCGATTCTGTGATCCAGATTCAGAATATCCACCATCATCATGTCCACCACCACCAACTGATGATTATTTTGATTTATCACAAGGTATCATTGACAACTATGACCTTCAAACAATTTATGGATGTGAAATTGCAATTTCATCACGCGTTCGATATGTCAATTCAGCCATTTTCATTTATTTATGTACATTTACTAAAGCTGAAAGTTCATTTAATGGTGGGGCTATTAATATTTTTATTAAAGCTGCTACATCACCAGCTTTTGTAAGTGAAATATATAATTGTACATTTTCAGAATGTAAAAGCAAAGAAGGAGGATCCATATATATCCAAAACACCCGAAATGATCGCTCCATTTGTATAAATAAATGTACATTCACTAATAATCGAGCTGAGAGTGGATCAGGTGGAGCTATTTATGTCGATGTTATTTACTCGAACATTACAAATTGTACATTTAAAGATAATTATGCAACAAGTGAAGGTCAAGATATTTATTATATGACCGAAGAGAGATCCACTAGTGGCTCAAGTAGCAATCCACTTTTAATTGAAAACTGTGAATTTATACGTATTTCGGAAGAAAGTAAGACATCATTAGTTCATTTAGAATGGAAATCAGCATGCGATTTTTCATTTAATTATAACAATATTATATTACCCAAGCTAAAAGAATCAGAACGAATTTATTTTATGGATCTTGGAGGTATTAATCACGACCTTGGTACTATGGAAGCTACGACTAATTATATAACACCAAGTAAAGCATACTTTGCAGATCCAAATTCATATCTTCATGATCGAATTGGTGATGGTTTCATTACATCACCTAATCAACCACCACCAGAAGTTCCAGCAGGATGTCCATTGCCACCACTAGAATATGAAGATCTTTCAGAAGGAATTCCTAATATGAAAAACATTAATATCTATGGATGTCAAATTGATATCAGTGATCGAGTTAATAGTGATGAATGCTGTCTTTATGTTCATTCATGCCAATTCAAAGATAGTAAAAGCAACCAGAAAGGAGGCAGCATTTATATTCTTATTAATAGTAACACACCAACTGGTGACAATCATATTGAAAATTGTACATTTTCAAGAAATGAATCACCAGAAGGAGGAAGTATTTATATTGAATCGCATGAAAGCCACCGATTTTTAAACATTGATAATTGTACATTTAAGAACAACGTTGCAGATACAAAAGGAGGTTCAATTTGTTTCTATTCCACATATTGTACTATCAACAACAGCATTTTCGATAACAATTATGCAAACAGTAAAGGTCATGAAATCTATTTTGAAATCTTTGAACATGGAGATACAGAATATCCGTTACTGCTTGATAATAATAAATTTATAAGCAATGAAGAAAATGAAAATCAAATCAAAACAGGATCAATTATTTATTTAGAATGGCGAATGGAATCTGACTTTTATTTCAATAACAATGAAATTCGAATCGAAACCAAAGACAATAATTTATTCTTATTTGAATCGAATGGAGATGTTAGCACAGGAAATCTTTCATGTCAAAACAATTGCTTAATTCCATCTAATCAATATCTTTGTGATATAAGTAAAAATCAAGCACTCTATGACAGAACAAACAGCGGGTTCTCAGATTTTTGTGATCCACAACCAATAATACCATCAGATACGAAGGACAACATATCTTGCACACAAGAGAACCACTGTGAAACTATTATTAATAATCCAATCTTTTCACATGTCAATGTCATTCGTACTGAATTTAATGGATTCCATCATGAAGATAATGGTGGAGCCATTCACATGATCAACACAGGATTGACAGTTCTTAATGGTATTTTCACCGAATGTCAATCATCTTCTGGTGGTGGAGGTGGTATTTTCATTTACAATGAATTAGACATTCCTAATAGATACGATTTAAAGAATCTTCAATTCATTAATTGCAAAGCTGCATTTGGAGGAGGTATCTACATTTACTCTTTAAGTGAAAAAATACCTGCAAACATCGAATCATGCAATTTTGAAGGAAATGAAGTTTTCGACAATAAAGCAAATACAAATGGCTTATTTGGAGGAAGTGCAATTTGTTTGACAATTAAATGTAAAAGTAGCATTTTGAATAGCAAATTCAAGAGGAACATTGGTCGTGGAGGAAGCTGTAAAATCGACAACAATTTCGATAATAAGCCAAAGAATAACAATAATGTTTTTAGAAGTAATTTATTGAGCAATAAAAGAATAAGAAATAATGATGCTTCTTCTAGTTTGATCATTTCAAACTGCAACTTTGAAATGAACGATGAATCTTCTTGTTCAATTTATTATGTTCAAGGAAAAACAAAATCAAATAAGGCTGAAGTGAAAAACTGTGTTTTCTCAGGAAATCTTGATAAAAACGCTCATTACATTGACGGTGAATTTAATGGAAATGATGTTCCGAATTTGAAGATTCAAGAATGCAGGTTCTCTTCTGATAAAAAAGGCGCAGTGAATGACAAAATTTTGAAGATGATTTCAAATAATCATATTTACTTCAATAAGGAAAATAATAATTCGTTAATGAAATCATCATTTACAACTTGGGCTGCAGTTGCTGCAAGTGCAGTAATAGTTTTGATAATTGTTGCTGCTTTAATCGTGGAAAAGAAGAAGGACTCAAATAAGCAAACATTTGATATCACTTATATAAAAGATGATATCGAAAATAATTTATCAAATTAATTAATAAAAATTTAATTTGATTTTTAATATATAACTCTTTTTAAAAATATGTATTTTTTCAAAAGGTAGTTTTGAAAATATGTATCTATATATTATATAAGCTCAGATAAAAATTTGTAAAATGTTCAAAGTTTTCATTTCAAATAGTAATGTTGTCATATACCACTTAAAAAGTGATGGAATTATCTTATTCAAAACAGAGTCTATTTAATCATTCAAGTTTTATCCAAAAAAAAAAAATTACTTTCATCTCATATTTTCATGTACTTTTCATAAAATGATTGCAATTTTAAAAAAAAATATTCAATTATTGAATAAGTGATCGTAATATACAATCATTTTTAAATTGTAAATTCAAATTGTTGCTTATAATATTACACTGACTTCATCAGTTGATGCATTTTCTTTATTCTTAATAACGAACTAAATTATAGCAATAATAATTATTATTACCCCAACTGGTACTAAAACTCCAATTAAAATATTATCTCTTGTTATCAGATTTTGTTTGCTTAATTGCTTGATAATATTATCTTCTATTCACAAATGAAGTATGATCCATTAAAATTTGGTGTGTCGTATGGCATTAATTGATCTCTTGAAAATTTATAGAACTTTAAATCCATTTCAAATTTGGTGTTTTCATTACCTTTGCTCGTGTATAAGTACATTTGCCCATAAAACGATGCTGGTATAAGAGAATAACTCTTTGAACAGATAAATACCAAATATAAGTAAATAAGCATTAAAATATTTTTATGATATTTTATGTGGTCAGAAAAAAAAAAATTATTTGAAATAAAAACGTTGTAAATTTTTGAATATTCTAATTTAAAATTCAAAAATTTTTTGTAACAATGTCATATAGTCAAATAAAAACGTCTTGGACCGTATTGAATAATCTTGGACTGCTTATTTATTATTGAATTGAAGAATTTAAAATTGAGTTACATTTATTTAATACTTTTGTATTAATATTCAATTTTGAAAGAGAAAAAATCTTGTCTTCTCAATCTGGTACAAAACTATTTGATGCCAAAATTCACCTTTTCCCATTAATTAATAAGGAGAATATATCTATTTACCGATATTTTTCCAAAGCAAATAAATTATTATTTTATGTTTATAAAAAAAATATTCAAAAATAATCTTATTTTTCATAATTGGCTGAAATTTACGAGTTGATAATACATTATACATTATTTTTCTTAATCGTCGAAATTGACGATTCTAAAGTTTTTTCTTTGATTATTCATCAAATATATAAAATTATATTTTGAAATAAAACATCATTTCAAGAATATTCTAGTAAATTCTTAATATTCCAAAGGATTAGACTTTAATTTAACCAAAATAAAAATGGCCCCTAATTGTCTCATGTCGAAACAGAATGCAGATAAATAAAATTTGACAAAGCTTTGTTCAGTTAATCATCTTCAGAATCTCATATACATGCAATTTATTTAATTTTTAAAGATTTTTGTGTTCAGAAAAAAAAAAATTCAAGTTGGAGTTTTTCGAACTAGAAAAAAAAAAAAATATTTTATAATTTATAAAATATTAATCATGATTTTTTTCTTCTTCTTCTTCTTCATAACTATCTGGATCAACATCGGATTCATTTAAATTTTCATCATAAGAGTCATATTCCATGCCATAATCGAGCATATTCATCTCAGATTTAGACCTAAACCAATAAATATTTTTCGGGTTTTCAACTTCATCGATTCCTTTTGGTTTGTATCCTCTCATTTTGCATATTATTTCATTCAATTTCTCATCACCAAGTGTATAGCTTTCTTTTGTCGGTCTGTCTCTGCATCTCAAGATGTAAGCGCCTTCATTTACGAGTATTTTCAGAGCCTTTATGTTCAAGCAATAAAATGAGAGCAAAATCAAATCGTCGATTTCGACGAATTTTTTATTTCCAATGATTTCAATATTCTTTGACAATGGACAATTATCATCACAATAACATCCGTCTGAAATGTACTTGTATTGCAGGTCATGATTTTCTTCGCCTTCTTCATTTTTGTGGCAATGTTTCGCACAAAGCTTGCAAACGCCTGTTGAAACCTCTGGATGGCATTTCTTGCATATATACCACTTCTGTCTGATGAACTTTGGTCCATACAACACTATCGAACAGCTGCTATTGTAAATTGACAGAAATTGAGAAAAGGATTTGATAAACAAGCTGAATAAATTATGTGTGCAACAGTCGATGAATATTCAATGTTGTATTGAATTTTTTCTTTAGAAGCTTTGGAATTGTCTTCAGCTTCTTGTTCGCTTTCTTTTGATTTTTCTTGATATACTTCGACATCATCTGTTTTAATCAAATTAATTTGATTATTTGAATTTGGGTTTTTATCATCTTGAAATTCTTCTGGACCAGTGCTTTCATCTAAATAATCGTCATCACTATCAGAATTTGCATTGTTTGAATCGCAAATAGAAAAAAATTGTTTTTGTATTTTACTAATATCTTGAAGAATTTGATTATTCATAAAATCTTGGTAATGGTTTCGGAACTTTGTAGTTTTCTTGATAAGAATAGGAATTTTAAGATAATTTGCTGCGAATTCAAGGAAATCAATATTGTATTTTGTGATAAAAATTCTTTTATAATTAAATAAATCTGAAATCAGTTGGAATTCATCATATTCAAAATCAAAATTGATAATAATTTGCCGTTCTGGTTGCTTTTGTATCAAATCAAGTATAAACTCTGAATTTTTTAAAGATAAATCTTTTGAAAATGTAAAAATCATATCATTATGATTAATATCAATTGTTTGATATTCATCCGGTGGAATAGTTTGAAGGAACACGCAAAACATAAATAAAAATTTCCTATGAAAAAGTTTAAAATTTTTAATAATATTTTGAAATAATTCAATAAGTTTCATCAATTTTTCAGTTTTTTTTATGACAAATAAATCGCTCCTTCTTTCATCAGCAGGTTTAAAAAATGTTGTTGAAAAAGAAAAAGATGAATTTATCTTTATATTTGGTGAGCAAGAAATCCCCATGAGCCGTGTTTTTGCAGAATTCATATCTCCAGTTGTTTCACATCTTCATCATTCAGATCCTACAGCTAACCAAATTCACTACAGATATCCATCCAAAGCCAGTTTTCCCCGTTATGAAGAAATATTCACGAAAGAAAACATTCAATTAATCAAAGATCTGTCACGAGGCACTCCAATTGAAATCAGAAAAGAACAAATCAAAGGAATGCGAATGATCTCAATTCTCCTTTGCAACCAAGAGCTTTACAACAAGATCAACGAACTTTCATCTTGTGAAAAAGTGGAAGAAAAAACGGATCTTTACATTGAAGAACTTTTGATGCTGGAGTCTCTTTCAGCAGTCAACAAGAACCACTTCTTTCCCATGCAAGATGTAGTTGACGTGATATCGAGAAACTTCTCCGAAATTGAGAGCAAAAAGCTGACCTGCCTGTCAAAAAGAAGCCTCCTTTCTGTCATCTCAAACGAGCACTTGAAGCTCGAGAACGAAGACGAGCTTGTCGACTTCATCCACGAGATCTTCAGCGGCCAGGAAGAGGAAGATGTGAATGATGCATTCTGCGAGGATGAGCCAGATCTGGTTTCCTTCTACGAGGAGCTGGAAATGAGCGGTTTGAGCGATGAGAAATTCAAAGAAATTCTCATGAAAATTGAGGCGAGCAAGATGACAGCAAGGCTCTGGTCAAAAATATGTAACCGTTTTTGTAATTCTGAGAATTCAAATGAAAACCGTTATTCTGGGCCAAAAGGCAGAGATTTCCTTTTCGACGGCAAGAAAGAGCACTTACTCGATGGCATCATTTCGCAGCTCACAAAAGAGTGCGGAGGAAGCGTGCACGAAAAAGGAATCGTCGAGGTCACGGCTTCATCGGAATATTCTGATTCTTGTCGCAAAGCCAAAAATGCGGTTTTATTCAACGATACAAAAAATTGGTTTTGTTCTGAGGATTTGGTAAATTCGTGGCTGAGGTACGACTTCAAAAACAAGAAAGTGAGGCCAACGCACTACGCAATCAAGTCGAAGCCATACGGGAGAGGGGATCGTCACCCACAGCACTGGGTCATTGAGGGATCAAACAGCGGTGAAGACTGGAAAGTGCTTGATACGCGAAAAGATGTTAAAAGTTTGAATGACAACAGTGTGACATGTGCTTTTGAAATTCAAGAAAAACTTGGAAATAATGAATTTTATCGATTCTTAAGAATTCGCCAAACAGGTCTAAATGCAACTAATAATCACAAATTAGGATTATCGTGTCTAGAATTTTTTGGTTCTATAATATGATTAACTTTCCAAAAATTGCATATTCATCTTATTTTGAATAAAATTTTCTCTACTTATATCTAAATTATATATTTTATGTTAAAAATCGTTAATTGGTTAACGGAATTCAAAAAAAATTATTAACTACAATTTTAATACGTTTATATTTGATTTTATCGAATTTTGTATGAAGAAAAACAATGGTTCTTTTATAGATTTAAGCGAATTTGATAACATAACACAAGTATATGATGCCAAATATTCTATTATTTATCATGCACAGAAAAAATATTCACCATTTCAAAAATATTTATTCAAAAAATTCAAATTAAAAAAAATTAATTCAACAAATCAAAAGAAAATATTAGATACATTTTATAGGCTTAATTTCCTCAAGGATCAATATCTTCAATGTTACAATCGTATTTCATTTACATTTCCTTCCGATAAAGAAAAAGAAAATCCGCAATCAGAATTTTTTTTAACATTATCAACTAAATTTATTTCCCAAACAACACTCGAAGAACTATTAAATAGTCCAGATTTTTCACAGAAATGGACAATTCAAGATATGATGCGATGTTTATTTGGTGTAGCGCATGGAATGTACTATCTTCACAAACGTCTTATTTGTCATGGGAATTTGTGTCCATCAAACATTGTTGTTGACGTTGCTAAGCAATGCTATGTGTGTGATTTCGGACTGTATCCAATAAAAAAACTTTTTATAGATCAAGAAGATATGGCAAATAAAATTTACAGAGATCCGAGTCTTGGTTATCCTCCTCTTCTTTTAAATGATGTTTATTCATATGGTGTTTTAATATGTCAACTATGTCTTCCTTTTTTGGATCCTAATAACAATGCTAATTTTCATGATTTTATTACAAATTTTGATCAATCAAAATTGTCCAATTTTCCTCCTTTCATTTCACAATTAATAATAGATTGTTTGAATCCAAAAGTTGAATTACGACCGTTTTTTAAATCAATTTTAGAAAAATTTGAAACAGGAAGTTTAATAATTGATTCTTATATTATCAAAGATGTTTATAGTGTATTTGTAAAAACAAATTATGTTGAAACTTTAGCTAATTTAAATGATCCTTTTGCTTTGAATAAACTAGGAGGAATGTATGAAAAAGGAAAGTTTTTTACGAAAAATGCAAAAAAAGCATTGATCTATTATGAAAAAGCAGCTTTGTTAAATAATTCAGAAGCACAGTCAAATTATGGTGTTTTATTACAAGAAAGATCTGGCAAAAAGAACAAAAAGAAAGGTGCAGAATATTTGAAGTTATCCGCTTTAAAAGGAAATATTCATGGAATGGCTAATTATGGAATTGCTTTACAAAATGGAGATGGAGTAAAAGTCAATATTAAAAAAGCTTTAGAGTATTTAAAAAAGTCTGCAGATCTTGGCTATGCATACGCACAAGTTAACTATGGATATTCATTAATTGAAAATAATCCAATTCCAGAGAATATAAATGAAGGTCTAAGTTATATTAAAATGGCAATTGATCAGGATTATCCAGAGGCTTATTATAGTTATGGCGTTTTGCTCCAACTTGGTAATTACATAAGGCAGAATAGTGAATTAGCCATGGACAATTTTAAAATTGCTGCTGACCTTGGACATGGATATGCCATGCTAGAATACGCTGATGGATGTTTGAGTGGAGTTGGTGTTCAAAAAAATTCTGAAATTGCATTGAAGTATTATAAAATGGCATTTAAAAACGGAATTAGCGAAGCCAAAGAAAAAATGGATATGATGATTCAGCAAGAAACAGAAGAAGAAGAAATTTCATCAAAAGAATTGTCAAATAATGATCAAACAGAAACACAAAATAGTGAAATTCCTATATTTCCAACTCTAGAAATAGATGAAAATATTAATTTAAAAATAAATGAAAATACTCAATCTGAAAATAATGAAAATTATCAGTCTGAAAATAATGAAAATGCTCAATCAGAAAATAATGAAAATACTCAATCAGAAAATAATGAAAATGCTCAATCAGAAAATAATGAAAATACTCAATCAGAAAATAATGAAAATACTCAATCAGAAAATAATGAAAATACTCAATCAGAAAATAATGAAAATTATCAGTCTGAAAATAATGAAAATACTCAATCAGAAAATAATGAAAATACTCAATCAGAAAATAATGAAAATTATCAGTCTGAAAATAATGAAAATACTCAATCAGAAAATAATGAAAATACTCAATCAGAAAATAATGAAAATTATCAGTCTGAAAATAATGAAAATGCTCCAGCCAAGAATAATGATTTTGAGCTTTCAGAAAATATTGATAATAATCTTTTGAAAAGTAATGTTAAAAAACCTTTCCAAATAGCACTAAACGATACAATTGATGAAAAAAGTCCTATTATAGGGTTTGCTGAAAATGAAAAACCAAACTCACAGCTATATAGCACGAATCAACAAGATGAAAATATCATTATAATAAGTTCTTCTTATTCAGATTTTTCTTCATCAGATTCCACTGATGATATAATCATTATTGATTCAAAGCCAAATTCTCAAACTAGTGGATCATCAATGCCATCAAGCCAATCACATAATCAGAGTACACCATTGCAAACAATCCATTCGGATCATCAGCCAACAACAATACAATCAAATCAATTGCATAATTCGCAGACACTATCGAATCCAACTCTCCCGAATGATCAGCCTTTAAAAATTACATCAAATCAATTTCAGAAATCGATATCAATGCAATCAGTTGCTCCAGATAATCAATCGATATCAATGCAATCAAATCAATTGCACAATTCGCAAACATCATCGTATCCAACTCTCCCGAATGATCAACCTCTAAAAATTTCATCAAATCAATCTCAAAATTCACAAACTTTATTACAATCAATTTCTCCAGATAATCAATCAATATCAATGCAATCAAATCAATCTGAAAATCAGTCAACGCCAAGTCCTAATACAAAACTAAATAATCTTTTAAGCTTATTGGAAAATGATGATAATTACTCAGATAAAGAAGATGAAGTTGTGATGCAAGAGATGAAATCAACTAGAAAAGAACCTAAGAAAGTAGAGCTTAGTGAATACTTTTATATGAAAAATTTAGGTTATCAATCAAAAGAAAATTACTTAAATAGAATACAACATATCATTGATAATTTGCCTGTTAAAGATAATCAAAATAGACGTCTTACTTTTCAAGATTATTATAATATTATTCCAAAAGGGAAATATATAAATGATGATTTGATTGAAATTTATAATAAATTCATGGGAACAAGTATTTCGAGAAGAACTTTCGGGTTGTTTAAAGGAGTAAGGCAGAATTTTATCAAAAAAATAAAAAAGAATTATAATTTTGTTATTTATGAAAAATTATGATTCTTTTAATCCAATCTATTTTATGTTTTTTAGGTTTTATAAAGTTTATGACTCATTGATAAGCCAAAAATATTGTTTAGGTTTAAAAATGGAAAGAAAAAATATTATTTGAATTAGAATTTTATCTATTTTAAGGATAATTGTTGTGCAAATTATTCTTATTTTGTGAACTGTCGATATTAAAGGTCTTAGAATCACAACATGCAACATAAATAATAACAAACTCAAAACAATTCCAACTGAAAATAAAGATGCAAATGTTCCAGCACTTGTTTTTGTTCAAAAGAAAAATTTAATTTTAGAAAAGTTTTTCTTTTACAATAATGATTTCTTCATCTTGATATTAAGCCGGATAATATTTTAATTGATGAATTTCTTCTTCCTAAAATTTGTGATTTTGGAGTTTCATTGAACACAAAAAATGATCAATTAATTAACATTAAAATAATCGGAACTTATCCTTTTATTTCACCTGAAATATATAAAGGTGATCAGCCAACTACAAAATCAGATGTATATTCTTTTGGCATGCTTTTGTATGAAATGATGTCAAATGAATATCCATTTGAAGGCCGTCCAATAAATAATGTAATTACTGAACTAGATAGCTCTATTCCCAAAGTGTACCAGAAGTTAATTCAATCATGTTAGAATGATGATATTAATAAACGGCCTTCGTTTGAAGATATTTTGATTGAATTAAGAAACAATAAAGAATTCATTATTGATGGTGTTGATGAATCACTTTATGAATCATTTATTAATATTAACGATGAAGAATTGAAAGGAATTGATACATTTCATTTAGCTCGAATGAATCATCTATAAAAGCAAATAAAAACATTAATTTTGACAGTGATATTATTCAAGAACTCAGTAGTAAATATAGTAAAATTAATAAAATAAATTTATATACTTTTCAAAGTTTTTCAAATGAATAGATCATGAGTGAAAAAGCATATATAAACCGTCCCAAAAAAGTTGTAAACTTGTCAATATTGAATAAACTCATAGAATACATCTTTCAATACTTCCAAATTATGAAAAAGTTTAGGTCAAAAATGATGATATTTGTCCTAAACGATCAAAAAAATAATTGTTTTTTTGACCAATAAAATTTTACAAAATTTAATTTTGAATTAAAAATGAAAAAAAAAAAAAATGCATAAAAATATTTTTTTTTAATATATCATCAATCTATGAATAATAAGCATTTTATTTCCTCAGAAATATAATTGATTTTTCAACTTTTTTTACTCCAAAAAATATTTGAGAAATCTCATTGAATTGGACGTACTCCCTTAAATGAAAACATTAAATATTTATTTTAAAAAATCAAAATAAAAATATAAGACTTTATTTAAACCAATTTAATATAAATTTCAGAATTTGCATTTTGTTCTTCTGGCATTTTATGTTCTACCAACTTTTTAATTCCATCATAGGCAAATTTATAAATAATTGACAGTATAATGGTTCCAGAGAAAGAAATCAAAAAAATTGCCCAAATTGGAATATTTCGAGAACCTATTAATGTTTTCACAACAAATGCATGAAATATATAAATCGGCAAAGATATATTTCCAAGAAAACCAAAGCTATTGTTGATTTTCTCCTTTTTAATAGTCAATCCTTTGTTTGAAAATGTGATAGAAAGTGCAAAGAAAGAAAATAAAACCGTAATTCCCATTATCAATGGTAGCATGCTTACATGAATTGGTACAAATCCAAGTATAATTGGTACATTATATCCAAGTAATTCAAAAACTGTTAATAAAATTGTAACCCAGTTATTAAATTCTTTCTTAGCAATGAAGCAAGAAAAATAATAAGAGAACATACCAATGCACATTTCAACCCATCCTCTTGCATCCATTACAAATGTTCTCAGCATCGGAAGATTCGTTAAAATTCCAACAACAACGACAATTACAACATCAAATGCAAATAAGATCAATGTAACAAATATTCCATTTATCTTCCTTCTTAGTAGTAAAGAAATTGGAGTCATTGCTAACATACAAAGTAGCATTGTTGAAATGTACCATTCTGGAATATTAAAACTCATTAACATTGAATCTTCCCATACAATTGCCATTTGAACAAGAAAAATCCCTGGTAAACCATTAAGGAGCGTTTTTCCAAATGAATGAATATCTATTATCATTGCGAATATTAACAAAAAAACTGTACAAACGATATGAACCGGTAATATTGTTTTGATCTTATTCTTCAAAAAAACAAATGTATCTTTAACAATATTTTTTTCATCTTTAGCATTTATTTTTTCGATTGATCTTGCAAAAAAATAACCTGAAACGACAAAAAAAAATTCTACTGCTGCTGCGCCATTTTTGAAAAAATACTTATACTGACCAACGAATGCCGATTGAATATGGTAACCAACAACTATTAAACTATTTAAAAATCTTTCTAATTCAACCAAATTATTTCTGTTCGACATAATAAAATACTTTGTTTTATTATTCAAAATTTCTGTATTACGGTCATTATTTTCCCATTCAAAAAGTTTATTATAAATGATTCATAAATAATTTAGTTAAGTTCAATGCCAATTAGTAAAACCAAGGCTGATTCTCTTTGGTTACTAAAATATTTAAATATAAAATCAATTAATTCTGTGGTTATTTTTATTTTCAAAATTTGAAATAGGCATTTGAAATAAACGGTCATTGCAAAATTTGAAGATTACTATGGATAATGATTTCTTTTCTAATATTAAATATTTTCTTGATAAAAAAGAACGTAGGAAACTTTCGAATTTTGGAGATATGATTCGAAATTGATATATTATAATTATTGGCAACTCCAAAATCAACTAACCTCCAAATCCGCTCCTCTTTAATCATTCAAAATCCTGTCTTTCGGATTTTAGAAACCACATGATAAAAAAAAATAGCCGCATGCACATGCTTAAATAAAGAAAAAGTCATATAACTTTTATAATAAATTTTTAAAAAGATAGGTATAACTTTTTGAGATTAGTAAAACACTCAAAAAGTTGGAGTGAAATTTTCATTTTGACGAAGCTCCAATTCTCGGAAATTGATCTCATGACCCTTCTTCGAAAATGCTTTGCTTATGTTAGTAAGAATAAACAAATTGAATTTATATCATATTTCCAAAAAAGATATCCAACTATTATCTTGGAAAAAATATTTAAATACATTGGTGGTCATCTAACATTTCTATATATGCTATGTGTTTGGGAGACTACTGATTATGTTCATGAGAAATATAATTACGAACAATTTAATTTTGAAGAAGATAAAAAATTTGATATGACATTAAAGTTACCTGAATATATATATGATAAACATGTCAGAAGTTGTCCGAAAGAAAGAAAAAATTATGAATTCTTTATAAATAATTTGACCTTGTTTCCAAGGAAAGAAGAAGGTTATATTGAACGAGAAGGTCTGTAAATTTTTGAGGAAAATCCATATTTTTTGAAGGTAAGCCAATAACAATTACATGTGGGGCTAATCCAACTCAAGTTAATTTGCAAAATGGAAGCTCTAAAGTATCCAATGATATACCAAGAAGATTATGGCATAAAGATCAAATGTCTCAAATTATTAGAAATATCCAAAAAAAAGCTAAAAATATGTCGCTCTGATTGGACATATGATGATAAAGTACAGTAGTATTTTTAATATGGTAACGGTATTTAAAGTGGTAACGCTTTTTTTTAGAAAAAAAAATTTAAAAATACAAAATTTAATTTTTTTCAACATAAAACAGATTTTATTTAAATTAAATTATATAATAATATTAACCATTATTTATATGATATTAATCACAAGGTTGTATATCTATCTGTCTCAAATCACCAAAGTTTTTCGTCAACCAATTTAAAAAGTTAAAATCAAATTACTTCATTACCTTTTTAAAATTTTTAATATTTTCTTATATAATTAGTTTAGCATCTATTCAACATTCATAATTTATTCATCATTTAATTATAAATGATAAATACTTTCTTTTGAAAAATAAAAATTATTTAAAAAAAGTAACCATTTTCATAAGTGTTTATACAAAATAAAAAATTCTTATGAGTGCTTTTGATTATTTCCTTAAATCCTTTTTATATTAGATTGTATATTAGAAGAATTTTATTATTTTACTATACTATTTACTTTTAACTCAAGCATAATGCTTTTTATAGGTCAAATGAATATGCTTTGAATAGCTCAAATTAAATTGAATTATAACCTAAATTAGAAGATTGATCAATTTATCTTTATTATATAAATATATATTTTATTGCGCTGTATTATTAAAATAATAACATAAAAGTAATAATCTATACTAGAAGTTTCCTATTCTTATAATGATCTCAAAAACTGAAAAATACATAGTTGTAAGCAAAAAAATTCCATATTTTTTTTCTTTCTCACCAAAAAGAATCAAAAGGATGTAATATCGAATTTTAGTTCGATATTATATCAATTCAATGATTTTGATAATAAAAAACGATGAATTATCTAATGATTATAATATGATTATTTTTTCTTTAAAAATCGAATTTGAAAAAGTATCAATGAAATTTATTAATGAAATAAATATGTATGTAAAATTCTGAAACATAAGAGATAAAAATTGTCTAAAAAAAACAAAATTTGAATATTTGTTTTGCTGTTCGTTTATAATTTTTGGACGTTCGATCAAGTTCATTAAGTCATCGTGATCCTTCTTTGCCTTGAGGATTGTGTCGCCCAATTGTTTCCTCAAGCGATCGATTTCTGCTTGAAGTTTGTCGTGGTCGGCTTGTGCGCGCCTCTCTGTTTCCTGGACTGTGTTTCTTAGTTCGTCGCTGTGCTTCTCGGACTCAGACAATGATTGCTTCAAGTGTTGGATTTCTGATGAAAGGCTGGCGTGATCTGCTGCTGCGGCATTCTTTGTGTTCTCAATTTCAGAGGTGAGTCTGTCGTGCTCTGATTGCGCTTGTTGCTGTGCTGAAGCAAGTTTGTTAGAAAGATCGTTCTTCTGTGATTCGGATGTTGACAATGCGCTTCTTAGTTTGTCAATTTCACTGTTGAGGCGGTTGCGCTCGTTCTGTGCATCATTCTTGACTCTGTCGATTTCTGAGCAAAGTTTGGTGTGATCTGCCTGTGCATCCCTCCTGGCGCTTTCAATTTGTGCATTGAGGCTGTCGTGGTCTGCTTTGGCACGCTGTTGTTGTTCTGAAAGTGATGATCTCAATTCGTTGCAGTGTGACTCTGAGTCAGCCAGCAATTGTTTCTGGTGATTGATTTCGTTTGAAAGGTTGTCGTGATCGGATCGTGCTGCATTCTTGACGCGTGCCATTTCTGTGTTGAAGTTTGCTTTTTGTGTTTCTGCATCTCTCTTCAATTGGTCGATTTGCTGTGCAAGAGCAGCGTGGTCCTGCTGTGCCTTTTGCTGTTCAGCAGCCAGTGTCTTAGTGAGCTCGGCATTCTTGGCCTGTGCGTCCGCCAATGACTTGTTGAGCTTTGCAATGTCGCCTGAAAGTTTGTCGTGGTCGGTTTTGGCTGCGTTCTTGGCACTTTCAATGTCACTGACTAATTTGTCGTGGTCAGCTTTCGCTGCCTTTCGTGCATTGTCGAGTGTCTTTCTCAATTCATTGCAGCGTGCTTCTGAGTCAGCAACGGCCTTCTTTGCATGGTCGATTTCGCCGCAAAGGTTGGCGTGGTCTGCCCGGGCTTCCTTGTTGATGGAAGCCTTGTTAGAAAACTGAACAAAAGTAATTTGTTGGATCTGATTGATGAATTTGGGAAACAAATGGAGAAATAAATTCTGCAAAAAGATTTTTCATTTGCGACCTCATGCTCTCCAAAAATAAATTTAAAGTCATCTCCATAACTTTGATTTTGGACTAAGTTTTTTTAATCCTGCTGATGATAATATGAACGATTTCTTATCCAAAATAGTCTTTTGCATAAAATTTTGTATACTTTTCTTTAAAACTTTTTGAGAGAATAATTAAGTCTCAGAAAAAATTGAGTATAAATTTTAAAGTGAATTCCTTTATGTAAAAAAAGGAACTTCACTTAAAGAGATAGTCAGATGAGATCATTTTTATTTAAGGAAGTTTAAGTATTAGTTCTTAAATGTTTTTAAGGAGGCAAGGATATAGTAGAAGATTTACTTTTGATGTAATTTATTCTGCGTTACAAAAATCTCTTAGAAGAGGAAATGTAGAATTGGCAATCGAGATGGGTTATGAATTTCGAGAATTTCCAAATGCATTGAAGAAACGATTAATTCAAAATTGTTCTGAAGATTGTCCAGATTTATATTTGATTAATGATATCTTCAATACAGAAGCCGATCTTAGTCAATTAATGCCATTTATTCCTGTCATATGCAATCACATGAAGTGTCACGATGGCTGTTATGGTATAAGACTTGCGAGTGAAATGAAGTTAATTGACGAAGCTCCAATTCTCGGAAATAATCATGATGATCTCATGACCCTTCTTCGAAAATGCTTTGCTTATGTTAGTAAGAATAAACAAATTGAGTTTATATCATATTTCCAAAAAAGATATCCGACTATCAACTTGGAAAAAATATTTAAATACATTGGTGGTCATCTAACATTTCTATATATGCTATGTGTTTGGGAGACTACTGATTATGTTCATGAGAAATATAAACTTGAAAAATTTAATTTTGAAGAAGATAAAAAATTTGATATGACATTAAAGTTACCTGATTATATATATGATAAACATGTCAGAAGTTGTCCAAAAGAAAGAAAAAATTATGAATTCTTTATAAATAATTTGATCTTGTTTCCAAGGAAAGAAGAAAGTTATATTGAACGAGAAGGTAAGAAACTGTACATTGAAACGAATAAAGGGGTTGGTCAAATTGTAAAAGAAATGAGAGGAGAAACTGAAAGAAAGAAAACGAAAAAAGTTAAGAGTGTAAAAAAAGAAGAGGAAGAAGTTATTGAGAAAATTAATGACGAAATTAAATTAATTCAAACACAATTGATTACAGGAAGACATAAAGTTAGAGTTTACTATTGTTCATTAGATGATGGAAAGAATTATAATTTTATTCTTAAAGGACCTTTTATTAAAGAAGATGAAATGAATTGTCAGTTACTATCAGATGTCATTAAGAGGAAACTTTTGTCTTCAAATGATTCTTATTCTTCAAAAAAAGTTTGTTATGAAAATGGAGTTTATATTCTTTCGAAAAATTTGATTGAAATTGATCAAAATAAAGTAGTTCTAAAGAGTTCTAAACTCGAAGAAAATGTTACTGTTTATGATGGTAACAAGTATTTTTATTCTCATGAATTGGTTAATTCTTTGGATGATAACGAATTGATTGAATTGTTGAAAATTCTTGCTTTTAGGAAAATTATTGGGACAAATGATACTTGTGTGAGAAATATTATATACTGTAACAAACATTTGTTCACAATTGATGATCCTGTGTTGTTGAAAACTACACCTTTTATGTTTAAGATACATTTTGATAAATATGAAAGTATCTATAATAAAATTGTTGATAATAACTTCAAAAAGATCACCAAATTTCTTAATGAATGGAAAACAATCATAAATGATGATGTTGATATTCCATGTAATGTTAAATCGTTTATGTTAAATCAGATATCAAACTTTTCAATAAGAACAAACTGGAAATTCTAATTTTTTTAATCTTAATTATGAATTAATTTTAAATAATTACTTAATAATAATAATAATAAAATATTGACAAAAATATAATGTTTTATTTTTTTTGATTTTGGGATTTTATTGATATTAATATATTATCAATAAAAGTTAAATTTGATATATATCATGAATATAGTTTTTCAATGAGGATCAAACAAGGAAGATTAAATAATTATTTGATCATATTATAAATAAAACTAAAATATATAAAACAATAAATAATTAAATAGGAATACCATTCTATCAATATTTTTCAGTATCGTGTAACGTAAGTAAAAGATATGTTTGATTATATTTTTTCTTTGTTTGAAATAAGATCAAAATTTTTGACGAAAAAAGGCGAATTGGCGCCAACGATAGCTACTTGGCTCTCCTCATTCAGAATGACTTAGTTGAAGATTTCATATCACATATCACAAAGACTAACATATCTTTGAATTCATACATTGAACCGTCAATTTTTGAGACAAATTCATATCTATTGAAGGTAAGCATATAACAATTACATGAGTTGCTAATTCAAATAGACTTTGCTTTGCGCATGAGTGCTTCAATCAAAACGAAATGAATGAAAAGATTGTTAATAGCAATTCAAGAAATGAAAATGAAAAAGCAAAATATAAAAGAACTTATGGGATTACTAAGTACCAATTTTTTTATTTACACACCAAAAGATGAAATGAGGACAAGAACAAAAGTAGATCATATTAAAAAAAAATACAAAGAAAGACAATGAGCGGAAGGTAGAAAGAATTTTTGAATGTGAATATGATTCATATTATTCATATAATATTGATGATTTTGTTGATATACCATATCGTCCAACTCAAGTTAAATCGCAAAATGGAAGCTCTATAGTATCTAATGATATACCAAGAAGATTATGGCATAAAGATCAAATGTCTCATATTATTATAAGAAATATCCAAAAAAAGCTAAAAATATGTCGCTCTGATTGGACATATGATGATAAAGTATATTAACACAAATTTTGGAAACAATTATGCAATTTGCACAATCATTATCTATTCATATTTTAGCATTTGTTTGTTTAAACCTGAAAAAATAAATGTAATAAGGGCTACCTTTGATTTACAAAATGAAATTTATAGATTGGCATTTATTATGATATGATTATTTAAACTTCTAAAATCAGTAGAGTACAACCTTAAAAAAAAATATTATTTGAATTAAAATTTTATCTTCTATTTATTAATAATTCTATCTGTTTATTTCTATATTCTATAATCTATTTAAACAAAGTTGGATTTGCTTTGGCGAACTCCTCCCTTTGGATCGGTGAGTGTGTCATCAACAACGCCGTCGATATCGACTAGTCCCTTCTTATAACGTTCGATCAAGTTCATTAAGTCATCGTGATCCTTCTTTGCCTTGAGGATTGTGTCGCCCAATTGTTTCCTCAAGCGATCGATTTCTGCTTGAAGTTTGTCGTGGCCTTCTTTGGCCTTCTTTTGTGTGTCAGCGAGCAACTTCTTGAGTCTTTCGATTTCTGCTGAGAGGTCGTCATGATCCTTCTTGGCTTTCTGTTGTGTCTCAGCGAGCAATTTCTTAAGACGTTCGATTTCAGCCAAGTTCTTGTTGCTGTCTTCTTGCGCCTTTCTGAGTGCGTCAGCCAACTGCTTCTTCAAGCGCTCGATTTCTACAGAAAGTTTGTCGTGGTCAGCCTTAGCATCGGCCTTGGCCTTGTCCATTTGTTGGCAGAGTTTAGCGTGATCTGCGGCAGCATCTTTCTTAGTTTGTTCGACTTGAGCAACAAGTTTGTCGTGGTCAGCTTTGGCTCTAGTTTCGGCTTCGGCCAGTGCCTTCTTCAAGCGTTCAATTTCGGCTGTGAGTTTGCCACGATCAGCAGCAGCGTCCTTCTTGAGATGGTCGATTTCGGCAGTGAGTTTGGCGTGGTCTTCTTTGGCGCGTTGTTGTGTTGTTGCCAACGTTGTTGTGAGCTGTGAATTCTTGGCGGTTGCATCGGCCAACGACTTCTTGAGATTTGCGATTTCAGCTGCGAGTTTGGCGTGGTCGGCTGCTGCATCCTTCTTGAGTTTCTCGATTTGTGCGCAAAGCGAGTCGTGATCTGCTTTGGCGGCCTTTTGTGCGTCAGCGAGTGACTTCTTGACTTCGTTGCAGCGGGCTTCTGAGTCAGCCAGGGCCTTCCTGAGGTGGTCGATTTCGCCAGTGAGGTTGCTGATTTTTGTTTGCGATTCATTTCTGACACGTTCGATTTCGTGTGCGAGGTTGTCGTGGTCAGCTTGTGCGTCCTTCCTCATCTTCTCAACTTCTGCATTGAATCTGGCTTGGTCGGCCTGCGCCTGCTTCTCGGCTGCTTCTAATCTGCTCGTGAGTTGGTTCTTCTGTGCAACTGCGTCAGCCAACTGGCCTTTGAGGTTGTCGATCTGGCTGTTGAGGTTGCTGATTTGGCTCTGTGCGTCACTTCTTGCTTTGTCCATTTCGCCGACAAGTTTGTCGTGGTCGGCTTGTGCGCGCCTCTCTGTTTCCTGGACCGTGTTTCTTAGTTCGTCGCTGTGCTTCTCGGACTCAGACAGTGATTGCTTCAAGTGCTGGATTTCTGATGAAAGGTTGGCGTGATCTGCTGCTGCGGCATTCTTTGTGTTCTCAATTTCAGAGGTGAGTCTATCGTGCTCTGATTGCGCTTGTTGCTGTGCTGAAGCAAGTTTGTTAGAAAGATCGTTCTTCTGTGATTCGGATGTTGACAGTGCGCTTCTTAGTTTGTCAATTTCACCGTTGAGGCGGTTGCGCTCGTTCTGTGCATCATTCTTGACTCTGTCGATTTCTGAGCAAAGTTTGGTGTGATCTGCCTGTGCATCCCTCTTGGCGCTTTCAATTTGTGCATTGAGGCTGTCGTGGTCTGCCTTGGCACGCTGTTGTTGTTCTGAAAGTGATGATCTCAATTCGTTGCAGTGTGACTCTGAGTCAGCCAGCAATTGTTTCTGGTGATTGATTTCGTTTGAAAGGTTGTCGTGATCGGATCGTGCTGCATTCTTGACGCGGGCCATTTCTGTGTTGAAGTTTGCTTTTTGTGTTTCTGCATCTCTCTTCAATTGGTCGATTTGCTGTGCAAGAGCAGCGTGGTCCTGCTGTGCCTTTTGCTGTTCAGCAGCCAATGTCTTAGTGAGCTCGGCATTCTTGGCCTGTGCGTCCGCCAATGACTTGTTGAGCTTTGCAATGTCGCCTGAAAGTTTGTCGTGGTCTGCTTTGGCTGCGTTCTTGGCACTTTCAATGTCACTGACTAATTTGTCGTGGTCAGCTTTCGCTGCCTTTTGTGCATTGTCGAGCGTCTTTCTCAATTCATTGCAGCGTGCTTCCGAGTCAGCAACGGCCTTCTTTGCATGATCGATTTCGCCGCAAAGGTTGGCGTGGTCTGCCCGGGCTTCCTTGTTGATGGAAGCCTTGTTAGAAAAATGAACAAAAGTAATTGTTGGATCTGATTGATGAATTTGGGAAACAAATGGAGAAATAAATTCTGCAAAAAGATTTTTCATTTGCGACCTCATGCTCTCCAAAAATAAATTTAAAGTCATCTCCATAACTTTGATTTTGGACTAAGTTTTTTTAATCCTGCTGATGATAATATGAACGATTTCTTATCCAAAATAGTCTTTTGCATAAAATTTTGTTTACTTTTCTTTAAAACTTTTTGAGAAAATAATTAATTCTCAGAAAAAATTGAGTATAAATTTTAAAGTGAATTCCTTTATGTAAAAAAAGGAACTTCACTTAAAGAGATAGTCAGATGAGATCATTTTTATTTAAGGAAGTTTAAGTATTAGTTCTTAAATGTTTTTAAGGAGGCAAGGATATAGTAGAAGATTTACTTTTGATGTAATTTATTCTGCGTTACAAAAATCTCTTAGAAGAGGAAATGTAGAATTGGCAATCGAGATGGGTTATGAATTTCGAGAATTTCCAAATGCATTGAAGAAACGATTAATTCAAAATTGTTCTGAAGATTGTCCAGATTTATATTTGATTAATGATATCTTCAATACAGAAGCCGATCTTAGTCAATTAATGCCATTTATTCCTGTCATATGCAATCACATGAAGTGTCACGATGGCTGTTATGGTATAAGACTTGCGAGTGAAATGAAGTTAATTGACGAAGCTCCAATTCTCGGAAATAATCATGATGATCTCATGACCCTTCTTCGAAAATGCTTTGCTTATGTTAGTAAGAATAAACAAATTGAGTTTATATCATATTTCCAAAAAAGATATCCGACTATCAACTTGGAAAAAATATTTAAATACATTGGTGGTCATCTAACATTTCTATATATGCTATGTGTTTGGGAGACTACTGATTATGTTCATGAGAAATATAAACTTGAAAAATTTAATTTTGAAGAAGATAAAAAATTTGATATGACATTAAAGTTACCTGATTATATATATGATAAACATGTCAGAAGTTGTCCAAAAGAAAGAAAAAATTATGAATTCTTTATAAATAATTTGATCTTGTTTCCAAGGAAAGAAGAAAGTTATATTGAACGAGAAGGTAAGAAACTGTACATTGAAACGAATAAAGGGGTTGGTCAAATTGTAAAAGAAATGAGAGGAGAAACTGAAAGAAAGAAAACGAAAAAAGTTAAGAGTGTAAAAAAAGAAGAGGAAGAAGTTATTGAGAAAATTAATGACGAAATTAAATTAATTCAAACACAATTGATTACAGGAAGACATAAAGTTAGAGTTTACTATTGTTCATTAGATGATGGAAAGAATTATAATTTTATTCTTAAAGGACCTTTTATTAAAGAAGATGAAATGAATTGTCAGTTACTATCAGATGTCATTAAGAGGAAACTTTTGTCTTCAAATGATTCTTATTCTTCAAAAAAAGTTTGTTATGAAAATGGAGTTTATATTCTTTCGAAAAATTTGATTGAAATTGATCAAAATAAAGTAGTTCTAAAGAGTTCTAAACTCGAAGAAAATGTTACTGTTTATGATGGTAACAAGTATTTTTATTCTCATGAATTGGTTAATTCTTTGGATGATAACGAATTGATTGAATTGTTGAAAATTCTTGCTTTTAGGAAAATTATTGGGACAAATGATACTTGTGTGAGAAATATTATATACTGTAACAAACATTTGTTCACAATTGATGATCCTGTGTTGTTGAAAACTACACCTTTTATGTTTAAGATACATTTTGATAAATATGAAAGTATCTATAATAAAATTGTTGATAATAACTTCAAAAAGATCACCAAATTTCTTAATGAATGGAAAACAATCATAAATGATGATGTTGATATTCCATGTAATGTTAAATCGTTTATGTTAAATCAGATATCAAACTTTTCAATAAGAACAAACTGGAAATTCTAATTTTTTTAATCTTAATTATGAATTAATTTTAAATAATTACTTAATAATAATAATAATAAAATATTGACAAAAATATAATGTTTTATTTTTTTTGATTTTGGGATTTTATTGATATTAATATATTATCAATAAAAGTTAAATTTGATATATATCATGAATATAGTTTTTCAATGAGGATCAAACAAGGAAGATTAAATAATTATTTGATCATATTATAAATAAAACTAAAATATATAAAACAATAAATAATTAAATAGGAATACCATTCTATCAATATTTTTCAGTATCGTGTAACGTAAGTAAAAGATATGTTTGATTATATTTTTTCTTTGTTTGAAATAAGATCAAAATTTTTGACGAAAAAAGGCGAATTGGCGCCAACGATAGCTACTTGGCTCTCCTCATTCAGATTTCATATCACATATCACAAAGACTAACATATCTTTGAATTCATACATTGAACCGTCAATTTTTGAGACAAATTCATATTTATTGAAGGTCAGCATATAACAATTGCATGTGTTGCTAATTCAAATAGACTTTGCTTTGCGCATGAGTGCTTCAATCAAAACAAAATGAATGAAAAGATTGTTAATAGCAATTCAAGAAATGAAAATGAAAAAGCAAAATATAAAAGAACTTATGGGATTACTAAGTACAAATATTTTTATTTACACACCAAAAGATGAAATGAGGACAAGAACAAAAGTAGATCATATTAAAAAAAAATACAAAGAAAGACAATGAGTGGAAGGTAGAAAGATTTTTTGAATGTGAATATGATTCATATTATTCATATAATATTGATGATTTTGTTGATATACCATATCGTCCAACTCAAGTTAAATCGCAAAATGGAAGCTCTATAGTATCTAATGATATACCAAGAAGATTATGGCATAAAGATCAAATGTCTCAAATTATTATAAGAAATATCCAAAAAAGCTAAAAATATGTCGCTCTGATTGTACATATGATGATAAAGTATATTAACACAAATTTTGGAAACAATTATGCAATTTGCACAATCATTATCTATTCATATTTTAGCATTTGTTTGTTTAAACCTGAAAAAAATTAATGTAATAAGGGCTACCTTTGATTTACAAAATGAAATTTATAGATTGGCATTTATTATGATATGATTATTTAAACTTCTAAAATCAGTAGAGTACAACCTTAAAAAAAAATATTATTTGAATTAAAATTTTATCTTCTATTTATTAATAATTCTATCTGTTTATTTCTATATTCTATAATCTATTTAAACAAAGTTGGATTTGCTTTGGCGAACTCCTCCCTTTGGATCGGTGAGTGTATCATCAACAACACCGTCGATATCGACTAGTCCCTTCTTATAACGTTCGATCAAGTTCATTAAGTCATCGTGATCCTTCTTTGCCTTGAGGATTGTGTCGCCCAATTGTTTCCTCAAGCGATCGATTTCTGCTTGAAGTTTGTCGTGGTCTTCTTTGGCCTTCTTTTGTGTGTCAGCGAGCAACTTATTGAGTCTTTCGATTTCTGCTGAGAGGTCGTCATGATCCTTCTTGGCTTTCTGTTGTGTCTCAGCGAGCAATTTCTTAAGACGTTCGATTTCAGCCAAGTTCTTGTTGCTGTCTTCTTGCGCCTTTCTGAGTGCGTCAGCCAACTGCTTCTTCAAGCGCTCGATTTCTGCAGAAAGTTTGTCGTGGTCAGCCTTAGCATCGGCCTTGGCCTTGTCCATTTGTTGGCAGAGTTTAGCGTGATCTGCGGCTGCATCTTTCTTAGTTTGTTCGACTTGAGCAACAAGTTTGTCGTGGTCAGCTTTGGCTCTAGTTTCGGCTTCGGCCAGTGCCTTCTTCAAGCGTTCAATTTCGGCTGTGAGTTTGGCACGATCAGCAGCAGCGTCCTTCTTGAGATGGTCGATTTCGGCAGTGAGTTTATCGTGGTCTTCTTTGGCGCGTTGTTGTGTTGTTGCCAATGTTGTTGTGAGCTGTGAATTCTTGGCGGTTGCATCGGCCAATGACTTCTTGAGATTGGCGATTTCAGCTGCGAGTTTGGCGTGGTCGGCTGCTGCGTCCTTCTTGAGTTTCTCGATTTGTGCGCAAAGCGAGTCGTGATCTGCTTTGGCGGCCTTTTGTGCGTCAGCGAGTGACTTCTTGACTTCGTTGCTGCGGGATTCTGAGTCAGCCAGGGCCTTCCTGAGGTGGTCGATTTCGCCAGTGAGGTTGCTGATTTTTGTTTGCGATTCATTTCTGACACGTTCGATTTCGTGTGCGAGGTTGTCGTGGTCAGCTTGTGCGTCCTTCCTCATCTTCTCAACTTCTGCATTGAATCTGGCTTGGTCGGCCTGCGCCTGCTTCTCGGCTGCTTCTAATCTGCTCGTGAGTTGGTTCTTCTGTGCAACTGCGTCAGCCAACTGGCCTTTGAGGTTGTCGATCTGGCTGTTGAGGTTGCTGATTTGGCTCTGTGCGTCACTTCTTGCTTTGTCCATTTCGCCGACAAGTTTGTCGTGGTCGGCTTGTGCGCGCCTCTCTGTTTCCTGGACCGTGTTTCTTAGTTCGTCGCTGTGCTTCTCGGACTCAGACAGTGATTGCTTCAAGTGCTGGATTTCTGATGAAAGGTTGGCGTGATCTGCTGCTGCGGCATTCTTTGTGTTCTCAATTTCAGAGGTGAGTCTATCGTGCTCTGATTGCGCTTGCTGCTGTGCTGAAGCAAGTTTGTTAGAAAGATCGTTCTTCTGTGATTCGGATGTTGACAATGCGCTTCTTAATTTGTCAAATTCACCGTTGAGGCGGTTGCGCTCGTTCTGTGCATCATTCTTGACTCTGTCGATTTCAGAGCAAAGTTTGGTGTGATCTGCCTGTGCATCCCTCCTGGCGCTTTCAATTTGTGCATTGAGGCTGTCGTGGTCTGCTTTGGCACGCTGTTGTTGTTCTGAAAGTGATGATCTCAATTCGTTGCAGTGTGACTCTGAGTCAGCCAGCAATTGTTTCTGGTGATTGATTTCGTTTGAAAGGTTGTCGTGATCGGATCGTGCTGCATTCTTGACGCGTGCCATTTCTGTGTTGAAGTTTGCTTTTTGTGTTTCTGCATCTCTCTTCAATTGGTCGATTTGTTGTGCAAGAGCAGCGTGGTCCTGCTGTGCCTTTTGCTGTTCAGCAGCCAGTGTCTTAGTGAGCTCGGCATTCTTGGCCTGTGCGTCCGCCAATGACTTGTTGAGCTTTGCAATGTCGCCTGAAAGTTTGTCGTGGTCGGTTTTGGCTGCGTTCTTGGCACTTTCAATGTCACTGACTAATTTGTCGTGGTCAGCTTTCGCTGCCTTTCGTGCATTGTCGAGTGTCTTTCTCAATTCATTGCAGCGTGCTTCTGAGTCAGCAACGGCCTTCTTTGCATGGTCGATTTCGCCGCAAAGGTTGGCGTGGTCTGCCCGGGCTTCCTTGTTGATGGAAGCCTTGTTAGAAAACTGAACAAAAGTAATTTGTTGGATCTGATTGATGAATTTGGGAAACAAATGGAGAAATAAATTCTGCAAAAAGATTTTTCATTTGCGACCTCATGCTCTCCAAAAATAAATTTAAAGTCATCTCCATAACTTTGATTTTGGACTAAGTTTTTTTAATCCTGCTGATGATAATATGAACGATTTCTTATCCAAAATAGTCTTTTGCATAAAATTTTGTATACTTTTCTTTAAAACTTTTTGAGAGAATAATTAAGTCTCAGAAAAAATTGAGTATAAATTTTAAAGTGAATTCCTTTATGTAAAAAAAGGAACTTCACTTAAAGAGATAGTCAGATGAGATCATTTTTATTTAAGGAAGTTTAAGTATTAGTTCTTAAATGTTTTTAAGGAGGCAAGGATATAGTAGAAGATTTACTTTTGATGTAATTTATTCTGCGTTACAAAAATCTCTTAGAAGAGGAAATGTAGAATTGGCAATCGAGATGGGTTATGAATTTCGAGAATTTCCAAATGCATTGAAGAAACGATTAATTCAAAATTGTTCTGAAGATTGTCCAGATTTATATTTGATTAATGATATCTTCAATACAGAAGCCGATCTTAGTCAATTAATGCCATTTATTCCTGTCATATGCAATCACATGAAGTGTCACGATGGCTGTTATGGTATAAGACTTGCGAGTGAAATGAAGTTAATTGACGAAGCTCCAATTCTCGGAAATAATCATGATGATCTCATGACCCTTCTTCGAAAATGCTTTGCTTATGTTAGTAAGAATAAACAAATTGAGTTTATATCATATTTCCAAAAAAGATATCCGACTATCAACTTGGAAAAAATATTTAAATACATTGGTGGTCATCTAACATTTCTATATATGCTATGTGTTTGGGAGACTACTGATTATGTTCATGAGAAATATAAACTTGAAAAATTTAATTTTGAAGAAGATAAAAAATTTGATATGACATTAAAGTTACCTGATTATATATATGATAAACATGTCAGAAGTTGTCCAAAAGAAAGAAAAAATTATGAATTCTTTATAAATAATTTGATCTTGTTTCCAAGGAAAGAAGAAAGTTATATTGAACGAGAAGGTAAGAAACTGTACATTGAAACGAATAAAGGGGTTGGTCAAATTGTAAAAGAAATGAGAGGAGAAACTGAAAGAAAGAAAACGAAAAAAGTTAAGAGTGTAAAAAAAGAAGAGGAAGAAGTTATTGAGAAAATTAATGACGAAATTAAATTAATTCAAACACAATTGATTACAGGAAGACATAAAGTTAGAGTTTACTATTGTTCATTAGATGATGGAAAGAATTATAATTTTATTCTTAAAGGACCTTTTATTAAAGAAGATGAAATGAATTGTCAGTTACTATCAGATGTCATTAAGAGGAAACTTTTGTCTTCAAATGATTCTTATTCTTCAAAAAAAGTTTGTTATGAAAATGGAGTTTATATTCTTTCGAAAAATTTGATTGAAATTGATCAAAATAAAGTAGTTCTAAAGAGTTCTAAACTCGAAGAAAATGTTACTGTTTATGATGGTAACAAGTATTTTTATTCTCATGAATTGGTTAATTCTTTGGATGATAACGAATTGATTGAATTGTTGAAAATTCTTGCTTTTAGGAAAATTATTGGGACAAATGATACTTGTGTGAGAAATATTATATACTGTAACAAACATTTGTTCACAATTGATGATCCTGTGTTGTTGAAAACTACACCTTTTATGTTTAAGATACATTTTGATAAATATGAAAGTATCTATAATAAAATTGTTGATAATAACTTCAAAAAGATCACCAAATTTCTTAATGAATGGAAAACAATCATAAATGATGATGTTGATATTCCATGTAATGTTAAATCGTTTATGTTAAATCAGATATCAAACTTTTCAATAAGAACAAACTGGAAATTCTAATTTTTTTAATCTTAATTATGAATTAATTTTAAATAATTACTTAATAATAATAATAATAAAATATTGACAAAAATATAATGTTTTATTTTTTTTGATTTTGGGATTTTATTGATATTAATATATTATCAATAAAAGTTAAATTTGATATATATCATGAATATAGTTTTTCAATGAGGATCAAACAAGGAAGATTAAATAATTATTTGATCATATTATAAATAAAACTAAAATATATAAAACAATAAATAATTAAATAGGAATACCATTCTATCAATATTTTTCAGTATCGTGTAACGTAAGTAAAAGATATGTTTGATTATATTTTTTCTTTGTTTGAAATAAGATCAAAATTTTTGACGAAAAAAGGCGAATTGGCGCCAACGATAGCTACTTGGCTCTCCTCATTCAGATTTCATATCACATATCACAAAGACTAACATATCTTTGAATTCATACATTGAACCGTCAATTTTTGAGACAAATTCATATTTATTGAAGGTCAGCATATAACAATTGCATGTGTTGCTAATTCAAATAGACTTTGCTTTGCGCATGAGTGCTTCAATCAAAACAAAATGAATGAAAAGATTGTTAATAGCAATTCAAGAAATGAAAATGAAAAAGCAAAATATAAAAGAACTTATGGGATTACTAAGTACAAATATTTTTATTTACACACCAAAAGATGAAATGAGGACAAGAACAAAAGTAGATCATATTAAAAAAAAATACAAAGAAAGACAATGAGTGGAAGGTAGAAAGATTTTTTGAATGTGAATATGATTCATATTATTCATATAATATTGATGATTTTGTTGATATACCATATCGTCCAACTCAAGTTAAATCGCAAAATGGAAGCTCTATAGTATCTAATGATATACCAAGAAGATTATGGCATAAAGATCAAATGTCTCAAATTATTATAAGAAATATCCAAAAAAGCTAAAAATATGTCGCTCTGATTGTACATATGATGATAAAGTATATTAACACAAATTTTGGAAACAATTATGCAATTTGCACAATCATTATCTATTCATATTTTAGCATTTGTTTGTTTAAACCTGAAAAAAATTAATGTAATAAGGGCTACCTTTGATTTACAAAATGAAATTTATAGATTGGCATTTATTATGATATGATTATTTAAACTTCTAAAATCAGTAGAGTACAACCTTAAAAAAAAATATTATTTGAATTAAAATTTTATCTTCTATTTATTAATAATTCTATCTGTTTATTTCTATATTCTATAATCTATTTAAACAAAGTTGGATTTGCTTTGGCGAACTCCTCCCTTTGGATCGGTGAGTGTATCATCAACAACACCGTCGATATCGACTAGTCCCTTCTTATAACGTTCGATCAAGTTCATTAAGTCATCGTGATCCTTCTTTGCCTTGAGGATTGTGTCGCCCAATTGTTTCCTCAAGCGATCGATTTCTGCTTGAAGTTTGTCGTGGTCTTCTTTGGCCTTCTTTTGTGTGTCAGCGAGCAACTTATTGAGTCTTTCGATTTCTGCTGAGAGGTCGTCATGATCCTTCTTGGCTTTCTGTTGTGTCTCAGCGAGCAATTTCTTAAGACGTTCGATTTCAGCCAAGTTCTTGTTGCTGTCTTCTTGCGCCTTTCTGAGTGCGTCAGCCAACTGCTTCTTCAAGCGCTCGATTTCTGCAGAAAGTTTGTCGTGGTCAGCCTTAGCATCGGCCTTGGCCTTGTCCATTTGTTGGCAGAGTTTAGCGTGATCTGCGGCTGCATCTTTCTTAGTTTGTTCGACTTGAGCAACAAGTTTGTCGTGGTCAGCTTTGGCTCTAGTTTCGGCTTCGGCCAGTGCCTTCTTCAAGCGTTCAATTTCGGCTGTGAGTTTGGCACGATCAGCAGCAGCGTCCTTCTTGAGATGGTCGATTTCGGCAGTGAGTTTATCGTGGTCTTCTTTGGCGCGTTGTTGTGTTGTTGCCAATGTTGTTGTGAGCTGTGAATTCTTGGCGGTTGCATCGGCCAATGACTTCTTGAGATTGGCGATTTCAGCTGCGAGTTTGGCGTGGTCGGCTGCTGCGTCCTTCTTGAGTTTCTCGATTTGTGCGCAAAGCGAGTCGTGATCTGCTTTGGCGGCCTTTTGTGCGTCAGCGAGTGACTTCTTGACTTCGTTGCTGCGGGATTCTGAGTCAGCCAGGGCCTTCCTGAGGTGGTCGATTTCGCCAGTGAGGTTGCTGATTTTTGTTTGCGATTCATTTCTGACACGTTCGATTTCGTGTGCGAGGTTGTCGTGGTCAGCTTGTGCGTCCTTCCTCATCTTCTCAACTTCTGCATTGAATCTGGCTTGGTCGGCCTGCGCCTGCTTCTCGGCTGCTTCTAATCTGCTCGTGAGTTGGTTCTTCTGTGCAACTGCGTCAGCCAACTGGCCTTTGAGGTTGTCGATCTGGCTGTTGAGGTTGCTGATTTGGCTCTGTGCGTCACTTCTTGCTTTGTCCATTTCGCCGACAAGTTTGTCGTGGTCGGCTTGTGCGCGCCTCTCTGTTTCCTGGACCGTGTTTCTTAGTTCGTCGCTGTGCTTCTCGGACTCAGACAGTGATTGCTTCAAGTGCTGGATTTCTGATGAAAGGTTGGCGTGATCTGCTGCTGCGGCATTCTTTGTGTTCTCAATTTCAGAGGTGAGTCTATCGTGCTCTGATTGCGCTTGCTGCTGTGCTGAAGCAAGTTTGTTAGAAAGATCGTTCTTCTGTGATTCGGATGTTGACAATGCGCTTCTTAATTTGTCAAATTCACCGTTGAGGCGGTTGCGCTCGTTCTGTGCATCATTCTTGACTCTGTCGATTTCAGAGCAAAGTTTGGTGTGATCTGCCTGTGCATCCCTCCTGGCGCTTTCAATTTGTGCATTGAGGCTGTCGTGGTCTGCTTTGGCACGCTGTTGTTGTTCTGAAAGTGATGATCTCAATTCGTTGCAGTGTGACTCTGAGTCAGCCAGCAATTGTTTCTGGTGATTGATTTCGTTTGAAAGGTTGTCGTGATCGGATCGTGCTGCATTCTTGACGCGTGCCATTTCTGTGTTGAAGTTTGCTTTTTGTGTTTCTGCATCTCTCTTCAATTGGTCGATTTGTTGTGCAAGAGCAGCGTGGTCCTGCTGTGCCTTTTGCTGTTCAGCAGCCAGTGTCTTAGTGAGCTCGGCATTCTTGGCCTGTGCGTCCGCCAATGACTTGTTGAGCTTTGCAATGTCGCCTGAAAGTTTGTCGTGGTCGGTTTTGGCTGCGTTCTTGGCACTTTCAATGTCACTGACTAATTTGTCGTGGTCAGCTTTCGCTGCCTTTCGTGCATTGTCGAGTGTCTTTCTCAATTCATTGCAGCGTGCTTCTGAGTCAGCAACGGCCTTCTTTGCATGGTCGATTTCGCCGCAAAGGTTGGCGTGGTCTGCCCGGGCTTCCTTGTTGATGGAAGCCTTGTTAGAAAACTGAACAAAAGTAATTTGTTGGATCTGATTGATGAATTTGGGAAACAAATGGAGAAATAAATTCTGCAAAAAGATTTTTCATTTGCGACCTCATGCTCTCCAAAAATAAATTTAAAGTCATCTCCATAACTTTGATTTTGGACTAAGTTTTTTTAATCCTGCTGATGATAATATGAACGATTTCTTATCCAAAATAGTCTTTTGCATAAAATTTTGTATACTTTTCTTTAAAACTTTTTGAGAGAATAATTAAGTCTCAGAAAAAATTGAGTATAAATTTTAAAGTGAATTCCTTTATGTAAAAAAAGGAACTTCACTTAAAGAGATAGTCAGATGAGATCATTTTTATTTAAGGAAGTTTAAGTATTAGTTCTTAAATGTTTTTAAGGAGGCAAGGATATAGTAGAAGATTTACTTTTGATGTAATTTATTCTGCGTTACAAAAATCTCTTAGAAGAGGAAATGTAGAATTGGCAATCGAGATGGGTTATGAATTTCGAGAATTTCCAAATGCATTGAAGAAACGATTAATTCAAAATTGTTCTGAAGATTGTCCAGATTTATATTTGATTAATGATATCTTCAATACAGAAGCCGATCTTAGTCAATTAATGCCATTTATTCCTGTCATATGCAATCACATGAAGTGTCACGATGGCTGTTATGGTATAAGACTTGCGAGTGAAATGAAGTTAATTGACGAAGCTCCAATTCTCGGAAATAATCATGATGATCTCATGACCCTTCTTCGAAAATGCTTTGCTTATGTTAGTAAGAATAAACAAATTGAGTTTATATCATATTTCCAAAAAAGATATCCGACTATCAACTTGGAAAAAATATTTAAATACATTGGTGGTCATCTAACATTTCTATATATGCTATGTGTTTGGGAGACTACTGATTATGTTCATGAGAAATATAAACTTGAAAAATTTAATTTTGAAGAAGATAAAAAATTTGATATGACATTAAAGTTACCTGATTATATATATGATAAACATGTCAGAAGTTGTCCAAAAGAAAGAAAAAATTATGAATTCTTTATAAATAATTTGATCTTGTTTCCAAGGAAAGAAGAAAGTTATATTGAACGAGAAGGTAAGAAACTGTACATTGAAACGAATAAAGGGGTTGGTCAAATTGTAAAAGAAATGAGAGGAGAAACTGAAAGAAAGAAAACGAAAAAAGTTAAGAGTGTAAAAAAAGAAGAGGAAGAAGTTATTGAGAAAATTAATGACGAAATTAAATTAATTCAAACACAATTGATTACAGGAAGACATAAAGTTAGAGTTTACTATTGTTCATTAGATGATGGAAAGAATTATAATTTTATTCTTAAAGGACCTTTTATTAAAGAAGATGAAATGAATTGTCAGTTACTATCAGATGTCATTAAGAGGAAACTTTTGTCTTCAAATGATTCTTATTCTTCAAAAAAAGTTTGTTATGAAAATGGAGTTTATATTCTTTCGAAAAATTTGATTGAAATTGATCAAAATAAAGTAGTTCTAAAGAGTTCTAAACTCGAAGAAAATGTTACTGTTTATGATGGTAACAAGTATTTTTATTCTCATGAATTGGTTAATTCTTTGGATGATAACGAATTGATTGAATTGTTGAAAATTCTTGCTTTTAGGAAAATTATTGGGACAAATGATACTTGTGTGAGAAATATTATATACTGTAACAAACATTTGTTCACAATTGATGATCCTGTGTTGTTGAAAACTACACCTTTTATGTTTAAGATACATTTTGATAAATATGAAAGTATCTATAATAAAATTGTTGATAATAACTTCAAAAAGATCACCAAATTTCTTAATGAATGGAAAACAATCATAAATGATGATGTTGATATTCCATGTAATGTTAAATCGTTTATGTTAAATCAGATATCAAACTTTTCAATAAGAACAAACTGGAAATTCTAATTTTTTTAATCTTAATTATGAATTAATTTTAAATAATTACTTAATAATAATAATAATAAAATATTGACAAAAATATAATGTTTTATTTTTTTTGATTTTGGGATTTTATTGATATTAATATATTATCAATAAAAGTTAAATTTGATATATATCATGAATATAGTTTTTCAATGAGGATCAAACAAGGAAGATTAAATAATTATTTGATCATATTATAAATAAAACTAAAATATATAAAACAATAAATAATTAAATAGGAATACCATTCTATCAATATTTTTCAGTATCGTGTAACGTAAGTAAAAGATATGTTTGATTATATTTTTTCTTTGTTTGAAATAAGATCAAAATTTTTGACGAAAAAAGGCGAATTGGCGCCAACGATAGCTACTTGGCTCTCCTCATTCAGATTTCATATCACATATCACAAAGACTAACATATCTTTGAATTCATACATTGAACCGTCAATTTTTGAGACAAATTCATATTTATTGAAGGTCAGCATATAACAATTGCATGTGTTGCTAATTCAAATAGACTTTGCTTTGCGCATGAGTGCTTCAATCAAAACAAAATGAATGAAAAGATTGTTAATAGCAATTCAAGAAATGAAAATGAAAAAGCAAAATATAAAAGAACTTATGGGATTACTAAGTACAAATATTTTTATTTACACACCAAAAGATGAAATGAGGACAAGAACAAAAGTAGATCATATTAAAAAAAAATACAAAGAAAGACAATGAGTGGAAGGTAGAAAGATTTTTTGAATGTGAATATGATTCATATTATTCATATAATATTGATGATTTTGTTGATATACCATATCGTCCAACTCAAGTTAAATCGCAAAATGGAAGCTCTATAGTATCTAATGATATACCAAGAAGATTATGGCATAAAGATCAAATGTCTCAAATTATTATAAGAAATATCCAAAAAAGCTAAAAATATGTCGCTCTGATTGTACATATGATGATAAAGTATATTAACACAAATTTTGGAAACAATTATGCAATTTGCACAATCATTATCTATTCATATTTTAGCATTTGTTTGTTTAAACCTGAAAAAAATTAATGTAATAAGGGCTACCTTTGATTTACAAAATGAAATTTATAGATTGGCATTTATTATGATATGATTATTTAAACTTCTAAAATCAGTAGAGTACAACCTTAAAAAAAAATATTATTTGAATTAAAATTTTATCTTCTATTTATTAATAATTCTATCTGTTTATTTCTATATTCTATAATCTATTTAAACAAAGTTGGATTTGCTTTGGCGAACTCCTCCCTTTGGATCGGTGAGTGTATCATCAACAACACCGTCGATATCGACTAGTCCCTTCTTATAACGTTCGATCAAGTTCATTAAGTCATCGTGATCCTTCTTTGCCTTGAGGATTGTGTCGCCCAATTGTTTCCTCAAGCGATCGATTTCTGCTTGAAGTTTGTCGTGGTCTTCTTTGGCCTTCTTTTGTGTGTCAGCGAGCAACTTATTGAGTCTTTCGATTTCTGCTGAGAGGTCGTCATGATCCTTCTTGGCTTTCTGTTGTGTCTCAGCGAGCAATTTCTTAAGACGTTCGATTTCAGCCAAGTTCTTGTTGCTGTCTTCTTGCGCCTTTCTGAGTGCGTCAGCCAACTGCTTCTTCAAGCGCTCGATTTCTGCAGAAAGTTTGTCGTGGTCAGCCTTAGCATCGGCCTTGGCCTTGTCCATTTGTTGGCAGAGTTTAGCGTGATCTGCGGCTGCATCTTTCTTAGTTTGTTCGACTTGAGCAACAAGTTTGTCGTGGTCAGCTTTGGCTCTAGTTTCGGCTTCGGCCAGTGCCTTCTTCAAGCGTTCAATTTCGGCTGTGAGTTTGGCACGATCAGCAGCAGCGTCCTTCTTGAGATGGTCGATTTCGGCAGTGAGTTTATCGTGGTCTTCTTTGGCGCGTTGTTGTGTTGTTGCCAATGTTGTTGTGAGCTGTGAATTCTTGGCGGTTGCATCGGCCAATGACTTCTTGAGATTGGCGATTTCAGCTGCGAGTTTGGCGTGGTCGGCTGCTGCGTCCTTCTTGAGTTTCTCGATTTGTGCGCAAAGCGAGTCGTGATCTGCTTTGGCGGCCTTTTGTGCGTCAGCGAGTGACTTCTTGACTTCGTTGCTGCGGGATTCTGAGTCAGCCAGGGCCTTCCTGAGGTGGTCGATTTCGCCAGTGAGGTTGCTGATTTTTGTTTGCGATTCATTTCTGACACGTTCGATTTCGTGTGCGAGGTTGTCGTGGTCAGCTTGTGCGTCCTTCCTCATCTTCTCAACTTCTGCATTGAATCTGGCTTGGTCGGCCTGCGCCTGCTTCTCGGCTGCTTCTAATCTGCTCGTGAGTTGGTTCTTCTGTGCAACTGCGTCAGCCAACTGGCCTTTGAGGTTGTCGATCTGGCTGTTGAGGTTGCTGATTTGGCTCTGTGCGTCACTTCTTGCTTTGTCCATTTCGCCGACAAGTTTGTCGTGGTCGGCTTGTGCGCGCCTCTCTGTTTCCTGGACCGTGTTTCTTAGTTCGTCGCTGTGCTTCTCGGACTCAGACAGTGATTGCTTCAAGTGCTGGATTTCTGATGAAAGGTTGGCGTGATCTGCTGCTGCGGCATTCTTTGTGTTCTCAATTTCAGAGGTGAGTCTATCGTGCTCTGATTGCGCTTGCTGCTGTGCTGAAGCAAGTTTGTTAGAAAGATCGTTCTTCTGTGATTCGGATGTTGACAATGCGCTTCTTAATTTGTCAAATTCACCGTTGAGGCGGTTGCGCTCGTTCTGTGCATCATTCTTGACTCTGTCGATTTCAGAGCAAAGTTTGGTGTGATCTGCCTGTGCATCCCTCCTGGCGCTTTCAATTTGTGCATTGAGGCTGTCGTGGTCTGCTTTGGCACGCTGTTGTTGTTCTGAAAGTGATGATCTCAATTCGTTGCAGTGTGACTCTGAGTCAGCCAGCAATTGTTTCTGGTGATTGATTTCGTTTGAAAGGTTGTCGTGATCGGATCGTGCTGCATTCTTGACGCGTGCCATTTCTGTGTTGAAGTTTGCTTTTTGTGTTTCTGCATCTCTCTTCAATTGGTCGATTTGTTGTGCAAGAGCAGCGTGGTCCTGCTGTGCCTTTTGCTGTTCAGCAGCCAGTGTCTTAGTGAGCTCGGCATTCTTGGCCTGTGCGTCCGCCAATGACTTGTTGAGCTTTGCAATGTCGCCTGAAAGTTTGTCGTGGTCGGTTTTGGCTGCGTTCTTGGCACTTTCAATGTCACTGACTAATTTGTCGTGGTCAGCTTTCGCTGCCTTTCGTGCATTGTCGAGTGTCTTTCTCAATTCATTGCAGCGTGCTTCTGAGTCAGCAACGGCCTTCTTTGCATGGTCGATTTCGCCGCAAAGGTTGGCGTGGTCTGCCCGGGCTTCCTTGTTGATGGAAGCCTTGTTAGAAAACTGAACAAAAGTAATTTGTTGGATCTGATTGATGAATTTGGGAAACAAATGGAGAAATAAATTCTGCAAAAAGATTTTTCATTTGCGACCTCATGCTCTCCAAAAATAAATTTAAAGTCATCTCCATAACTTTGATTTTGGACTAAGTTTTTTTAATCCTGCTGATGATAATATGAACGATTTCTTATCCAAAATAGTCTTTTGCATAAAATTTTGTATACTTTTCTTTAAAACTTTTTGAGAGAATAATTAAGTCTCAGAAAAAATTGAGTATAAATTTTAAAGTGAATTCCTTTATGTAAAAAAAGGAACTTCACTTAAAGAGATAGTCAGATGAGATCATTTTTATTTAAGGAAGTTTAAGTATTAGTTCTTAAATGTTTTTAAGGAGGCAAGGATATAGTAGAAGATTTACTTTTGATGTAATTTATTCTGCGTTACAAAAATCTCTTAGAAGAGGAAATGTAGAATTGGCAATCGAGATGGGTTATGAATTTCGAGAATTTCCAAATGCATTGAAGAAACGATTAATTCAAAATTGTTCTGAAGATTGTCCAGATTTATATTTGATTAATGATATCTTCAATACAGAAGCCGATCTTAGTCAATTAATGCCATTTATTCCTGTCATATGCAATCACATGAAGTGTCACGATGGCTGTTATGGTATAAGACTTGCGAGTGAAATGAAGTTAATTGACGAAGCTCCAATTCTCGGAAATAATCATGATGATCTCATGACCCTTCTTCGAAAATGCTTTGCTTATGTTAGTAAGAATAAACAAATTGAGTTTATATCATATTTCCAAAA